>OZ037771.1:2994127-3394127 GCA_964035545.1 Bugula neritina
TTTCAGGTCACATTAATATGACGAGACCTCCTTCTGGTATCTCCCAGCTAAATGTTACATCTACAGGTAAGTGTCGCATCTACGGGTGAGTAGTGTCTACAGGTGATTAGTGTCTACAGGTGAGTTGGTGTCTACAGGTGAATAGTGTCTACAGGTGAGTAGTATCTACAGGTGAGTAGTATCTACAGGTGAGTAGTGTAGACAGGTGAGTAGTGTAGACAGGTGAGTAGTGTCTACAGGTGAGTAGTATCTACAGGTGAGTAGTGTAGACAGGTGAGTAGTGTAGACAGGTGAGTAGTGTCTACATGTAAGTGTCACTTCTAAAGGTGAGTAGTATATACAGGTAAGTAGTGTGTACAGGTAATAATAATCACTGCAGCCATATTTTCATCTGTGACACTTTTACCAAAGAGATTAGCATTTTTCACAACTGGAAATCCCAACAACACCTTTGATGAGTGAAGAGATGAATTCCATGAGCGACATTCGCCTACTTCTCTCCACTTGAATATTCAAATTTATTCTGTCCTTCTTTGTACTTGGGTTTATAGAGTGTTTAGTATTAATTGATGTGATATTTTGAAATTACCCATCTGTCATGGTAACTCTGTTATCTCTGTTGTCACATCTGTGTGTGAACTCAGTATCACACCTCACATCTCTTCACTATTTCCTATTGCCTCTCTCCTGTTTGCTTTGTTCTGTGTCATTGCTTAGCACACCTGTGTTGTACGGCAATATATAGCTTTGCTGCTGCTACCACACACACACTCCAACTCTTTCTCAATCACTCATTCCCTTACTTATTCACTCACTCACTCATTCACTAACTAACTCATTCACTAACTAACTCATTCACTCACTCACTCATTCCTTCACTCATTCACTCACTCATTCACTCACTCACTCATTCACTCACTCATTCCTTTACTCACTCACTCATTCATTTTCTCATTCCTTTACTCACTCACTCATTCACTTTCTCACTCATTCACTCACTCATTCACTCACTCATTCCTTTACTCACTCACTCATTCACTTTCTCACTCATTCACTCACTCATTCACTCACTACAGTTTTTTGACAAATTATAAATGTAGTATTTCAAACAATGCATTAGTTTGAAATGGCTTCTTTTTTCAACCCCAGGGTTTAAAAGTTGTGAAATAGGCCTATGTTCAAGTTTTCTTATTTAATTAATAGCCTATTACTATTTTACTATATTACTATATTACTACATTACTATATTACTACATTACTATATTACTTCACTGTATATGATAATTTTGATATTGTAATACTTCATAGCTGCTATACTCTTATATTACTATATAATTTGTGTAATATTATATTACAATATTAATATATTACTATGTGGTTACAGGTGCATACAGTATTGATATTGCCTGGAGTGATCCCATGTTTAATTTCAATGGCACAGTTCCAACTCCGTGCCATTTCTACCTCAACATCAGCTACACTCCCTCTCAGAAAGGTAGACAACTCTAGTGTCCTGTTATCAGGACTCCTAAAAGTAAATGTAGATTACATAACATACGTAGTTACTGTGTATTCTCTACACTTTATGCAGGCGTGTAGAATTGTGCTTAGTTTGGGTTTATAATTTCTAGTTTGATTTGTGCATTTTGAGAATTATTGTTTTATATTGCAAAAGCTTCCCATACTATACACATCAGCTAGAACTAGGGCTAACTAACCCCTCCCCAACTCTGCATCTAGCCTGCACTTCCTACACCTTAGCCCATAATCCCTACACCCTGCTGGTGACTACCAACTCTGTGAAGGTGTAAAAGTTGAGCTTGGAATTTGAAACTTTCTCTGTATAAAAAGTGTAAATTATTTTACTTCATCTTAGTAAGTTGGTTAAGAAATTTCTAGAACAAGTATTGTATGTAATATGCTGTACTAGACTGTGCATGATAATATCATTGCTTGCATCTAATTTGTCAAGCGTTATACACTGGACAAGGCTAATTGCATTTGTTTAGTTCTAAGTATTCCTGCCTCCTTTAATTGCATGTAGATATTAAACACTTCCAGTCATCTGTGATTCATGAAGTCCCTTCTGATCAATATTTAAATACAAGTTACAGTATATTCACTTCATACAAGCTACAGTATATTATCTTTATACAAGCTACAGTAAATTCACTTCATTAAACATGTAATTATGAACAAGATGAATTGAATCATTCACAGTTGACTGGACTGCTAAGGAAGGGCAATATTTAGTTATTATCCCTTTGAAATATACTGTTTTATAATCTCATTTCCTATCTCTAGAGTCTAGTCTATTACATCCCTTTTTCTACCTCTAGTCTATTACCTCCCCTTTCCTACCTCTAGTCTATTATCTTTCCTTGTTTCCTAAGCGTCTGCCTGGTGAGCCATAAAATTACCTGGAAATATTGATTCAGGTGTTAAAACAGGCAGCACTGTTAGACATACTTAATGTCCCAGGCCACAGCAGGCTGTACTCTACTCACTTGGTTACAAATCATTAATTACCTGCCTCAGTCCAAGTGGTTTCCCTCTTCCTCTCTCTGTTTGTGCTAACTTGACTTGCCGGCTTTCTCTACATCTTGTAACCTCTCTCTGGCGTTTGTTAGTGTTTCTTGGCAGGATGCCATTAGATAAGCACTTCTGATGAAAAACAATGTATCAGTTTAATAGTGATGTAATGGTTGTCAAAGTGAAAACATGTTTGGCATTCCAAAAACAACATGGCTAACATTACAGCTGGGAATGAAGAGAGTGTTTAGTGGGTCAGGCTTCTATATGGACTTTAGTATGAGCTCTGTGTGCTGTGGTAGTAGCAGTCTTGTCAGCATTATAGAACACCCCCTCCATCTCCTCTCTGCATCCTCTCCTACATCTCCCCCTGCCACTCCCCTGTTCATCCTCTCCCTGCATCTTTTGCGATTTCCTCCTGTATTTCATTTATGAGCAGCTGGGGAGAAATTTACCCTCCCCCCTACATCCGCTCCCTCATTCTCAGTTTCTGGGAATCTTTTGTGAAGAACTTTTGACTAAAGGCAGTCAGTGGTTGTGAGTAGAAATATTAACCTCGTAACCAGTTTAACTTTGAAATACTCTCTGGGAGCCGCTTTAGTGCATTTCTTTAGTTCAGTTCAACTGGAAATAATATAGTATGCAAATCCCAAATGTATGAGTGCAATAAACGGCTCAGGTGAATGCAAAGTATAAATGGAGCTTTTATTCACATGCTTAAAGTTGCAGTTATACGAATGGATTTCAGTTTATACAAAACTCAAAGCTGGGTCTATCTTTCTGTGAAGTTAGTGAATTAGTTGAATAGTCCTTGAAAACATTTGAGAGGTAAATGTTTAGGTAATTCCCATTTATTATAGCTACCTTTAAGTTGGTGATTATTATTTATTGTTAAATTTAGTTATTTTATGGCCATAATGACCTACACCTTATCTAATCTTATTTAATCTAGTTGATTAGGTTTACTCATAGTAAACCGTTGTTGAGTTCAGTCAAAAGAAGTTACCCCCTCTTTCTAATTTTATACTAGATAGTCTAATTACCTCCCTCTGATTACCCTCCTCTGTACTATATAGTCTGATTATCTCCCTTGTACTATATAGACTGATTACCTCCCTTGTACTATATAGTCTGATTATCTCCCTTGTACTATATATACTATATAGACTGATTACCTCCCCTTGCAGGTTCACACACTAGAACTACTCACATGAACTTAAACATCACAATGAGATCAGCTTCAGTGACGAAACTGACTCCGTCTACTCTAGTAACACTCGGACTCAGTACCTGCTTGCTGATGGTATGTCCTTGACCTTAGTCTCTATACCTAACATCACTGTGAACACCAGGGCTGCACTGCCTCTCATATTGCACTATTAACTTGTGTGTCTTTTACCTGTATACACTGTAATGAAGCTAGTGCAGCTCTACCACAAGTCAATATGCTTGTATTCTGGAATCAAAGTTTATGGGTTATTTGGACTTTGCTGAGAGCATTGTGCTAAATTGTTGGAGATGGGGCAAGGGAATGATGCAGTTTATGTAAATAGACTGGGAGACTAGCTATTAATTAGTTAGATTACTAGGAACGAGGCTTTTATTGGTCCTGCACCCCTTCTTTTCTCTAAACTTTATATACTTTATAGACATTTTGTAGTTATGCATCATGCTGCTGTTTATTTACTCGTTTATTCAGTCACTGTAGGCTGTGGCAGCAATATTTATTGGATCCAAACATTTTGGTGTAGAAATTTTTTAGGCCACCTATAACTGTGATGACCTCATTAGCTTTGTGAAAGATTCGTACTACTACAACACTCTGCCTAAGTTTGATATTATTAACCATGTATTCACTGCAATTTGGTTGGGCAACTCCTTAGTTTCTCAGAAAATCTACACAGGCTTTAATAAATCTTTGCGTTACATCACTGGGGTACAAATAATGCTAGTTTTTAGTCAAAAATTCAATTTGGCTTAGTTAAAACTTTCATTGTAAAAGCCACTCGTCAATAGTGTTGTCTTGTGATAAATTAATCACCTAATTTCAGAATATAATAAAAGAGAAATGATAAATCCTAGTATTTAATCATCACTGTCTACTGAATGGATGACTCACTTGAAAAGCTTAGTAGTTTTTATTAGAAATCAGTGGCCGTTCTTAGTTACCATTTTGCAGGTTCATTAAATTTCCAAATAGCCATTAAGCAAGTAATATTTTACTATTAGAAACTTGTGAGCTCCTTATCAATACGATTTCCACGAGTTTAAGTTCTATAAAGGAGTAGGTACTAGATGAGTGAATTAAGACTCTACTTACTTATCCGCAGCTCATCGTGTGATTTATGTTTGGGGTTTAGCCGGCAGCTGGCAGCAGCAAGAGAGGGTTCATATGCACCGACCCCTTGGAGGTGACGGAGCAGACAGCAGCTGCCTCTGACTCATGTCCTCTGGGTTTCTACAACAGCAGCACCGACAGCATCGGTGATTGTGCCCCCTGTCTGTGCAATAACAATTCTCAGCTGTGTCAGTCTGTAACAGGTAGTGTTATATAATAATATTATATACCTGTATATCTGTATGTTATATAAGAATACCTGTATATTATACAGGTATTCTTATATAACATACAGGTATTTTTACATAGCATACAGGTAGTGTTACATAACATACAGGTAGTTTACATAACAGAAACATTTTATATGTTTCTGTTATATTTTATGAAATTATATTCACAGTCTTTTCTAGACATGAATATTATGTTTTCGAAGATAGATGTGGGAGACAATCCAGAGTCAAGTTTGAAGTTGAAAGTATTTTATATAAAAATGGCATCCTGTAGCATTCTAGTCTCACACCTGTATTACATAGCTGACAGAGAGTATGACGTTATGCAATAATTTCCTGCAGGTAAATGTTTAGACTGTTTATTCGCCTCTGACGGGGATCAGTGTGAGACGTGTCTACAAGGCTATGTGCTCTCTGAAGACGGTAGATGTGTTCATGCTCGTCTCTCCACTTCTCCCGAGTACAGCATGGAGTTGGACCACGTGATGACATCATCCACAAAGCCCACTAAAGGTAGCATAACTCCTTACAAAATTATTGTTGCTCAGTGTTAGTTGAATGTGTTTACACAGGGATGTTTATGGTAGAAGCAGTGTTTGCTGTGCATGATGGAGTTGACTCTAGTTGCAGTCTCTTAATGCTGTAGAAGTGTTGTAATGTAGCAGGTTTGATGCAAAGTGCCATTTTTTACAATTATTTTTTTAACAAATTGAGTAAAATACGATGTGGTTAAAAAGCTGTTGGTTTGATTTAGACCAACACTTAAGAAAGAGCTGGTTTCTAACAGTTATATATTATTACACAATAATTTACCTTCAGTTGGAGTTATCTATCCTTCAATCAAGTATATATACTTCTATTTATAATAATATGATGGCGTATTGTTTATTCTAAATTATAATTATTATATACTCCATTTATTGTTAGCAGATGTTTTATCTACTGTGAAATACCAGTCTACAAAGACCACATCTGCCATGTGAGTAAAATGTTTAAAGCCTATTCACTTCAATGCTATACTATGACATGTACACTACATTAGAACATGCTGTCAGCCTTGTTCTATAGTTTACTGGCTTGTAACTAGGAGAATAAAGATTATTAAATTGATGAAATGATTATATAACATACAATTAGGAAAAATAATTTGTGTGTCTGTTTCTACAGCTACAGTGTGATTGTTCTGATGTTTTAGAGTTACTCCTCCTGTCACCATAATAGTGACCTCAGTTATATGCTCTCTTGTCATCATATGCTTCATCCTTATCATCGTATACAGGTTAGATATTATATACTACTATATACTACTATATATGTATACTATATACTACTATATATGTATACTATATACTACTATATATGTATACTATATACTACTATATATGTATACTATATACTACTATATATGTATACTATATACTACTATATATGTATACTATATACTACTATATATGTATACTATATACTACTGTATATGTATACTATATACTATATACTACTATATATATGTATATTATATACTACTAAATATATACTACATATGCTACTAAAAATTGTCATGTGCTGAATTTTCAAGTAATAACTGCTTCTTTTAAGTAATTTGTGTATCAAGAGTTGTCTTATCAATTAGTTGTAATTTCTATTGATTATATATTACAGAAAATGCGGGTCGTGTAGGAAGAAGCCCATACAGTTCTGGACTGTTCAGCTAGAGGCCAACAATCAACCCACTATTGCATATTCAGATATCACTGATCAGCACAATACAAGAGAAGACAACAAACTAATAGAAAATGACTACATGTCCAGATTCACAGAGTAAGTGGGAGTTGTGCGTTCTTGTCACTTGTGTATTATTTATGTTATAATATTAACTGTGGCTTTAATTGCATCATTGCTGTCGCATTTTTCATAAGTTTTTCTTAAGCTTGCCAGGTCTTTGAGTTCTAAGATTTTTGCTAATTGATCTGTTGGTTTGGGTGGAACATTCTAAAAAATATATTATTACCATATTGATATTTGTAGACACGAATTTGCCACTGATGAAAACCCATATCGGCCTATTACAGCATGAATGAACACTTCTATCCGCCAATGCATTGCCATAACAATCTAACTGGTTTCTTATACTAAAACAATAGCTTATGTGTTATAAATATCCAGGCTATTCTATAGGTGAATAGTCTTGAAATACTACAGAAAGAAATAGACCTGAAAATAATACTACAGCTATATCAGTGCATAGTCACAGTGTGATCTGCTACTTTGTGTGTTTAACAATTTAAAACTTGTTTCACACCTGCAGGTATTTTTTGTTTTCAATCACTAAAATGGTACAAGATGCTTTCATGGCTACTTATTTCTTTTTATAATGTAGTACCTTATTAGTTGTATTGTAATGCTATATGATTAGTTATATTGTAATATAATATTAGTTATATTATAATACCGTATTATCAAATATGTTGTAATACCGTATTATTATATATGTTGTAATACTGTATTATTAGATATATTGTGATGCTGTTTTATTAGTTGTATTGTGATATCATAATGTTAGATACATATGTTGTAATACCGTATTATCAAACATGTTGTAATACGGTATTATCAAATTTTCAGCTGCTAGTATAATTGTGATTCTTGATTCCTCATCTTTTAATCGACTCAACTCAGTGTATTTTACTTTAATTTGTATTTATTCTTACATTTTTAGCTTAATTTCTAACTTTCTGTCGTGAACTACTTACGGGGTGATACTATTTATAACATTGTGTTAAATGCGTGTTGACTATTTTATCTCATATTCAACTTTAAGCCATTACTTATATCTACTTTCCTGTGTATATTTATCATTTATACGTACATCTTTGATCTGAAACTTACTTGTAATTCAGTTTCTATGTTACTCTGTTTTTTGTCTGTAATTTGTGCCACACTCTCTCAGTTACCGGGCATCTCTCACGGGAGTTACCTCAATTAAGAAATTAGCACTCGACAATCTAGCAGTTTATTGACTTACGTCTCTACGCTGACTCTGTTCAGTTAATGCTGACTTTCCTTTCACTAATGGCCCATCAGATCTGTTTTTATTATTTCATATATTAATTAACTAGCGAAAGTGATAATTTTGAGTCTAGTTAATGTTGCTACCTCCGCTACTATCTCGCTGCTTTTACTACTAGCTCTCAGTTATAGCTGAAATATTTTTGTATTATCTATCTTTTTGTTTTTCATTGTTAATGTAGTGTGTGCAATTGCAGTATTTAATATTTTCTTTTGCTATGTGATGCAGTGCAATACTAAGATGTTTTCATAAATTTGTTGGTGACTCGGATGAGCTCTTGGCTAGAAAATGCTATTGCTGTAATAAAAATATGATATTTCGTCAAACACTGGACTACTTTTTAAATAGTTTTGACCTTAGAATTGGTGGCAAATACCCATAATTTTCGAAAGCAAATTTAAGTAACAATTCTGTAAATTTTACAGACTTTTTTAATAAGCATACATGCCTAAGTATACGATGCTAATTGTAAAATAAAATCAGAAGCAAAAAGTCACAAGGTTGTATAAGATAGGAGGGTTTTACAGACAAATTTAATACTTGGAAATGTTTTACAATGCATAAACATATACCTTTGCAATGTAATGTTGGTATAGAATAATCATATCATGGTGAATTTTTTTATTATATCTTGGTGCAAAAAATATTTCGACCAATGTTATTTATGTTTTAATAATCTTTTCAAAAATATTCCTAGCACAAGTAGAACTTGAGCAGCTTCAACAAAATTATCAAGCAGTCATGGGTTGTAATAACTATTTAAAGTGCCAATACCAAGTGCAAACACCAAGCCCTCTTTGGCTGATTAGATTTCTTATTTCATCTCCATTAATTATATTAATATATACACAAGTTTTCACATTTCTATCATTTCATGTCCCCAGAGCTTGGGAAAGTGTGTTAATGTTTGCATAGTTGTGTAATAATTATGACTCTGTAAACATTACAGTTAGTAGAAATGGGTTTCTTCAGTCTAGACTAGACAACATGTTTTCTACAGAATACAGTAAAAACAAGTCAGATCTAAGTCAGCTGCATTGAGCAGTTCACTGGCTATAAATAGTTTATTCGTTATAAATAGATATTTTAGCTCCAGCTGATATCTGCAACTTCACTCAGAATAGCTGCAGTTCAATAATTTGCTTGCTAGCAAATACTCTTTATAAATATCCATGGGTTTGCCTCTTGCAAAATTTCTTAGACTTTCTTGTTTTCTTTGATGTATGAAAGTGTAGAAACTGTCTTCAAAAAAAGTAACCAAACGAGTCCCCTGTTACCTAAGCAAACCTGTTATTACCCTATATTCAAAATTTCTAGAGAGTGAGCTAAATAAAATAGCTGTAAATAAGTTGCT
This sequence comes from Bugula neritina, assembly GCA_964035545.1. Classification (NCBI taxonomy): domain Eukaryota; kingdom Metazoa; phylum Bryozoa; class Gymnolaemata; order Cheilostomatida; family Bugulidae; genus Bugula; species Bugula neritina. The sequence continues at coordinate 3,003,649 of OZ037771.1, forward strand.
AATTACTATTCAATGACTCATATACTTATATTTCACCTAAAATTGGTTTCTAGAATACAAGTAGAGTGTCCAACATTGCAATTTTATTGTGACTATACCATTATATATGCTTTCAGCTAGTTTAGTAACTTGATATTTGAGCTAGTTGAAAAGCTCAACTGAAGTTAGGTGTATGCCAGAGCACAGGCTTGTAAAATGTTGAACCAGTTGTTAAATTCTTATTGAAAACAACCTATTTAGCTGGATATACCAACAGCCGTGCATCCAGAATTATTGTCCATTTGAATATAGCATCCTAGATAATATAACTGTTTTGGTCCTAAATGACCTGACCTGGAAATATTGTTTTTGTAAAAACCTTAATTCACACCTTTAGATTTCAATGAGACATTTATTAAGCTGCACATGCATATTTATTGTTACATAATGTTGGTTACGTGTGTCTGTATTGCACAAGACCACACTGCAGCAATAGCTATTGTTTACTGCGAAATGAATTAACATTTCGCAGCTTACAATCTGCTCCCAATTACACTTATCTCATATCTCACACACACAGAGCGTTGTTTTCTGTGCTGCCTCATATGAAAGCTGTTAAAAAGAGGTGTTAGATTATTCTGCTGACTTTTGCAAAAACAAAGATCGAGTCTGCGCAGCAACAAGTGGTTGTGCAACACTTTGCTGTTTGCTGCTGATTCACCTGAGAGTTGCTGATTCTTGATGACACCTTGACTCAGGTGCTCCTGACATGCAGACAGCTGGGTGACATTCACTGACTCATTCTATGCTCTGTTTTATAACAAGCCCGCCTTGTGCATCGCGAAATAAGTGAAATAATAAGAATTAGATTATAAATTATATATTATATAGCAAGAATTGATATATTATATTATATATGGGTGTGTGCGAGTCTGCAAGTGCGTGTGTGTGCGTGTGTGTGATTGCGCGTGTGCGAGTGTTTGTAAATTTATATTATATTTAATGGTTCATTCATTCATGTTTATTTTTAGCAGACTTTGAATACTGCAATCTACTATAGATCTAATATTTCATTGCCAAATAGAAATGTAGAAAACATATTGAGCATTAAAACTTATGCTTCAAGAGCCAGATGATTAAAATAATACAATTGAGAAGATAATATGGTTTCTTTGTGCAATTCCGGAGCTTTCTCTGCACGTGATTAGACGGCATAACCTACCCAGTCTGAGGTCATAGCTTTATGCAACCAGCTTGGTGTTGCCCTTAGATTGGCTAGAAATCAGGTGTTGTTTTTGCTTGACTGCAATTTACAAGGTGCCAACTCTTTGCAGCTGAAAATGGAGCTAATCTATGTTTATAGAATTTCTGGCAATAACAAATCTGTCTGTCTAGTCAGCGCATGGAAAATCCCGACAGCATGTTTTACCAACAATCAACATCGAAAATTAACATAATATACTATCACAGGATTAAATACCTTAGCAATTTTTACTTAGTTTTTAGACAATATTGCTAAAAATAAATATATAGCTTGAATACAATTTCCATAAAGAGCAGATGGTTATGCAACCCAGCAGTGATGTTCTTGCTTCTCTTGCTTATTACAAGTCTAATTGAAATTCAAGTTTCAACTTTTAAAACAAAGAGTAGAGTATTGTAATAAATTCTGCTTTGTTTGTAGACAACATTGAAAGCAAAATAATAAATACTAACTATAGTAAACTTGATAGATAAATGTTACTTGTAATTAAAGTATATTTTGTTACTGTCAGACTTGTTATTGGGATGTCACAAACAAATCAAGGCTTAAATTTTACAGTTTACACAAAATTGCAGCACTTTATTACAGCTTTCTGATTATTTGTGTTAACTGAATTATGTTGTGTTTAATTTCATAAACGCTAAATTAAGAGTAGAACAAACATTATATAAAATGTGCAAAGAGGATTTCAGTTTTTAGCTCCGGTAATTCAACTATAACTTTCAGCCAAGTAACAAGTCAATACATGATATAGGAATTACATCATAATGCGAGGTGATTTTAAAATACATCCAATTTCAACACGTCAAATTACTTCAGGTAAATAATTTTCATGATTTGTAAATATAAAATATTTCTTCCTTAGTTTTTAGTAAATCAAGTCAGGTTTGAGATAATGTCTAAACTGATGAGAAAGTAACATATTTTTTATTTTCGTTCAACTGTACCTAATAATTATTTATACTGAAATAAATCAAATGTGTATATAATTCATATATCATTATGATTCCAATCATGAATATAAATGCAACACAGTTAAATAACAAATAAGTGCTTGCTTTGGCATAAGAATACTTGACAGCAAAACATACTGTCCTTGAAGCCGCAGTAAATTATATAAAACAGAACTTTGGTTGTATTTTTCATTATTTATATTGGATTGTAGATTTTCTAAATTACTTGATTCAGTTTAACTTTATGTGTTGCAAGTTTTTTGGAATAGCCTAATACTTTACAGTTGTAAGGGAAATCACTTGATAGCCTATTTGATTATAAAATGTAGTTCAAAAAACAGGTATATATGAAAAAAATTGAACCTTGAGTCTTGAAAACAAATTAAAAAAAGAACCTGCCTAAAATTTTTTATTGAATTATCTATTTTACAATAATATTTTGCTAAAAGCTTACACTAAAGACTTTAACTATTATTGTAAGTATATAAACTAGCTGTGAGCTAGTTGCGAAACCTTCTGTTACCAATTACAGTATTGATTCATGAACTTAGCTGTCTCTGTATGAAATGCTGTCATAACAGAATGGTTTTGATTAGAGCAGCACAGGGTCAGCACTGCGTCCAACTGCTGTCGCTAATTTCATAAACTTTTGTTCGCAATAATTGACCAATCAGATTGCGTCGTTATCAGACCAGCTAGTATAAATAGCTGCACGTTCAGTATTTTCATCACTCAACAATTGTTTTCCTTCAACAACTTGTGTTACAATATCTGAGAAGCAATAAAGGTAAATAATTGAATTTTCTAATGAGACAATTTTACTAGATTTTCTAATTTCAATAATTTATAAGCTTTGGACTAAAAAATAATCTATCATTTTATATTTGTGTTGTATAATATATAATATTAAATTTTTAGGTAGAAAATGGAGAAACTTTTCATGCTTTTGGTGGCCAGCTACTTGATAGCTGTTAGTAGTGGCAGAAGTCTCACTGCTTCATCAGGACATCAGGTGAGTCATACAATCTTGACTTCTATACTCAATTGGCCTTGACCTTATAGGTTCAACACTAAACTGTTTGCAGTTTCAGTTCTACTCAAAAAAGTTAAGAGTTTTAAATTAAACGTTTCACATGTATTTGTACAGACACTTGAGTTTGGCAGCCGTGTTATTGGTTGTCTCAACTTGTTTTTCGTACCTTAGTTTTGCTCTTATAGTGATCATCAAGATATAAGAAATTAAATATATATTAACATATATTCCGTTAGATAAAAGAGTCTAAGAAATCTCTGGAATCTGGTAGAAACACTGTGGAAGACCTGGGAGAACTTCCCACTCTCCATGCCGTTGGCATAGCAACCAATCCTAACAACCAAGAGCAGCTCATATTTGCAGACGAAACAGCCTTGTATGAGTTTAACAAAAACTTTGGTATGTATCCCTGACATATATATGAGATAGCTATATAATATAAGCTTAAGTTCTGACGTTTTAATTGTAGGTTTATATTATACAATTTGTGTGTATAACTTTATATATATATTTTAATTATTATGTATCTCAGTATTAAGTGTTATAGTATTAAGCATTGTATTCCAAAATTAAATTCAATTAAAAATGCTTTGCTTTAAAACTTGTCTTGTTAACTTTATTTGTAGCATATCTATAGTGTAAGATAATTATATAACTAACATTTATTACAACAAATTTATTAAAATATCTCTTTGAATAGAAAGTTTCACAGTGTTGCTTTGGTAAATACTTCTGTAAGTTGTATTTCTGTATCTTGACTTCACAATTCTGTGAGTGAGAGGTTTTTCTATCAAATCTCAATTATTTCCTGCAGGTAAAAGCGAGATGATATCCGGCCAACCATCTTCCGGTCTGCTTTCCATGAGAACATCTGCAGATGGAACTGGCCTAGCTGCCTCCTTCAAGTTTATCACTAAGATAATTTCTCGACCATCTGGACTCTACATTTTTGACTATGACTCATTGAGAAAGTACGACTATGATACCAAGGTGAGCTTTTCCTCATACAAATAAAAATATACCAGTATGATATCCTGTTTGTTTGTTTTTTTTTGTCCTATTTGGTCAAAAATGAAAAAAAAATACATTTAACAAAAAAAATAAAATTTAATGACAAAGCTCTACAGTACAATAGCAGTTAGTCGAGGTGTATAATTAGTCATGAATGGTTGACTGTCAGTAAAAAACTTTAAGCTAGATGGGTTTTCGGTATTCAGAAGTTTTAGCTTTAAATTCAATAATTAAGATTTGCCATTAAATAGCTTTGTAGTCGAGTGAAAGGGCTGTACTATACCTCATTATTCACAGTCAGTTATTTATATGTTTTTAGAAAGTGGAGACGGTCACCCAATTACCCGTAGACAGTGAAGAACATAAGCCAATCGTTGGAGTTGTTTCCTCTGATGAGAGTGTAGTGTACTGGACAACGACCTTTGGTGAAGGTCACATGGTAATGAAACTGGCACTTGATTCGACCTCCACTAAGCCTGTTCTAGTGACTGGAGGGCCGACATTGATTGGTCACATGGAACTGTCAGCTGACGAAGAATTTCTTTTACTAGCTGACGTTGAGATGCTGACTGTAGAGAAAGTCAAAATTCAAGATGGAGAAGTTTCCTCAGTCACTCAATATGAACAAGAAGACTTCTTTCCCGGTAAGCGCTTATTTCCGGCAGCTGACACAGATAGTATAAATGTATGAAAGTTATACATCCTAGTAACTGTCATAACAAAAACTTTTATTTCAGCTTCTGCTGAACTAAAATATATTTACTATGTTGATACAATTTTTAGGAGCAATGGCTGTTAATGGAGAAGACCTTTATGTGATTAACAGAGAAATGAGTTCCGTTGAAATCTATGACATCACTGATAATCAGCCAACCTCGCGGCCACTCTGTGACAGCGCCTGTCTGGATGAAATCTCTAACCCATTTGATGTAATTTATGACAGCGCCAGCAACAAAGTGTTTGTTCTTGATGGTGCCTTTCACCCTTCGTTACCAACTTACATTTTCTCTGTCAAGAGCATTGATATTGGCGGCAGCAGTGTAATGCAGAGTCCTTCCGGTGATGTCAGACATCTGATGCAAGCATTTTCAAGATGGCTGTCGGAAATGAAGCAAGCCTAGTTCTGCTTGCGACTTTTTTAGTCATCGCTGTTGATCAGTGTGCACTTTCTGCTTAACTCGTTGTCCATAAAGTTGTTTATTAAAATGTAGTTTTGTATCACTTCTTGTTTAACTGCTGCAAAGGCAGTACCTCACTTCAAGTATTATTCCAAACACACATTCCTTGTTTTCTTTTGTCCATCAATGTCTTATGTTCTTACTAGTATACATTGCATGTTATTTATGTATTGCTATTATATATACAAATATATTTAAGATTGTTGTAAAGGCAAAAACATTTGAAACTTAAAGAGAACCACCTAGCTCTTGCATTTGCATACAAATCTGAAGTTATTGTAGGTAAAAGTATTTTGCTTTCCAAGTACACTTGTTATAATGCTCACTGAAATGAATTACTGAAAGTTGTTGGTATACATTTTTGTGCATAACCAAAATGAGTTTCATAATTAAGTTGAAAATCAAATGCCAGCTAATAAAGTCAATAAAGTAACATTAAATAACATCTAAATGATACTATTCAAACAAAAAGGACTTTCTCTAATTACCAGAAAATGTTTCAAACCAGCAACTGCAAGCAATTCCAAAGCACAGATAAAACACATAAGCTTTATTTTGTAGAAAATATTTATTATTTCTATAAAACTTCTTTTATTTTAAAAACATATAAAGTGAATGATTTTGATATTTCAAGTGGGTATAATAATTTAAAAAACTTAATTCTTCTTATATTACAGCTGTTTTAGAAAAACGTTTAAACAAAGTCAATTTTTAAATTTAAAAACCTACACAGGTCTACATGACTATTTATGGCAGTTTTAGCATCTTAAGTGGAAAAACTTGCCTATTAAACAATAAAAGTTAATAATATAAAATATAAAAACTAGTAGCATATATATATATATATATATATTTATACATTTATATATTTATTTATATATTTGGGAATCAGTAATATAGACATTGGGCATTATGAAATGTGTAAGCTATATAACTTTAAACATATAATACAAACGTCAATGCATAATCTGTTCAGCTGCTGGTGAAATATGCTGTAAATTATACAAAACTTCAAAAACAGTGTCTGATAAACAATATGGGAAGCTCTAAATAGCTTTGCATAATCATCTCAGCTGAATATCAAAATAGATTATCACACTATGTTGTATCAAAAACAATTTATTATTTATAAAATAACTAACAAATCAAAGTTACATAATATTATTTGTAAAACGCTTGACTTGGTTCAGAAAAAATTGGTTTGACAGCAAGTGGAATCTAAGTTATGTTTACTTCTCAAGTTGAAGAGTTTATTACCATGAAAGTTCAACCCACAGAAGACGAATTTCTATGCAGACTTTATATCAAATTCATCTTCATGTTCTTGCAGTGTGTTTACAACTTTCAACTCCACATTCTACAATGAAACACGTGTGAAATAATTCAAACACGGTAATCTAGTCCATAAACACTAGTTAGTTTTCAGAATATGACTAAATCCCACCCCTAAAGCACTTCATCCACATTCTGTGATGCAACCATCTTTTTTGTATGGGTTTATTACATATAAGCTATGCGTGCACAAAGAGTATTTAAATTCAAGCTAAGAACTGTGACAGGCTTGCTTGTTCAAAAGGTTACCCACTTTTTCTTCCTCATCTCCGTCGTCATCAAACTGCACACCACAGAATAACACCCTTTGGACTGAGTAAGGCATGCAGCAGCAAAACTTCTTAGCAAGCGGAGTTATCAGTTTGGGATTCAAGGACTCGCGACTCCTACCACCTAAAGACGGTCAGAATGGAATGAAATAAAATTATGTGCTTAATTCTTAAAATAAGCTTCATTTAGCCAAAACTCAGGCAATTCTATAATCACTATTTCTGTGAGAGACCCCTGATGAAAAATTTGGTTAAATCAGGCTAAGGACAAACTTATTCTGCAGCTAAAAAGGGCATTGAAAAATATGTCAGTAATTTTTATTTTGTACAAATTAGGAAAATAGTTACAGTAACTGGTGAAATTAATAGGTTTTTATACTAAAAGCTCAAATTTCCTAGACTTACAGAGTATTGCATAGAATATTCCTTCTAGTTAATTCTACATTCCTTCTACAGTACTATGATATGCTATACCAAACTACACTATTCTATACTATACTACTTTATAGTATGCTATATATGTGATACTATGCTACGCTATGTGATGTTATGCTATATTATGCTATACTATACTATGCTATGTTGTACTATGCTATATTATGCTATACTATACTATATTTACCAGTTATCAAACTGACAATTAGTCCGACTAAGATGCAGATGGCCAAGGCATTTGTTGACAGCCACTGGTACGATAAACTGTATATTGCTTTAAACCCAGTCTGACTAAAACAGAGCAAAGCATTCACCGTTTTCAGTCATTTTGTAAAATAAGTTGATATTCACTAACTTAAATTCCACCAACATATATGGAATGAAAATTTAATGAAAGTGTTGACTCATCCGTGATCCTGTGACCTCACCTTTGTGCCACAAGCTCTTCCACAGACAAAGTCGTAGTTGGTTCAGGTAGAGGTGTAGATAGATTTCCCAAAATGCTCTCAGTTGTATTGATAGTCATGTTTGTTAAAGGACATCCTTCCGTGGAGATGGGATACTTGTACACATATGGCTTGTTGAATTGAGCACCTAGTCCAATCCATAGAGTAACACCTGTCAAGGGAGTATTAAACAGTCTTTATACTAAATATACAAGAAATATATGGCAAATATATGAATAGTATATGAGGAATATACTAAGAATATACAAAGAGCATATGGAAAGTGTACTTGAGATGTATAAAAAGTATATTATAAAGAATATACAGAAAGTATACAGAGAGTATAGGGGTAACGATGGGGGGGGGGAGCACAACAGTCATAGGGGTACAAAAAGCCAGTCAAATTGTGAGAAAAGTTACTAACTTTGCAATCGTGCAATTTTTTTATGAACATGAAATTATTGCATTGATAACTTGAAAAACATACAAATGAGAGCAAAAAGTTTAAATTTCAGCTCATTGTGCCCCCCCCCCCCCCCCCCGTTACCCCTACAATGACTATACATACATTTATAGGCACAGTACAACAGTTATTCCAAATACAGCAAACGATAACAATGAACAGAAAAATGCAATTTCTTAAATTGGAAATATTTCAGCGCAAACTGCACAGCAATTACATTATTATTTACACTGCACTATGCACTATAAGTGGGAGAATAATAAAACACTACTTGATATAACTAATCGCATTGTTATGTAACATTACCCAAGCTAACCAGCATCCCAGTGAAAGCTCCTTTACTATTGGCACACGGAAAGAACATGCCGAGTGTGAACACACCGAGTATTACTCCGCCGCAAGTACCGTACAGGGTAGTGGCTGACTGCAAACAATATATATAAACAGTCTAATATCAAGTTTGAAATTAAAATCATTCACTCAAAAAATAAACTCCCTGTTTGGCTTTAAACTTTAAAAATGTTAAGGTACATTTAGACCTTCTATATATATATATTTTGAAAAACTAAACATGCATTTGAAGAATAGTAAAACTACATGATGGTACAAATATTAAGCTACTTTACCCTCTGTAGCTTAATTCCTACTACTTTCTATCTTTTATATATCAGATGGGAAAATTAACTCTGTATTAAAAGCCCTTACTATGACATTAAAACTAGTTACTTTTATCGAAAAGCATTCACAAAGTTTTGTCTAAAATACATTAGTTTTGAATGTCATCGCAAATTTTAGAATGCTGACTGGCAGGATGACTCACCTGCAATACGCTGCCTAGCGCTGACACTACAAAAGTCATAAGAATACAAACTACTCCAAGAGAGGCAGCGATGACTTTAGATATAATGGCTGCCCTGCTATCGGGTATGGGTTGGGCCCTGAGGTCGGTGAGTACGACAGCTGAGAGAGAGTTTAAACCTGAGCTGATGGTGCTACAAGGGAAGAGAAAATACTCTTATACACAATAAAAAAAACTCATGTAAGTTTGGAGTCACTATCCCTGTGAGAAATCCCCTGATGGAAGAAGTTTTTTAAATTGGGCTAAAGACTTATTCAGATGGGGCACAAGAGCAATTATGACTGGATGCTCTTCCTAACATTGCCAATGGCCTTTGTCAGGTTTGAACCCGTGACCTCGTGTTCTTATACACATGTTATATGCTCTCACAAAATACTGTAATCCTCAGCACTGAGCCCGTAAATGACTTAAATCAATCTCCACTTAGCCCAGGTTCTGAAGTGTTGGAATAGACTATGGACATGAGGTGGCATCTTATCACCCCTCTACTGTTTGGAGAAATGCTGCAATTTAGGAGTTGCTTTACTTAAGAATTAGAATGCAGCATTTGTGCTCAACATAAAGCAGCAGCCGCCGTGGTCTAGAGGTTAGAGTGCTGGCTTAGTGAGCCCGAGGTCATGGGTTCAATCTCCAATAAAGGCCATTGGTGATGCTTATAGGAAGAGCATTCAGTTATAATTACTCCTGTGCACTATCTGAAAAAAAGTCTTTAGTCTGCTTTAAAAAAGCCTTTCCATCAGGGGTTCTCTTACAGGGATAGTGACTATAAACATAAACTTCCATGTCAGTGAGTTTATGTAGGAAAAACATTTAGACAGAGTAATGACCTAATAATTAACTCAATACTTAATTAAAGTAACACTTAGTTAACTTAACACTCAATCAGCAGAAAATATATTCATGTTAGTTAGAAGCACCTGAGAGCTCCACTAGCCACGGCTGCTACAATCAGACCAGGTAGTCCGTGTAAGTGACCCAAGACTTCCATCACAAAGAGAGGGTAGAGCTGGAAATATACAGCGTTGTGCTAATTTATTATATACTATGATGCACTTGTTCTATTTATATGGTTGTTTATGTCACTTGCAGTTACCATCTGCAGTTGAAATATGCCGTTAGCATCTGCAGTTAATTTTTGCAGTAACCATCTGCAGTTGAAATATGCAGTTGCAATCTGTAGCTAAAAACATTCAAGTAATTGAGGTAGGTGCAGTAATGGAAAAATCCTGTGTTTCAGATAAGAAAGATTGCAACAGTACCAATTTGTCATAAAAACCTTGGCCCGAACCCCAAACAAAAATTCATAAATATAATTAAAAAAAACTTGAGCTATTGAAGTTTTCCCACTACTGAGTACTGCATGCAAATAACTTAAATAAAGTTAGAACTGTATACACAAAATATTAATCAGTTTTGCTGCAAACTACAATGGCACATGTGAAATGGCGCACATAAGTACTATTGTGCTGCGTTTTACCTGGTCACTAGCTGTGAGCCTACCGTTGGCTATGGGATCACACATCCTAAAGTAGGAGTAGATGATGAGCCCAGCTATTATACCGCACGCAATTATAAGTAGAAGTCCTGGCAGGTTGAGCAAGTATGCACTAAAAACAAAATAGACCAATCAGGGTCAATTGCCATAAATTTACTGAAGTTTTAGTTTTTTCTCTTCTTTCTATACCATCATTTGTAAGAGTTATAGCACTCCATAAGCACATAAAACCATGTTAGCATGAGTTCCACAATTTACATTTTAGCTTTCTTTAGGGACGGCACTGATAAAGCTCGCTGAACTTGTGCCTGGTTAGTTCCATAAGTTCCTGTCCAATAAATAGCTCCACCAATCACCAGATTCCACGCAGTATGTCTGACTAATGGGTTGGGATCAAATGCCTTCTTTCTACAAGAGAGGAGTGAGATCTGAGTCTATCCATTATAAGAAAATAGTAATATGAATAAATTGCCAATTATGACGACAACAGCTATTGTAATACATAATTTCTTCATTAAAATAGTTCAGTCTCTAGCAACTATTTAACAAAAGTGCTGCAGGCCTGTCAATTTACACTGAAATCAATAGAGTTCAAGATTTTAGTGGTCAAAGATTCCTATGTTATAAAACCAAACTATTTGCTTTAAAATATAAATCTAGATGTACCTAAATATATTTATTTTCTCAAGAAAAGTCCTTATTCTTTTTTGTTTGATAATAGAGCCTTACGTGAAAAGGTCAGTTCGGCCGCTGTCGGCAGCATCTTGCCACACCTGACTCCAGCCTAGCGTCCTGAACCCTTGGATGAGCACAGCCAACATTCCCATAAACATGATGAGTGCTTGAAGGGTGTCTGTCCACATCACTGCTTTCATGCCACCCTGCAATTTAGACATGTCTCTATAAGAAGCTTAGGCTATTATAGCTTTTAAAACCAAACTAAACAGATATGCATAGCATATAACGGTAGGACAGTAGGCCTACAGTAAATATAATGTTATAAATTCCTAATATCTTTTAGCACAATCTGAGGTTTAAACCATGATGAGAATAAAGTAAATCAACAGAAATAAAATTCTCTTATATTGAATAGTTGAATTGAGTATACAGAACAAAATATAACTGAAATATTATTATAATTGTAAATAGTTACGCATACCAAAGCTGTGTAGAAAGTGCACACAACTCCTATAGAGATAACAGAGGCCCATGTGTTCATGCCTGTTACTGCGCTCACAGCTAGACTTGGTGCATAGAGAACGATAGACATGTATAGCACCTGCAAGCACATGAAAACAAAATACAGTGTACAAGAGGACACAACTACAGTACAAGAGGACACAACTACAGTACAAGAGGACACAACTACGGCACAAGAGAATACAACTACAGTACAAGAGCACAAACTACAGTACAAGAGTAGTGAGAAGCACTCCATATAACATTGCATAACTGGGGGTTGACCATTCAAGATACTAAAATTCTATGCTATTTATTAAAATGGTAGTAATGTGTAATGCATCAGGCCCAACGAAAGTGAATAGCATGAAACTTAAAGCAAAAGTTTGGGTGACACCATGATAGGTAACCTATATTCTACTCAGGTGACCTATATTCTACTCACATGACCTATATTCTACTCACATGACCTATATTCTACTCACATGACCTATATTCTACTCACGTGACCTATATTCTACTCATATGACCTATATTCTACTCAGATGACCTATATTCTACTCAGGTGACCTATATTCTACCAGGTAGCATTTATACTCATGTCAACTAAGTTATTGTGGCACTATATGGCATATAGTGGTACAAACTATTCACTTGAATTATTGACCATGTTTTTCTGTGAAACTTCTGTCCTTCACCTACTGAAATTGGAACATGAAACTTCTGCTTAACATTTTGCCACTAGTTGCTTGCATCTCAAATGCCACAGTGTCAAAAACTTTAAGTTTTAAGTACGGTTAACGGTCAAAAGTTCTTCTGCAATATGCAACTTGCACCTGTTGACAATCAACCACCTGTTGACATGCAACCTGCACCTGATGACAAGCAACTAACCGCTAAACTATTCTTTAAACTATGCTAACACATGGCAGCCCATTAGATTAAATGCTTTGTTCAATTAATTAATCACATAAAATATCCATAATTCAGTATCTAAAGAGTCATATGCTGAGATTTATAGGTCAATTTGTCAGCATACCTACATTTTACATCTACAGCAGCACTCTTGATACAGAGTGGCTTTGTAGCAAACATGAAGATCAGGTTGTGTTCTATAATATATATATATATATATATATATATATATATATATATATATATATATATATATATATATATATATATATATATATATATATATATATATATATATATATATATATATATATATATATATATATATATATATATATATATATATATATATATATATATATATATATATATATATATATATATATATATATATATATATATATATATATATATATATATATATATATATATATATATATATATATATATATATATATATATATATATATATGGTATACAGTATATTATGATGTAGTGAGAGACGACAACTCTTACAGATAGCTGAGTTATGTGACTTATAGGTCGTCTTAAAAAATGCACTGTTTTGACACATTTTGCTGTTTTCTAAAGGGGCATGATCAATCCCACCCTAACGCAGGATATGTATAAGAAATAAAGCCATACTAAATTTGCATGTATATATAGTAGCTAACAATTGAGTAGCTCTACTCTATTAGCATTGTTGTAGATAAGATGTTGTTGAAGATAAGTGTTGGCGTTTGAGATAACGGCCAGGACTATCAGCTTAGAGTTTTAGTTATGCTTTTTGTAGTAGTAAATAGGATGTTGAAATGCTTGAGAAAGAAGCAAGAAAAATGCTGCATAAGAATGAGATATAGAAAAATTATACTCCAGTAGTGAGAGGGGGGGGGCTGAAACCCTCACAGTACCAATTCGCATAGCAGTGAGTAGTGAACTACAAGGCTTGATATGCAGAGAGCTCTTTGCTTGCTATAAGAATTGGTGCTGAGACGGTTTAAACTCTAGTAGTATTTAAATGTCAATGTCCTGATGAAGTAATGACATGAAGCTGATATAAATATAAGAGTGTATTATACGATTAACTTACCATTTGTAGTATATAACAAAAGGCACCAAACATTCTTGTAGGTCTATTAAACCTCAGCTCTAAATACTGCAAAGAGAAAATAACCGTAATAAAACATTGTCTGTAAAGCATAACATTTTAATGTAGTATATTATATACATAAACATTCTTTTGCTATTTTGTCATTTAATAATTTCAAAACTTTTTAAGGGGAAATAAATGCCACTTCCATGTTCTACTAAATGCTAATTCATGAACTGGACCAGCTCAGCATATAACTTAACTGTGAACTTACTTCTGAACTAATTTACTAATTGTTTATATGCCTAGCTACTTGTTCACTTTAGCTAAACATAATTAGCCAATAGAATCTCCACTCTTTCTACTATGTAAAAGCTGACTACTTGTAATTATTTTCCTAAAGCAGTAAACTGAGTGTGTTTGCTATAAATTAAGCCGTTGGTGACTTTGTGAACAAATCATTAATTTATTCCAACCTGGAAAATTAGAATATTGAGTATAACAAACAAAGACAAGAAATATGCATTAGTTATTGCCTGCTACTGTTTGTAAACGTCAGGTAAATGCCAAGTACATGACAAGTACCTGACAGCCACTCGAGATCAAGGCTGATATCTTTGCAAAATTGAACTCAAAAAAGCATACTTGGCAGCATATGCATGTTTATGCATCATAGTAACTAACTTGTGTTTTTATGTTTTGTTTCCATCAAACATTTTAAGACAGAAATGGAGTATATCCTATAATGTGCTGTAAACTATATTAAACACAGCTTATCAAATCTACTTTCTTACTGTGCAAATGGTCATGCAGTTTATAGATATTAACTTTGTGAAATTTCAAAAAGCAAAAAGGTGAAGCAGGTTTGTAACACAAAGACAATTGAATGGATGGATGGCGAAGTAACAAAAGTTATAGTTATAGTACCTCATATACACTAGTGAGTTGTAAGTTGTAGAATACAGGTATATACAGATGGGAGGAGAGAAACACAGCTGGTATGTAGGCCAGTATAGACCAGCTGTACATTGCACCGTATGTATACACTTCTGCTGGAATTCCGAGTATGGATATAGCAGACATGAAACTGTAATATACATAAAAATGCAATCATTTAATTTGCTGCTTTTATGATAACTGATGCGTGGGAAGTGAATTAAAAAATATTTAATGTCATAAAAACTATAAAATCCCGTGATTTCCTAACAAAAAACTAACTCGCTATATAAACTAGTGCTGCGGATAGAAAATTACTAAAAATCGAGTCATGAAAATCCACAAGTAGTTGAAGCAATTGTAAAACTAATAGTATAGCTGTTGGTTAAGAATAGATCCAATAATACATAAAGGTTAAGAGCACTTGGAGAATAATCTATTTATTGAGCCGCATGTGCAGCCTTCAAGTGCTGAAACACAGCAGATCAATAAAATAAACTTAGACTAACAGAGTGCATATGTTGCTGCATCTAGTTAGTACCCTGTTGAAATGCTTGCTGCATAGATTCCCTGCTCCCAAGATGTGCACTATGTGCTGGGTTCATGGGAATCATACTAGCTCTCAGGCTACTCTGAAAACCTCAATGTTATACTAGCATAGAAAGAGGCACAAAACTTGTTTTCAATAACTCACAGGGTAAAAGAAACTTTAAGCAAAGAAATGTAAGTTTTTTAGCGGTGAAAAGTTTGATAGATTTCAGCTGCCTCAAATTTAAACATTTCCCACAATGCAATGCTTATCACTTTACCTTATGACGTGAACACTATATTACAACTTTACTGCACAGATGTTAAAATTCGCTGCTTTTTTAAAGATGATTTAAGAATTCACAACACTTTGAAAATTCGGTTCACAGTTAGGATGGCCAATTAATTTCAGGCTGTAAATTTTCAAGTAGATAACATTTAAAATAGGAACACTGTGTCATTGGTCTCAATCAAGCACTTTTATCGGTGCATTTGCCTTTATGCTAAGCTATTAAAGCACACGCAGCAGGTTAAATGCATGAGGATGAAAACTTTACCTAGCAAACATGGACATGGCAACTGGAATAACTGGCATGGATCTGTCAGCCATTAAAAATTCTCTTGTAGACTTTTGCTTCTTTCCAGAGCAGGCGAAGTATAAGCCTAAAACACCCTAATCAGTTTTAGTTGTAACCATAATTATATTACTATAGAATACTGTGTAGTATGTATAGGATATTTTCCACCACTGGGATTAAAATCTAAGACCTCAGGCTTGAGAACTAGACACTAACCATCACACTACAGGGGCTACTGGGTTAACTCAACACTACGGAGTATATTTCTGCATAATTATAGTATATTTGCAGCAACATTATAATCGTAGTTATAGTGACGGTGATAATTATAGTGATAGTTTTAGCCATAGTTATAATCATAGCTACAGTATTAATGTCCTAAATTCAAACTATTTGAGCAATTTTAAATCAGTTTTTGTTAAACTTTCAAAAAAAAATTGTATCAAGTCATTCAACTTATTTGATCTACAAAACTGGTAAAATATTATTGCTCTGTAAAAAAGTTATTGAAGTAGCAGTTAATTAAACAATATTTAGTGACAAACAAAAATTGTTGGACACTCACCGATTGCTGCTGAAACAGCTAGCATGATGGCGAACACCACGTAGTCAGCTATGCCGAACCTGGTAGTGTCAGCAGCGGACATGATTTCTCAGGAATAGTTGTACTACTTTCAACTTGAAACAGACACTGTCCGAGTGAAATGCTGACTGATGATGTAGACTATATGCTGTCACATACACGCTGACTGTATGACTCACTGTAATAGCTGTCCTACTATCACCTTTGGTTTGCTGCTTGTATACAAACTCTAACAGTCACGCTAACAATCTAACTGATCAAAAAACAAGCCAATCTCTACAGCTATTGACCTTTATTTCTACTGCACAATGAATGTATTATGCTGCATTAAGACCCATCTCAATTATAGTCCGAACAGCTTCTTTGTCTCCCCATTCACGCTTGTATGTAACAGTATACAGTTGCTTAGCAACGCTATTTTAACAACAAATGAGCGTGGTTAATATTGTTCATAGATATTTTTATAATATTTACTAACAAAATAACTATAACTGTTGTCTTAGTAGTAAAATAAGTCTATACAAGTCAAGATTAATTTTAAAGCTTCTCTACTGAATCAAAAATTAAGAACAAGTAATTGTTTATCATGTATTGATTTTACTATTTATATAAAAGTTATTTAGATCTGTCAAGTTTTATAAATGTCTATGTTATGTTTGCTTTATTAGATTCAGAGACTGGTTGAAGAGTTTATGATAGTTTATTGCTCTAGATAACACTCTGGTTAGATCTACAAGCACAAACTGACTATTATGAATAACACGAATAACATAGTAGCCTATAAACATTTAAATATCAAGACAAAGCATATGCAGCCTACCATCAACAATAAACAATATATGGAGTGCACTGCTTAGATTTCATGGCCCCATAAAGATATACTTCTTCCTCTATAAGACTTTAAGATGTGTATTTCAAACACATGTGGTCAGGTACAGTTTGAACATAAGCTCATGTATTCTCAACTCCAGCTCAAAAGAGTAATATAATAGTGAGGAAGCTTTTATTTATTCACAATAATTTTATGTCACCACAAAAAATGTATTGAAAGACTTTGTCAAACATTGAAATACAAGGCAATAAAAATAATTTACCTGAAAATGCATATTAATTGTAAGAACGTTTTATTTAAAGTTGAACAAAATCATAACATAAAATGTTATTAGTATCTTGAGACTCTATACTTTCCAAGACACAGATATAATATTTTGGAAAAAATTTAAAAATTTCTTCTTTCACGCAAGTTTGATTGAGTTTAATTTAATTAAATTTAATATACCTACCTACAATCCACAAACTAAGCTAACAACACACTAGCTAATTGACCACAGTGCTTAAAAAAATTAATGAACATTATAGCCCTAACAACATTTTTACAAGTTATTTTTCATGCATATTAAAAATGTTGTTATACTATAAAATTAAAGATAAATTGTACGTATTAGTTTAAGAATATAATGAAATACTATAAAAATAACAAAGGTGTCATATTCAACAAAATAACTAAATTATAATAAGAAGTGGTATATAACACAGCATGAATTGTGTACACATGTTAAAAAGACTGATAGATAAACTATTTGATTTGTTCATTTGTAACTAAAAAGCTCCTATTAAGTGAAGACAGTTGCTGTCAAATTGCATCTCTACATCATTATGCTGAGTCTAAAACTGTGACCCCTGACCTCTAACAAAAGTCTTCTAATTGGCTCTTTCTGTCCTTCGAGTCCGACGCAATGTTTTCCCATTCCTAATTTCCCCGAGTAGCATCTCTACTAAGTCTACTTCCTCTTCAGATTCTACATGTAAATATTAGTTTTTTAGTCATGTCACTAGCAATCAGCTAAATCACTTTCTGTAGTGCACTTCTATTCCTGCCTTATATTGCAGCTATGCTTGCAAAATGCATGGGGATAGCAACTTCAAAAATACAATTTAAAAATATTCATGGATATTGAATGTTAATATATTATTACGCCCACCACACGCACACACAAACACAGTGGCAGCATAATAATAATAATAATATAATATAATAATATAATAAACATAAATATCTACAAGTAATTTAAGGAACTGACTGCAGAGTTGCATATCAGTTAAGTAGCAGCTCTAACAAGTATCGTAGTTTCTATAAAACATAATTCCTGACCACAACATGCAACTAGAAACAGTTGATAGATGGAAATCTTACCACGTTTTGACTGCCCTTTAGCAGTTTTCTTCTTTGAAGCCTCCTCGCGCTCTTTCTTCCGTTTCGCATTTTTCTCTTCCAGTTCCTTTCTCCTCACATTATCCTATAAAGGCAGTTAATATGTAGATCAATATGACATATATACTTATGTACTTTCACACCTATACGGTCGTAGTCCTGTACTATAGTCTACTAAATGTGTGATTGTATTATGATATAACTTAAGGTTTTATAGGAGTGTAGTATACACCTTAATCTAAATATGACCCAGTTACTTGATGTAACTTCTCAAGCATGCAGATATAAGCATATGTTATGGTTCAATATATATATATATATATATATATATATATATATATATATATATATATATATATATATATATAGCATCTAGATACACACCGTATATAATAACATGTAGATACACACTGTATATAATGTAGATATATCCTGTATATATATTAACATGTAGATACACACTGTATATAATGTAGATATATCCTGTATATAACATGTAGATACACACTGTATATATAATGTATATATGTCAGAACTTACTGTGTGAGCCTGTTCACATTTCTCAAGGAAGGTAAGTAACTCCAGAAGGAACTCGTCTACGCTGAAAGTTTTCACATCTTCGCAGAAAAATTTGGCCAACTTTTTGCTTTGACTCTGCAATAGAGAACTTACTATATATTAACAATATGATGACTGTTAGACTTTATATAGAGGTAAACAAGCGTGTAGAGTAGTGACTTTAATAAAAGCTCGCACATGTGCAGTAGTGTTGAGTTATAAGATAACTTTTTTTTAAATGTTATACGGCAATGAAGCTTTCATTTTGCATGACATAAGCCATAGATTTTATTCCACAACATAAAATTATAAAAGGTATTATGTACCAGTTAAATGTTCTTAGCTTTATCACAAAACATTGCAATTACTTTTGGAGTTATTAACCCATGCACTTGTGTTGGTTTATATTTGCATTATAATATTATATTACCACACCTTGACTTCATCCAGCTGATGGTAGATATCTTTCAGCTGATTGGTCACGTCTGCTATGAAATCCTTGTACTTTTCCTTTATCAGATCCTCTTTAGACTTTTTTATTGCCTTTGATATGGTACTAACAGTCCCTTTCGTCACATTCAACTCACTTTCGAGATTGTCAAGAGACTTTCTACAGCAACAAAACCTTAATATGAGCACATTTGAAATTAAAATTATGCTAAAATAATATTTCAAATCACCATGGTAATAATAATGTAAAAATGATATTATTATAACAGAATTATAATATGATGATAACTACTGCTACCTTAATATTTTACGAATATGTTGTTTTACTTTGTATTTATTTGTCAAACATCTTTTATGCTTAAAATGTCAAAACAATAATACCATTTCACCAACAATGTGTTTACATGATGCTATAGTAATACAATACATTGAATTATACTGTAATACATTACTTTACACTACAGTGCATTGTACTATACCACATTACACTACACTATACTACACTACACTGCACTACATAACACTACAACACAATACACTATATCATACTGCAATGCAATGCAATACAATACACTACACTACATGACATTGTACACGGGTAAGCACCAACAAACCGAGAAATAGACAAGAGTAAAGGTTGAAGTTTCTCAACAAATGTAAGCATAGCCTCATCTTGTTTGTAAACTTCCTCAACTATATAGTGTAGTAGTGTAACCCTGCTTCTGTTAGACTTAGTATCTGTGAGTTTAGACAGTGAACATAGACGAAACCCGGCTGCGTTACCAGCATACCGTCCCTACAACAGCAAAAGTATAATTCTATATCACTCAGCTAAATTGATCAAAGCTTGTCAATTACTAATTTACTATGATTTCATTTTGTACAGGAAATCATGTGAATAAAAAAAATCATGCATTATATTCAAATGGTTGATTCATGTTATATATATAAATGTTTTTGGGTGTTAACAAATTTTTTCTTACACATTCAATTGACGTTTAATCTCTATTTACTGCAAAAACTAAACACACATATCTAAGAACTAATGGTGATAAATAATTGACTAAGAGCAAAGTTTTGCTGGGATTGCAATGCTTCGTTTGTTAGAAATGTGAATTTTTCACATTAGTGTTTTACTATACAACTCATTAACGGTATTTCATTAAATTTTGTGTGTAAAAGGGTGTGGCAAACACTTGCTGGTGGTTCAAGCAATATCTACACATTATATCAGATATAACCATAGGATTTATGCTAACCACCCTTTAACATCAAAGACATGGGAAGAAAACTACTGCAGTAACAATGGGGAGATAACTCTGAATTCAGTCACTGAGTACACATAAGGTGTTGACCAAATACAACACAGTCCAAGCTCTCCTCCCAAGCCAAAGAGTTTACTTCCCACTCACTTTGTTCATAAAGTTGCCGATCCTAAGAACTAGCCTCAGGAACTGTTCGAGAGAGATACTGCTGATTGTCGTCTCAATCGCTGACTTGTAATCATTCAGAGTTTCTCTCATTTCCGCTGCCGTGCTGACAAAGTCTATTTTTAGTATCATAATGTTGATACGTAGTTTATAATCTGCATAAACACATGTATAAGCAAGTGTATATGTATAAGCACAAGTATATATGTATAAGCACATGTATATCTATAAGCACATGTATAAGCACATGTATATATGTATAGATGCATAAGAATTTACCAGCACAAGCATAAGCATGTACATATATGCACATGTATATGCATTTATAAGCAAATCTATATGTATAAGCATATATAAGCACATGTATATTTATAGAAACACATGTATAAGCATGTGCAGTATAAACACATGTATATGTACTAGCATGTATAAGTGTATGTATTTACATATAAGCAATTATTGAACTTCATCAAAAATGCTATAATCTATATATTGTAAAAAGATATCAAACTATTATTTACCCCCAATTTTTATCAGCTCCTTAAAAAACTGCTCAGCATTTCCAAGTTTTGTTTCATCTCCTTCAAACTTTTCTAGGGCCTCCACCTTGAAGAGAGAACAAGCATTATAGACATATGCCCCTGACACAAATTAAATATATGCTACTATATTTATGTTACTATGTTATACATACGATATATAGATATACATATTTACATAGACACGAACAAAGTTATTTAAGACTTTCAATTCAAAATGTGCACCAAAACATAAAATAATCACACGATATCAATATCAAAATTTTCTTCAGCTTTGTAACTTTTTTAATGATGGAGAAAGGTCAGGTTCTAAACACTGTATTGTAAAATATTGGATAAAATTTAAAGTTTTTGTTCGGATGAAATAAAAATGGTTTCTAATCATACACCAACAGCTATGATGTCATGATATCCAGGATCACACTTGAGTCAAGACCTGGACTAATAAGCTTGAACAAGTAGTAATTGTATGAGAAATTATCTGCTCTTTGAATTGAGCAGCTTTTATCCTAATTGAGAGCGCTTGAAGCTAATAACTTAATACCTTAACCCAAACATTTATACAGACAGCATGCTTTTGTCCAGTTTGGAGTTTTAGTTATAACTTCAATATACATATACCATAGAAAATGCATACAATTAAATACAGCTGATAAAGAAATTTATCAAAACATAAATTATCTAGCTACATAGATTGCAATATGGAGATGCAACACAATTTTATTTACTCCTACATATTATATAACAATTTTCATCATGTTTTGAAAGTTTGAGCTCCTACCTCATCAGGTTGTGGCATTATCTTCTGGAGCAATACAAGTTTTTCTTGACCAAGTTGCTCCGTGTCGCCGGCACGTATTAGTGATGCAATTTCACTGTGGGCTCTTTTAAATTGTTTAAGAAAGATGTTGATATTCATGCTTCTTTTACTATCCAGTAATGAAATCTAAAAATATTAAATGACTCAAAAGCTAAAAAGCATTTTTGGACTCAACACATTTGAATTAGGTTTGTTTAAAACTTATAGACATTTGAATTTTGCTTTATCACAATATTATGCCATTGATGATGGAATACACAAATGAGACTTGCAGAAAAATGAAAACGAGTAAACTGAAAATAAAAATTAAGTTGGCATAAAACACAACAAGCCAGTTTTTAAAGTAGTAAAGTTCTACAGATTAAGTATTGAAATAGTTTTAAACTACCCATGTTGCTTTTAAAATCAGTTTGTTTTCATGCAGATTGAAATTTAATAATATGCAAATAATAGAACTAATACTATTGCGTGGGAAAAGGGAAATATAATTTTTCTTTGATACATACAACTTCAGATTTTTTCTTCATGGGTGCGCTGTCGGACATATCATTAGCATGACTAACTGTCTTCTGACTGAACATCTCCTCCACAGCGTGGAAGTCTGGGTGAATCCGATCAGACAGCGCGGAGACTTTCTCCCAGACATTTCCAGCAGAAGCTAATATAGCAACCATAAGAATAATAAGATTTTGCTGCCTCAACTAAACTAGACACTGTTTATTGAAACACAAGATTAAACTTATTAATGAAGTTGATATATAAATAATGTAATGCGAAACCATTTTGGATCCTACCATGTTTCACTGTACTCAGTTTAATTGACAAACTATAGATAGATCAGTACTTACTGCGTAAGGTTCTGTCTTGAATCTTGGTCCAATTGTAGATTTTCATTTTTTTGCTAGGGGTTGGTGTTGGAACTACAATAATGGAGGTTTGTGCTGCCATCTGGTAGGTAGGAGCCACTAAGGGCGCAATAGGAGCAGTGTTCATCCCTGGGGGAGGTGGAGGGGGTGGTGGACCACCCATTCCTGGTGGAGGTGGTGGTGGTGGCGGACCTCCTAGTCCTGGTAGAGGGGAAGGTGGGGGACCACCCATTCCTGGTAGAGGTGGTGGTGGTGGCGGACCTCCTAGTCCTGGTAGAGGTGGTGGTGGTGGCGGACCTCCTAGTCCTGGTAGAGGAGGTGGTGGTGGACCAGCCATTCCTGGTAGAGGTGGTGGTGGTGGTGGACCAGCCATTCCTGGTAGAGGCGGTGGTGGTGGACCAGCCACTCCTGGTAGAGGAGGTGGTGGTGGTGGTGATGAACCTTCATTTACTGGCGGATGAGGTTGTGATACATTGACTTCAGTATCTGCATTGCCATTGCTAAAAGTCCCCATGTCTTCGGTTTGAACTTCCTGATCACTTGTAGCTGGTAAGTCTGGAGTCTTATCCAGGGCAGGTGAACGGGTGGGAGCCTCGGATTGTTCTAGAACACAAGTCATTGTACCTGCGTCACAAGTCACCTTCTCTGTTTTCTTCACTTGTTCGCTGCCAGCCAACACACTTTCCAACCTTTTAATCTTTTCTGGTTTATCACAAGTTGACAGCTTCAATATGTAATCAGAAAGTGCTTCCCACTTTTCATTGCTAAAATAGTAGTATAAATATAAATAAAAGACATTTTAGATGTATATAAATTGTGAATAATTTCTTATGGAGGAAGATGCTATTTTCGTATTGTATTACCAAAATATCTTTAGCTTTTATTGGTTAAAAACCATATAAGATTAAAAAGGTATTAAATTAAAAGATTAAAGAAAAACTTAAAACAAAAACAAAAACCTGGCTTATTTTCATAAAAAATTAAATGCGTTTAAAACAAGTTGCAAGTGTTAAATATATATATTCTTAAAATTTCACAAGCATTTTTATACTAGTAGTAAATTGTACAGTATTGAAATAAACCAAAATATTACCATAACTGATTGTCTGTTGATATATCGGCAAGGAAATGGAGGACTGCTAGAAAATTTTCAGAGTGAGGTGATTCGCACACCTGAGGTAAAGCAATAAACTGAATATAAACTCCAATTATTTCTATTCAAATCCAATCAAGATAAATCCAAATCAACTTGCATATGTTGCATCATTTATGTAATCATTTACACATATTTATATTTATTTATATATATATCCTTGAAAGTGCCTACTACCTTTACCTGCTATACCTGATTACTACTTACTACCTGCTACCTATAATTCAATGTATACTTTTGAATACCAGCTGTAGTTCAGCGTAGCATCTTACATTTCTGTATATGTCATTGAACATATCAGCATGAGTAGAGCTCATTGAGGATTCCTGTAGCTCTTCAATAAGAGAAAGTAGCTGATTGGTCTGAGAAACCAGCTCTGAATCCTCACTGTCCATCAGTCCGTGGACTGTTTCTAACAGGTTCAACCCTAAACACAGGTAGAGTCATATACCTACTATAGTAGTACATGCTATAGTATCATATAGTAATACATGTAATACATGCTATAGTATCGTATTATAGTTATAGCAATGTATAGCAATAGCATCATATAGTAATACATGTAATACATGCTATAGTATCATATTATAGTTATAGCAATGTATAGCAATAGCACCATATGGTTATAGTAATACATGCTATAGCATCATATAGGCCTACTTATTATAGCAATATATAACTATAGTATCATATACCTACTATAGTAATGCATGTAATACATGCTATAGTATCATATTATAGTTATAGTAATGTATAGCAATAGCATCATATGGTTATAGTAATACATGCTATAGCATCATATATTTATTATAGCAATATATAACTATATAGTATCATATACCTACTATAGTAATGCATAGCTATAATAGCATATATTTATAGCAATATATAACTATAGTTTTATATACCTACTATAGTAATACATGCTATAACATCATATACTTATAGTAATGTATAGCTGTAGTAACCATAGCATATCTACAGGCTGTCAGTTTTAGCTTTGTATAGAAAACCAATGCACAACCAACTATTTCATTATTTTACTACTGTATTAACACTAGTGAAATTGAAATATTTATTATAGCAGATTTGCAGTTTGAACTAAGCAGATGAGACTTCTGCTGTCATCATAACTATGCATAGACTAGATTTGGTAAGGTAGGATAATTCTAACTGTGATAGTAAAGGTACTCAACTTACTCATTGTAATACTCCAATCATTCATAAAAAGGAATAAACTATTATTACTCCTAATGCTTTCATCAGTAAGTGGTATCTTGTCTTTACACATACAACATGAGTTTGAGAAACAATTATAAAGTTACCTAAAAACTCATTTAGAATTAATGTGTCGTGTTCTTTCGGCATGTCATCGTGTCCATCAATCAGACATGTGATGAAACTGACTAGAGCAGTTGAATATTTTGAGAAAATTGATTTCTTCAGTTCAGACATAATCATACTGAATCTGTACCTGGCATGATGCTTTACCTGCAATGCAGCAGGTAAAAACTTAAACTCAACTACTACAAAGCAATCAAACAATTCTGAAATATTTATCAGCTGAAAATATAAAAGATTTTTATTTATTTTAATTTAACACAAACCCTTTATATCGGGGGTTTTTCACAGGGATATCAACTATAAACTTGCGTGAGTTTTTATTTATTTCCTATCTTTTATCTATTTCCAACTTTTCCCCATAATGCTGTTGGTGTTGCAAAAAGTCTCTAAATTGTTATATTTTGGCAAAGAATTGTCTTCTTTTTTATTAGAATACCTTGTGAAAATGAAGAGCCTGCAGACAACACTGGTATCCTTCCTCTGAGTAGATGCAGACTGCAGTTAACAGTTGTATAACTTGCCTCTTCACCATGCAATTAGATGTATCCATGCCTAAAGTTATATTCACTAGTTTTTATTTTCCTTTTTTCAAATCAATGTGTTTCTTGATTGCAGTATTATTTAAATTACTACAGCTGTTAAGTTACTATTTGAAAATATCAAAATGAGCTTTCTTTGAATACTAACCAATTGCTTTTTTAATAATAATGATCTTAAGCTGTAAGACTTCGAGAGAATTCAAGCTAAACTTATAAAATTTAAGAAACTTTAAATACTGCTTTAAATAATAGTTGGCATTAAGAGTAATAAAGAGTAATAAATAACAATTAGCTAGCAATTGATACTCTAATCATGGTGTGTATTTAAGGAGTTGTCTTGCCTTTAATAAGCTGGTGAGTCGCATCAATATCAGTGATGAAGAACTCTAAACCCTGCGTGTTGTTCATCACACACCTGATGCACTCCATTGCTGCCAAAAGTAGCATAGCGTCTGTGACATTCGTAACTCGAGACGTAGTCAGCACGGCCACGGCATCAAGAAGTCTACAATGAATAAAATGTCTGCCGTATCAAATGCAGCACCTCATGTTATTAAATATTTTATTAACGTGCATGTTTCTACGGCCACATCATTTGACGTACTTTTACTAGATCCAAGATGTAGGTTCTTAAACATAGGCTGAAGTATCTCATTTTCAGCATGTAATATTAGAAACCCAGTCTATAGACTTAGAAATTTTATTTTAGAATACTGATTGACAGGTGCAAAGAATTATTATCATGAGCTGCAGTTTTTTTAAATCTCAATGTAATAAGTGATATTAATGGCTTGATAGTATAATACTTTGCTGTTTGAAAGTTAACTTAGTTTCAGAAATTATTCAATGAAATAGCTGCATGTTGAAGCAACAGCTATTGGCTATAACTATATATAATTCACAATCAATATTTTATCTATTAAAAACATACAAAGCAGCTTGGATACAAACCATGTTTTGTAACCAAACCGAGCAGGAAATAAAAGTAGACGATTACCGAGTGATTCCCTCGACATCAATAAAGCTGTGAAACCATTCATCAGAGCAGATCAGCAACTTTTTCTTTAGAGAAATAAATAACTTCAAATTTGGGTTGTCAATGAGGAGCTTCACAACTGTCTCTGGTAGACTGTTGGTCAAATCAATCTTTGCAATCCTTCTCTGTACCTAAATAATGGGCAAAGTAATTAGTTTTTTTAATTATATCTATAGCCACGTCATACATATAATCAATAAAGCTTAATTATTGCTTTATATCATCACTTTATATAACAGAAAAGTAAAACTATTCAAAAAGAAAACATTGAACAGAAATTTAGAAACATAGATCATCTTACAACTTTTCTCAAAGCATTAGCCTTTTCTTCAAAGTCACCCGTTTGTTTGTTACCATCATTCTCTGCAGTACGCCCCTCCTTGGACTCTGGTGTGTCTAAGGTTTGTGTTGCCTGCTGCTCTACGTCTGCTACTTCTACTTCAATATCTCCGCCACTAACAACCTCCTAGAAATGACAATAATAGAAAGGCATCAAGTTTTACTAAATACACATCTCTCTTTTCATGTAATTTTTCGCTGTCTCAAAATTAATAAAATTATTACAGTTACTAAAATGGAATAGAGTTTTACCAAAACATTGGCAATAAACAGGAATATATCTGTATAGTGCTTGACTAAAGTTTTCTATTGACTATATAAATTTAGTTTTTAAATACACATCTAAACATCTACATAGCAACCTATAATAGCTCTACAGACACCAACAACCTCTACTGTCCTAATTGGCTTGTCACTGACGACAATATAGGTCTTGGCAACTTTCTTAAGCTAGTTTATGTATAGTTGTTGATCGCGCAATAAGTTCTTAAAACAAATTTTTACAACACTTTTGTTGCTTACTTTCAATTCTAACATTAACAAAACACCTGATTGTAGCAATAACATATACACAGTGTAATAATAAAACTGTACATAATGTACACTAAATAACAAATAACACTACCTATAGGTTATGTGAAATATTTAGAGTGGCTTATTAAAAGCATGTTACATGCAACTTTGTAAGTTTACGCATAACTTTATTTCATATATTGAATTTGCTTCTCTTAGTTTAAAACAAAATAATAAGGGTAATAATAAGAATAAAGTTGCAAAGCTATCAGATGCTGGTATAACAAGTTGCAGTTTAAATTTACTTACATTTGATGTGTTGAGCTGTTCTTCAGACTGGGCAGGCTGTTTGCTTTCTAAAACAAAGGAAATTACTGCACGGTATTGAGAAATACAGCAGATTTCAGCTTTTTGATTAAAGATTGTGTAATACTGGCTGGTATATTTAATCCAACAAGTAATGCAGCTTCACTACTCCATTCATGTTGATAGGCATTGATAACAGACAGGAGCATACAATTCTTAAAATAAAGTATTGTTAAATTTTCACCAAAGAGAAAATATTATATTATATTTTCTAATTTAGAATTTGCTTTCCTTTTTATTAACAGGCTTTATATTATTAGCTTATATACAGTTTATAGTGCATCTTTTAAAATAAAATATTATATTGTGTTTGTGCAATGTATTGATTTATGATATTGTGTAATAATACATTAAACATGATGAATTATATAAAATTCAAATATCAGTCTTGTGAAGTCAACATATTTTGAGTATGGTTTGATGTTTACCTGTAGCCTTAGAGCCATATTCACGTTTGGTACATTCTGGACAACTTTGAAGAGTTTCTAAAACAGCAACACAATGTCCATTATTTAATATAATATAACCCCACAGTCTATGCTTTCACTATTAATATACATACTTTAACTATAGGCATGCAAGAAAATACTCCAAAACTATAACTAGCAAATCTATTATTCTCGCATGTTTGTCATGGGAATTCTCATCTAATAATGGGTAGCATATAGTAAAGATAACTTGAGAAAAGGATATCTAATTAATGCCAGTAAATTTTTTTGAAAACGCTACAACAATTATGTATTGTAAAATAGATTTATCGCTCATGAATGAGACAGTGATAAAATAGATGATATATATTCTTAGTGAAAAATTTTAGCTGCATACCGTAATGCTACAATGCTGCTTTGCAGGTAACACACCAGATGTTAAATAATCAAGTATATCTGAGAGTTATTAGAATAAGGCAAAATTATTAGTTATGTACATCAAAGGAAGTTATATCAAAGGATTGCCAGAAATTATCAAATCTAAAGGGTGTCAATGGCAGGCTAATATCTTCCTACAAATGATTTGATCAACACATTAACTAGGACATTTTTGATAATGCTTGTGCAAATATTAGTATTTTATATCTTAAATTCTAAAACATGCTTGCTCATTCAATTATACTCTCACGTGATGCTATTTCTACCCATACAGTGAGTTTCGCCTACATGCAAAGCAATAGGTTGTAGTTTGATACTGGGATTTTCTTTCCAATAAACTTTATTTATCTTATTACTGGATTTATATTATATATAACATCTTTATTATTGCTACACTACTATATTATTATAATAATAATTTGAACCATTGTATTAGGGAGCATAATTTAGCTGGTATATATGTTTAACTATTGACACAATCAGTGACTAAGTATAACACTATCTTTACAGCTGGCAATGCTTATCATAAAAATATGTAGCTTTTTTAGTTTGTATCTAAAAACATAATTTGCAATCATAACTTTTGGCAACAAAATAATATATTTTACAGATATTGCTAATTTCCATGAACTTATATCCTTCAATACAGAAACTGTTAGTCTATTGATTTTAGAAAAGATAACTATTATTTATTATTATATATTAGTAAGGGTCAGTCAATTATCATCCTACGATATGTCATCTTCCTGGTAAAGTGTGCTCATATTTATCTCAATCCTTTATCATATTAATCATCATTTTTTAGATCTGCTGCATTAGTAACACAGAATTTCTGAAACCAAATTCTAGAAGATATTGAACTGTTACTTTGTTACAAAGTTTGTTTAATAGAATCAATGTTATGGCAAATACTCATTTCTGTAGCTCAAACCTATGAAGGTGATATGTTTGAAAGTATTGAGGTTGTAGTCTTTGATGACCAAATACTGCAGCTTTCAAAAGTAAGCTGGCTTCTCAGTAAAGACTAAAAGTAAATATAATTATACTATTATTACCATATCAACATGATTAATTTAGCTGATGTATTCGGATAATTGTGTCAATATACAGCATCATGTTGAAACTATGATTCCTGATTTCCTAAAAAAACTATCTTCATTGTAAAAGCAGTAAAGCAACAAATAGCCTTCTGTTCCTACATTATGGGCCCTACATTTCTTGGGCAGGTGAGGGACGCAGTGCGAATCTGAGGTGTTACAATGTTACAACTATTATAGTACAATTTTAGTATAATCTTGTATCTAATGTAACTCCAGTTTTTCACACGTATGCTATCTTTGTTATAATATGATAGTGTATGTTTCCACTCAGCATACCATTACCTTGATTACAGCTTAGAAGTTGGAACACCTACACATATGTCCATTTCGATCAAGTTACTAGAGACTGCTGGTTTGAATGCTACAAAGTGGTTCTGCACCATTAGGCACCCATTCAAACGTGCTATTCTGTGCCACACTAAATGCATGCTGTGCAAATAGTTTGAAGCAAAGTTTACAGTGACCCTCTTTGCCAGTAACTCTCACAGAGATTGCGTGGAGTTTTTATTAAAGCAGTAGTATGAAGTTAAGCAGTTACTGAGAATGTATATTGCAGTATTTTTAATTGAAATTAGTCAGTTTTTGTGTTAAGACACCACGTTCTATTATCACACATTCAAATGTACCAGAATCCATAAGTCATGGTTTTTGTGTTAATTTATTCTTCCTTTGAATATAAGCTACTATTTTTTATATCACAATAGTACTTCTTTCAAGTGTTTTTGATCAGATAGCTTTGTTTAGGCATAGATTCTGTGCTTTCCAACAATGTTGAGTAAACTTGTTGTTGGTAGCCTTATTTTATAACTGGTATTGGCAGGTCATTATTCAGATACTTCCTTGTATTAATTATTGTACAATACAAAACATACAACTAGCTAGTATGAAAAGGTTTGCTAAGGCATTGAGTATTGAGATATAACTACTAACTTTATATAGCATTCTCTTGTGTAATATTGTGTTGCATTTGCAACATAAAACCTCACTTGAGTTTATAGCCCATTTCCTGTGAGAATACCTGATGGAAAGGCTTTTCTTCTAAAGTAGGCTAAGGTTTTATTTATATGTGGTTAAGGAGCAATTATGAGTGAATGCCTTTCCTAACATCACCACCCATGTTTGCACTCCAACCACTGACCTCGTGTTTACTAGGCCAGCACTCGAACCACTACACCACAGCTGCCCCTTGTTATAAATGTAGCACACCTCACCTTTATTATGTAATGTTTTAGACTTCCCAGCACAAGCAGACAGTTGGTTTCCCATAGTTCCTTCTCATCTGCCCGAATCTTTCATCTGCACACAACCATGCTTCAGTTGATACATCCAGTAGATAGAACTAGCTAGTAACTACTACATTGTCTCTTTTGATATCTTATCTTTTCATTACTCATTGAAATTCCAAAGCATCTATTTACTTTAAAGCGTATAGTCAATCTCATTGTGATTTATGGACTAGCAGTCTAGTTTAACAAAAACTAAAGTCAACAGATATCTCAGCCAATAAAAGGCTAATGATGAAATATAGAGCTCCAGTTTTTGATTTCAGTTACCCAGCCAATAGCATGTTGTTTCATTGGAATAAAGGGGAGCAGTGCCAATATACTACTAGTTTGCATAATTGGCAAAGGTAATAAAGCACACTTTATGACTTGGGTAACCAAAGAGATAGAGTTGTCTTTCCATGATTTGTAAGTTACTAAATACTAAGCCTTGAACCATATAAAGTATTTTTCACTTATTTTATTTATAAGCTGTAGCTCATGAAGAAATTATAATGATATTTCTTGCATCTTAAATTTGCAGAAAAACTAATCGGCAAAAGGACACATTTTTTGACGACATGAAATATTTTGCAGTTTACTGCTTTAATTTTTTTGTCTAATCCAGCACCTAAAGTCCTTGCCCCCATACACTGTTTTTTTATAATGTCTCAGCAGCTTATTTCATTTGTAAAAAGTTTTGAAATTTATAGCATGTTATACAATGAGATATTTTTCTTTATTTTCCATTTGTTTCTGAGGCAACCAATACAACATTTTGACATTTTTGGGTGTCTCCCTAGAATAGCAATATTTGATGCTCTTAAGTCTAATACAAGGAAAGTTCAATGCATTGTTTGGAAGTACAATTTTATCTATAATGATTTAAACCATAAGGGAACTTTATTTATTTGAAATACTCTTCGATATTTAATGAGGGCGATTTTATGAATTATTCACCATACAAGTGGGAAGAACGGACAAATCCAAAAATATTGTGACTTCACAATTTTTTTATTTGCACACACAATATAAGAAAATATAGTAATATATTATGTTGACTATTAATATAAGGTAAACAACATGAAGTTGTGAACAGAAATAATGGGCTTTAGAGTTATTGATTCATAAACAATTAAACGAAACACACCAGAATTGTTTATACTTATTTTTAGCAGAAAATGAAAGTTATTATATAATAGATTCGAAATATTTGAAGTGCACAAAATAATACAACCAGAGTTATCATTCCCAGGTTCTTGGCACAGATTCAAAAGTGAATCAAACACACCAGTTCAAATGTGCCACCAACTTACGTGTAACTATTATTTTTGAACACTTATAATTGGGTGCACAAGATTGATAATGAAAGATAATGTGTTGCATAGAAATGCTATATAATGAATAGTTTTATTCCTGTTTATATGGTATGACAGTCTTTAGTGCCACCATTAGGGCGGCTGCACAGAAGGGAGGAGCCAACTCCAAGTTAGAGGCGGATATTGTATTGGAGAACATATTGTCCGCCAGGGAACACCACGTACTTCTTCCCGAACAGGGTCATAACACCAGTAGTGGTGGAGAGGTCAGAAGATCTCTCACTCAGTCTACAACAGCGATTCCACAAATGGTTACATCCTGTTCTGTGATCTATGTTCTCTGTGCATAATACTTGGGATACACAGCCACAGTGTTATGTTATGGAAATACAGCAAAGTTTTCACATTAAACTAGCTTGCAGCTTGTCATACATTGTATTATTTCACATAGTTAGCACCGACAAAACTTGGTAGTGAAACTTATCAGGGAATTATGAATGAAGTCCAATTGCCAAGTACAATTTCACTTGGAATTCCTGTCTATAGAGTGATAGGCTAAACAGAAACACTGTCAGATATCTGTATCAGAAGCAAGCGTTGAGAAATCCTCAACAAAAACGAGTCCAACTGAAATCAATTCTAGCCTAGCCTGAGGTCACTTACGTGTAGGAAGTGTGGTTGGAGCACGCATCCGCAATGTAGTCGCCGTAGAGGGAGGGAATGTCGGCTTTGAGAAGAGCAGGGTGGTCCACCTGATAGTCTGAGCGAATGGTTTCAGGGTCCAGCAGGTACAGTCCAGTCTATTTCACACAACAACACATTAGAGTAGTGCTGGGGAGATAACTGCTAATATTTACTGAGGGCTCAGGAGTTATACAACAAATATGATGACTAGAGGCCCTGTATACTGTACACAGAGTACTGACTGAGACCTCAACACTATAGCATTATTAGATACTTTCTTGGTTTACTTTACTCAGTCATGTTTGTACTTCTAGGTGAGTTTATATACAGTATAGCTGACTGCATACACTGGACTAATGCTTGTGCTGATGAAGGGACAGTTTCACTATATAAATCAATAGGTCATTCCACTGCTTAATCACGGGCTTTCCATGGATCGATCTCCCTGAGATCGATCCATGGAAAGACTTCAAAGATCAATCTCCATCGATCTGAGCTAGTCGGTCTGTAGAACTCAAACTCAGATCGATCTCAAGGCAATAAGACCATGGAAAGACGAAAGATCGATCTGAGAAGTAGAAAAAGGCTGTTCGCTAAAATGTCGTCTGCTAATAAAAATGATAACTTATTGTTAATTACTAAGCAAATTACTTGATAATTATGAGAGCCACATTTTCATATGCCAAAACTTTGACTTTCAGTACTATGATTAAAAAACTCAATTATATAAAATTATAGATGGTAGAAGATACAAAAAAATCGGAGCATTTAAATTGAATTTAAATAGCTAGTAAAACTTACTTTCATTAGTTATTTGTTGCGTAATTTAAACCTAACAATCCTGTAAGTATATGAATAATCTGCAAGACAAATATTAATTTTATATAAGCTGACAAGCTAAAATATTAAAATTAATTATCCTAAATTGGCCAAATTACTTCGAGCTAAAAGTTTCGCTGCGTAGAGTTTATAGCTGGCGTTAAATTTTAGACTATGAAAATCTTGTTTTTCAACTGCATTAGCATTTATCACTCAGATGGGTGAACCAATTATACTATTAAAGTACCCTTCACTCGAGATCAATCCACGGAAAGCCGGTGATTATTCAAGATTGTGTGTTATTTAAAAGTTAGCAAAGTTTATACAAGCTCTAACACATTTATACGGGTGGTGACCTAGCGCACCCCTAGTGTACAGACACCAGACAAATGTCCACAATTGTTGGTGATGCCAGAAAATGCCTCCTGACACACCTGGCTGTTGACAACAATCATAAATAAAAATAGTTAGTTCAAATAATTTGTTTACAAAAATTACACTAAACCACAACAAATAAACAAACAATGACTCTTGGAGTTCCCCCCCCCCCTTAGGTATTGGTACACTAGTGGGATACAGTACCTCAAGGCCATAAAGGAGGTCAAGGAAACCCTGGGGTTGTGGGATCTTCTCTGTGTCCAGAGGTAGCATGTAGCAGAGCTTGTCCGTGTCGTCTTTGATCACAGAAACCTCCTGCATTATTACATAATACATTACATTACTATATAGCATGTTATTACAAAATATATTATATCATTATACAACATAATATACTACATAATATAATATATTGTTACATAATACATACACACATGAAGAGAGAAGTTTATTATACACTTGCTAACTGCTAATTATAATCATGCTGGGTTAAAATCAATAAAAACAGGTTCCCTGTTGATGTTCCATCTAATAGTAGCTGCAGAGTGTAGCTGCAGTATTCATTATGTCATGCCAGTGTGTGTATGTAATATCAGACTTAGCTGCAATACTGTGTGCATGTAAAACCACAGCTAGTAGTAATATCTAACTGTGCACATGCAATAGCACAGCTAGTAAGGAAGCAGTGAGTGTATACAATGTTGTGATCAGTATCACAGATGATAAGATATCCTTTTTAGTCACACAACAAGTACTGGACTATCACAGAGATAAGACGACTTAAAAATAACACAGAGTGTATCGGCTGATAAACAAACCCGTTCGAAGTTGTGGATGAAAGTGGCCTCATCATTCTCGTCAAACTTGGGCACGTTGATCACCTCCATCTGGTCGTCAATGTCAACTTTCTCAGTCAGATTTCTCTGAGAAGAGCGTACAGGGATACTGCAAGTCCCTCTGTATCTGTTCTACAGGACAAATAGACTGGGTGGTAAAAAGCTCTCTACCATTTAGGTCTTAGGAGCAGAAGTAGAAAATTTAGATAGCCTAAGTTCTTTGATTCTATTAACACATTTTGGGTTGATCCGCAGGTTGAAATTGAACATAACTTCTTATGCTACATTTCTAATCTAGAACGAAGGCTATCTAGTATCTAGTATTCAGGGCTCTGAACCTAACATATAGCTCTTGTAAAATCCAGTGAAAACATAAAAGTATAGATTACTGAACAGTTGAATGCAGTTTTATAACCTTAATACACTTTACATTGAACTGGAAATGTGAGCAACGTGAATATCCTGCAGCAAGCTAATAGCAAGTCTCTTCTATCCTCAAGTAAATATTTAATGTAGACTAATAACTCAATCATTATCTGCTGCAGGTTCAAGATAGTCTAAGGACATGCGTACTTAGAACCTGTGCTAGTTCGTGCATGCGCAAGTAATCTTGTCTTGCATAAGTGATGACTGCAATGCGCACGTCTGTAGCGTTTATTTAGTAGCCAAAATCGCCTTTGTTATTTGCACATTCTTTTACTGTGTATTTGCTTGGCTAAGCCTTTACAGTGGCAGCATTGTGCACGATCAACTAGTCGGCCATGCTAAACCTATTTATATAACGACACGTGATAAGACCATGCTGATACTGGGTGATAAAAACTTCAAGAGATAAAAGCAAACAATAACATTAAGAGGAGTGACTCGACACAAATCTCACTCGAGATGACTAGAAGTGATTCGTCTAAATGTAGTACTTGTTTGATTTAAAACCCAACTTAGCCGTTTTCTCAAAGAGTGCCATTAGCTCTATATTGCTAGCTGACCTACAGGTCAGCAGTAGTATTTGCTAATAACCATCAACATAATCATATATTGATTTATCATGCATTACTTGTGTGTCAATATGATTTCACTCTAAAAGTGCTGGTAGTTGGAGATACTCTACTAGTTGTTCTTATTCTCCAGGCTGACTTGAGATATAGTATCACACTGGCTTTGAACCAGTCACTCTAGAGTCTAAATTTAAGGGTCACCCGCCAGCGTGCTTTAAATTAA
The DNA here is from genome assembly GCA_964035545.1 of Bugula neritina. NCBI lineage: Eukaryota > Metazoa > Bryozoa > Gymnolaemata > Cheilostomatida > Bugulidae > Bugula > Bugula neritina. The sequence continues at coordinate 3,040,822 of OZ037771.1, forward strand.
AGAACTCCTTTTCATCAACTCAACCTACGCCACTATAGCAAGTGCATGTAGTGCAGTACATCCACACTGCAGAAGGCAGGTATTCAAAGGTCAAACAGCCAGCTGGTAGCCATAACACTATACTTGTTAGTTTTTGCTACCCTGATACCTATAGACTGAGTGACAGTCTACACAGTTTCATTTCAACTCTGACTGCAAGACAAATCTCTAAACACCCTTCATTCTCTCCATTTCACAGCCATTGGACCAGCTCAGGAACAATGCTAGTGACTAAAAGGGAAACGCAGTATTTTGAGACACAACACGAAGGGTTATATTTTTGTCTCACAACTACCGCCAGCATACTGAACTAGCCACCACCTGTCTGAATAAAGTGACAAGTGAATTATGGGATTAATAAACTTCTGGAAAAAAGAAATAACATATTTATTCCCAATTACTTTTGTTTGATTGCAGGCCTAGTTTTGCCATTCATATAGCTAGTAATTTTTATTAATTAGTAATGATAGAATTTCACAATTCCCATGTCCATTCTAATGTCTTGTAAACAGAAAATTCTGAAACTTTTTATATTATTCAAAACAGAGAAGTATTGAAAATTCTAATGAAATGATTGTATTGCAATCTTTCCACACTTCCTTGTATGACATCAGCAAATTAAGCAACCAATACCCACTGGCCTACCATGATTTACTTTATGGTATTTACAACAATAGGGTTTGATACTGCATATGGACAACTAGAATTATATATATTATAGATATTTCACAATCAAGAAATCAAAAATACCAATCTCATACAATTTCAAATGCCACAGTACATAAAGTGGGACCAGAAATAAAGTTTTAATTTGAAGCTGGAACATTATTACACTTATTTAAAACCATATTGTTTAACCTTAGCTGTCAACATGTCATGTGCAGCTCATTAACTAATTATTGATTTGGCAACATTTCCGTATACAACAAGTAGACTACTCAAAACACTACCTTGAAAAATGAACAGAAAAGTTAAACTCAAAATCATTAAAAAATTTTCCAGAAGGCCACAACTATGCTTCATACACATTAGCACTGTAATGTTTTAGTAATTATGTGAATCAGGACAAGAAAGCTGTGTTGTCATCTGTGTTGTTATTTCACTCCTGTTTAAAGAGTCAAGTCAGCAACAGGATATATGATTTACTATGGTTTATGTACACTTATGAAGTTCAATAATAAATCTATCTAGATCTGTGTGACATACTACTAAGACATTCCCTTGCTGCTTCTATCATATAATATAATAGCATTGGGAGCCTCTTTTAGCTGCTTCACATTTTTTACAAGAGTGTGTCAGAATATATTATGACAAGTAGATAATATCTATTGATAGATCAACCAAACGATAACAACAAAAATAGTGATGACAATGCTTGAACTTTCGTCCCCCAGTTGTGATCTTACGCCTGGTGCCTGGTACCTGCTACCTATAAAGTTTATCTAAACTTCTAAAAAGTCTTTAAAGAACTTAGTAAATAGTTGCCAGATATCAAGTTTTAGATTAGGACTTGGAATAGGAAACTGTGCATACATAACGCAAAGGAAGAGAATTGATTTTAGCACACTAAGCAGTTGAGACAGCAGAAGTTATGTAATGGTTACCCTGTGAGAAGATCTTGTACTTTTGAAAATGTAGTAGGATCCAAGAGTGGTGAAGATCAGGCCCAGCAGGAGAAACAGCAGCATTGTTACCTTCATGCAGCCTCTTTTCCGCTGTCTTTGGGGAAACCTGGCCTGTAAAGTAGCAGGCACGGTTCATAAATAATATTAATTTATATTGGCAGTAGTAACATTTACTGACTGGCACATTTACTTTGAGTAACAACTTTGATCCTATTGGTTTTAGGCTTGGAAAATTTGAAAATGTTGCCAATTTTTCATTCAAGTTTTACATTGGCAATCACCATAAAATTACCGATTGATCAATAAATGTAAGCTAAAGTAGCACAACTTTTTATAGTCTTACTTTTAGTGTCAAGATGATTGGGATTTGTGAATTGTTGCTATAACTATAAGTGTGTTACTACTAGTATTAGTTACCAGTAGCAGTATCGGCATGGATGTGAGTGTGAATCATAATCCTAAGGCTAATAATAATAAAAAATTACGATGTATGACCATCACACATCTATGGCTATTACATAGTGATTAGTGACACTTTTAGTCTTACAGTTACACTATACAGATACTCATACTGCAGTTCAAATCGAGACGTGAAGTTTTATAGGTTACTTCAGTTTTGAGTTTACAATACCAATAACTGATAAAATAGGTACATCACCATTATGATGGTAATAGTAATCAGTAATGAATAATGTTTAATTAACTTATTAGTATTGCTATTACTACTAGTACTAGTATCACTACTATAAAGTGTACTAGTAATACTATAAGTATTAGCATAACTCTAACTAAATTACTACACCAGTATCAATATATTTAATTAATATTATTTTAGTTTATGTTATTGTCCACTAATTGTTATTGTTTATCACAACCATAATCTAAATCATAATGAGTAAATCACTAATGAGTAATGAGTATGACTGTGAGTCAATGAGTACAAGTATCACTATCAGTATCAGTATCACAATGTGAATATTTAATCAACAGTATGAGTATCACAATTAATAAATCATCACTATGAACTTCAAGCTTTAATTTGTTAATGTTGGTCACCTTGCTAGTTAGTAGTCACTGTTAGTGTCAAACTATTACTATTAGTATTAGTGTTACCTCAGGACTCAGGTAACATTAACAGTAACTATAACACTTAACATAACAGTAACTGTAAGTCAAAGTGAAACTAAACTGTGAGACTAATTCTAAAACTAAGAGTAAGAGTAAGTGTAACAATGTGGATGTGAATAAGTTAGAATAAGTGAAATATTCAAATAACATAAACAATAAACATACCTGGGTTTGGCTACCAACTTTTTCAGGGATTGTTCCATCGGTTACCGTCACAATAACAGCATCGGGCTTAAGAGGAGTCTTTTTTGAATCAGGTGCAATGTTCTGAGTGGTTGGTATTGTCATATTTCAGCCGTTAAGATAATCTTTTCACAAGAAACCGTTTCACCGCAGCGCTCAGTAAAATTCCAAACGTACAGGGAGGTACTACTGGATTCTAATTTTGTAAACAAATGCGGAATGCCTTGTTGCGAAACTTGGGCAGTTATCCAATCTATAAGCTGATTGGTCACAACAAAAGGTTAAAGATCACAATAAAAGTTGCGCCAACCAAGAATCGCTAGCCGCACGCCTCGCCAAACTGAGTGGACAACTCGATGACAAGAATTGCTGGACATCCAGTGGTGGCATAAGCCCAAATCCATGATATGATCCAAGTATGATCACTGCATTTCGATGAACGGCAAAGATTTGAGTCTATAGTTGTAAGCATTTGATTAAGTCATTATAGAGTATAAATGAAACATTATGTTGAGCAATGGCTAATAGTGTGTGCGCTTCCCCAGCATGTATGCTTTTGGAACTAATTAATTTTTGATGCATAATTGTTAAATTAAAATAATTTCAAGAGGATGGCCGAAACATGGTTTGAATGCCACATAATTATAAAAGCCATAAAATCACTTTACAAACATTACAACTATTGTTGGCACTATAATCATGATAGGTATAGATTTATTCGACTTTATAATTGTAAGCTTTGCTTTGAGGGTTTGTCCAAATTTTTAAAAATTTGCAGCAGAAAAGTAAAACTTTTAAGTGAGTCAAGTCAGCTAGCACAGTCATTAACTTTGCAAGTAAACAAAGTAGAGAAATTTTAAGTTATAATACCTGAAAGTATTTGAGTAAAAGCTGATTGCGCACAAATGAACTAGGGTGGCCTACTTTAGCAAATAAATATCAACAAATGTAGTGGCATGTTTTAGTAAATTATATTTTGTGTTGTTTTATAATCACAACTCACAAAGCTTGATTATAAGAATCACATAATAATCTGCAAAAAAAATCACTCTTCTCAACATAAATAGACAAAGATCAAACTCTAGCCAGTGTTAGATTGGTTATATCTGGTTATTTCATGAGTCGTTTGCATAATCAGCTGGATTCTTCCTAGACAGCTGGGCATTCTTCTCATTTCCATATTTTATCAGCATATATCCAGCGATAAAGGCTACAGAACAGACAATATTAAACAACTATTAAAAGTTGACATCAAGTCAGTATATAATTTAATCTCAATGTATAAACATTGATAGCCAGAAAATTGAAAATGTGTTGATATTATGACAGGCAAGTTCTTTGAGTTTCTTCAGTTCGAGTTGAAAATTATTTCCTTTCAAACATTTTTGGAACTACAACATCAGCCGTCAATTTTTTTTAGATTCAGTGCGGTTTCTTGAAAAGATAATTATCCAACTTTCCCTTATATTATATTACACGCAACTTGCTGCGTCTGCTTTAGCAATTATGGTGAAAAGTTAACCAGGTGTGGGCTAGATTGATGAGTGCTGATTTAAAAATAGATGCAACTTTCAGCAACAACCTGGAGAATATAATGTCCACCACCAAATATCCCAACTCCATATCACAAAATGTTTCGCAACTATCCCAAATGATTGAAAATACAGCAATTCACTTTAGAAATGTGAATCAAGTGAAAAGTAGCTTTAAACTAGTCTCAAAAGCAGTTGAACTAATCATAGCTTTATGAAATGGTGTGCCAGCTTATCATTGTTCCCAAAAGAGCTACACGAATTTCAAGTACAGAATTTAAACACCAGTGTTCCTTAAGCATAACTTCTTATTTGTAATTCAGTTCTGCGACCAGCTAGAATAAAACGTGTAAAAGTGTTACTATGACCAGTATTTTCACTTCCAACACAGCTATTCATCCCTTAATCAGAATCTAACCATAAACATGGAGATAGTTGCCTTCACTAGTGAAGGAGGGAGAGTGATATCTCTCTTTCATGTGCCCTATGTTAGAGTGACATCACAAATGTATTTAGGTTGCTGACTCTTTTCAGGTTTTTGCTACAACTGGCAGCTTTGCATCGATAATCTGCAGGTGCATGTGAAGTGTAGTGCCTGCTGCCACTAAAATCTTCATTTCATTCAATTTATTTAATTACTCCAGTCAACTCTCTTTAATTACAAGAGTGCATTAAATTGAAGAGTGCAAAATTAAAACTTAATAATAAAACTATTCTTTAAACCAATCATGGTTTAAAATGAAAGTCAGTTTTTATGATTGAAACTAATATCTGAAATAAAATCAGCTATTGACCGAACAAAGAAGGAAGTTCAGCAAGAGCAGGCTCCGTATGAGTGCCACGTGATAAACAGCTGGTGAAGTAATCAATTTCAAGACAGATAAAATCGCTCAACTCATGAGAAAGAGGCAACAACTCTCAATAAAAACACCGATGCAGGAAACAATAGGGACAACTTTTATTTAGATAGTTTCATACCATGACTAGAACAAAACCACCAGTAATGACTTTTCAATTTAAACTTGCCTATCACAAGTTTATGAAACAGATTTAGGTTGACAATCATTTTTTAAAAATGTCATAGTGAAATTACACAGAGCGTTACTTGCTATATAGCATACTTAAAAAAGTACTACAAACTACATAAAGTACTGACGAGTGATTACATATATAATACAAAGTACTACATATATTATAATACTTACGAGGCACAATATAGAATATCTGTGAATATACTCTTTTAGCCATGAGAGGAACTCCTTTAGAAAAGAATCCCGCAAAGGGATTCTGTTCGTAAGCAGACAGCGTAAAGCGAGTCATACCTCTCTGGTACGAGATTTTACCAAACTCACGACCCATGCTGCAGGAGAACCGAAAGTTATTTGTCACAATTCAATTTTATTTAAAGATAAAAATTTCATATTTGGTGAAAGAATGCACCAGACAACATAAAATATAGTAATGCACATGCATAACTAATCTCAACAACACACTTAAGAGTTGAAAGTTATTACAAAAAACAGTTGATTTCTAAATAACTGTGAAAATATGTCATTGAAAAAAGAGTCGTCGTTACTACATTATGTAATGTGATGAATATGTGCGACTAGAAAATATTTTAGATTTCATATACCATAAAAATACATTTTCAAGCAAATCTCTTTCAATTTCAAATATAAGAAACTGTGAATAGCTTTTAAAATGACACGCATGCCACAATTTCACTGAGGGAAATTAACAATTGAAACAGGAACTTCAACGTTAAGTTTCTCATGATCATGCAAATAATACTTCATTTGTAGAAAGTTAAAAGCTATGACTGCCCTAATACTTGAATTCATACTAATGATGCAGATATAAAAATCCCAAACTAAAAAATTATAAGATTAAAAATGTTGAGAAACTTTGTATTGTATAAGTTCAGCAGTGAGTAGACTAGAGTAAGTGTAGAGTAAAGATAAAGTAGTAGAGGTACGAGCAGTACCAACATTTTAATTTTTTCCTATCCTGATGATTTATTTAAAGTTATGACACTCATTAGATTACAATACTCTACTCCTTGCCTTTAGCATGTTTTATTAAACTTGAAGTGTAAAGAGCTTCGGTTTAATTTACTCATTTTAATTTTATACATTTAATCATCTAGTTTTATATAATCTATTAAAACTAATTAAGTTTAAGTAAACCACCAGAACTCTAGAGTAATCGCAATGATATTTTTATGATTTCTATAATAAGTGTGATTATGACCAGCGCATCACTCCAAGAGTCAACAAAGGGACCAAAATCCAGAGTTTATTAAATTAAAGACAAAATTAGTACACAAAATTCCAAAGATTGAAGCTCGCAATAATATTTTATCTTTTAGTTATGATGAGATCATCAACAGCCGATTAAACATAAACATGACTACTAGAGCTGCGAGCAGAGAACAGTGACCGAACAATGCGCAAAGATGAATATTTACCACAAACTTTTGATTTTCCTTTCTTGAACAATACAAGACTTGAGAATAAATACTTTCAAGTAACAACTAATCAGTGACGTGTTGATTCACCTAAAGTTAATACTTAATACAGTATAAATTAAATGGGGCAGTTAACTTACATATTTTGTGATCATTACTAACAGCAATTCACTAATTCAATAATTGATATTAAATTTGATAATAATATCAATTGTGATACTGAAAGTCACACTTAAACTCAATCTCATAGTCATAGTGATAGTCTTAGTGATACTCATAACTCATAAGTTTGTTAGAAATGGGCACTCATATTGCCTATTAGTATTGGCTATTGGACAATGACGTTCACGGTTCATACTAAATTATCACTATCATAAATTATAATAATATATTTATAACACAAGTATAACGAGAAGTGGATGCTTTAAACTTGATCATTAAATGATTAATTTTGAATTTGATGAGACACTCACACTGACAGTGACTGTAAGTCATACTAAAACTAAAAGTAAAAGTAAAACACTTTAAGTTTAAATGTAAATTAGCTAAACGCTACAATAGTGAGTACAAAAATAATTCAAAATGAAAATAAGAATTCTAAGTCACATAATCATTATCTTAATGATAATCATATACAATTACATTGGACTTTTATTTTATAAATATAATTATGAAATAAAACCCCTATTTAATTTACACTGATTCAGATTGTCAAATTGAACTAGAACGATTGGTACAGTATACCGGGTAGTCCGAGTATAAAAAGATTTAGTATTCTAGACATATTAAATAAAATAAAACATCTTGCGTGCGAGCACTGCGGTGCAACTGTATGACAAATGTAAGAATTTGAAATGGTTACTTTACAGCCTTAGTGTGGTGTAAATCGTTGCATTCTCCGACATGTTTATGGGTAGTCACAATCGATTCGATAATATTAGAATAACATAAAAGAAAGAATATGCTAAGTTCAAAAATCATGTTGAGCTACTATTGCGTTTCATTACAACAGTTTGTATTCACATGTGACATTCACAAATAGTAGTTATAGTTTATTATCATTTTATTATATTTTATTAATGTTTAAAGTTAATTATTATTATAATTATAACTAGTACTATTTTTAGGTTAGTGTAAACCTAAAACATTGTTATTAAATTAAAAATATCATTAATAAGTAATACTGTTACTATTACTAACTATTAGTATTACCATTGATTTACTTTTACTTTTAGTATTACATTAAGTTTTACTATAAAGTATACATAGTAAAATACTTATATAAAAATACATTAATATCCAAAATTAAAATATATTTTAAATTAAAATATTATTAAATTCAATTGTTAGTTGACTTTGAAGTTTAAACATTGCATTTAATTTTAATAGTAATAGTAAATGTAATTAGTAATTCAGTAATTGTAAATATTGATGCAAATATTTTAATTACCATTCAGGTTATACTAATAGTTATAGTTATAATAATAATTACTAATTAGATTGATTGATTATTCACCTATGGTTTTATTACAATATAAGTACATTTATACTAATACTAATAGTAGTTATAAATCATAGAGTTAGATTCATAGAAAATACATAAAAATCATATAATTTCAAGTTCATTGAAGTTAGAGTTTTGCAATGAAACATCAGTGCAGCATACCTCAAAAATCAAATAAACATACTCACATTGATATTTTATATGAAATTAGAGTTTCAGTTCACTTTTGTATATATTTATAACTGTAGTTTGTTACTGTTTAGTTAGTCTTACAATATTATAATTATATTTACAGGCACATGAGACTGTTGATGTAACTCGGTAGGAGTACTTGAAAGAGTGGTAATAACTGACAATAACTGAATATTACTAGATTCTTCCTATAATGGTGAGAATACTGGGAAGCATTGTCTGTTTTGCTACTTTTAGTTTGCTTTGCATACTGCCATATTAGATTTCACTAAAAATGGTACACGCCTATGATATGCATTTATCAGCTACTGTAAGCTACTTTTTAAATCAGAAGACTTTGTATGGACACCAACGCTGGCGTGAAGTCGTGTATATTAAATCATTTAAACAACTTATTGAAGACTGTATAGTTGGCACAGTCTTCAATAACAGCACCTTTGAATTTATGTATTTTAGTCGAGTAGTTTGATTGCTGCCGGCATTGGTCTGGCTGCTTTAGGATTTGGAGCGAGATATATTGCCAGAACTATGCCAAAGATAGCTAAAGATGCTGAGATGGCAATGAAAACTGGGAAACTTCCTGTAGCTGTACGTTGATAAGTTTATGTAATAATCATTGTTATAATCTTGTTTTTCATGATTATATGACATTATGGGTACTTAGTAAAATTCTTTGAGATATGGCACTATTATTTATTCTAATTAGGGAATGAATGCCTATTACAAAGGAGGTTTTGATGCCAAGATGTCTAAGCGAGAAGCTGGGCTGATATTAGGCGTAAGGTAAGGAATCTTGGAATGTCTCCAAATGCTTTGAAAAAATGTGTTACAGTAATATGTTTTGACCCTTTCATCATTGTATTTCAGCCCTTCCGCTAGTCCTAAAAGAGTGAAAGATGCACACAAAAGAATAATGTTACTGAACCATCCAGATCGAGGTTAGTCGGTTTTTGTGTGGTGCTTCTTTCAGGTCAAAGACTAAACTATTACCATTCAAAACTTCTATAAATATTGAAGATATATATATATATATATATATATATATATATATATATATATATATATATATATATATATATATATATATATATATATATATATATATATATATATATATATATATATATATATATATATATATATATATATATATATTATACTTATTAAATTTGTGTGTGGCTTGATTGTGTGTTTACTTGTTTCCATGGTAACTTCTGGTCGTTGTGTTGTACAATGTGAACTTCCTGTCTTGCAGGGGGCTCACCATATTTAGCTGCCAAGATTAATGAAGCCAAAGATTACATTGACAACAGCAAAACGTAACACTAATAAATCAAAACTCATTGTGAAATAGTTTCTCAATCTTGGTGATAACAAGAATACAGCAGTTATTAATGTTTGTTTTATTATGCTTATTCATCTCAGTCATCAACGATTTCCGAGTATGTGGGCATGAAGATTCTCTGTTGAAAAGTGCTATTTTCAATACTCCCCAAGAAGTTTATGCCATTATTGTATTATTATTAACTTTTTTATTTTCTATTGATGACTAAATTTTTGAGAGTTACTAACAAAGTTTGTAAATTAAACACCAGTATTGACTTATAAGACAGATAATCATAGTCATAATAGAGTATGGCTTTCGTATTGACTTCATGGCTCTTTGTTTTAAGCATTGTTTGCTTCATTGTTGAAGCAGAGCCACCGCAGTTTTCATTGTTTATTCTTGAAAATATTGTTATCTTATTGATGTGTGTTTGAATATTTCTTGTAACTCCCACTTTAGCAGTGAAAGGCTGTGTAAATAAAGCAACAAGTCAACTAACTGATGGCTTACTATTTTCAACTTTTGATATCTTTATTCTCTCTGAATGTTGTTCCAGGTAAGTTCTGTTACCGTAGCATACCCTTACCAATAATATTTAATAAATATGTTTATATTACTATTATATTTAGTCATTATTTAAATGTAATGCTAATAACTCTGTTAAACCATTAGAATTGTGTTTCACAAGGCAATAATGTTGATATTTATTTGAAATATTTGAGCTTTTGTTCTAATTAATAACTAAAGCTTACTTGAATTGCAAAATTTAACTCATCATTCTCATAGCCATTATCAAACATGACATTGTAAATCATTTTTTTATATATTTTGTATTATATACTATAGGCAGCGAGATATCCTCCAGTTGCAACACAACCCAGTGCCCGGACAACAGCAATTGCATACTTGTAACACAATATGGCGTAGGTCCAAAGAAACCAACCTGCAAGTGTATGAAAGGGTACACTGGGAAGTTATGCAACACCAGAGAGGGCAAACTTGCTACTCTGCATCATGAATGCAGGTATGTTTGTAGCAGTGATGTAGCTAAAAAAGTGTTTGTCGTGTTAAAAATGGTGATGTTGAGTCCTTTATTAGTTCTAAGGTAACTTATTGTCTATGGTTGGCGCCTTAATTGAGCTTCAATCCATTTATCTAACTATGCTATTCAATAAATTACCAAGTATTTCAAGGCAGACATACTAATGATTCTTGGACTAACATCTAGCTATAGCCTATCTTATTGATAGCAAAGAATTATTAGTATGGTACACTTGTGTTTAATGGGTTTTTAGTATATCAAGTAGACATTTCTGGTTTAACTATTGATTATTTTAAACATTTTTTGTTATTATTAGTCATATTTAAGAAAGCATGAAGTCTGAAAGTTCAAAAACAAATCAAAAATGTATTTGTTTTTGTAGGAATGGTGGTCGCCCCATGCCTTGTTATAGCGAAACATTTCATTGCAACGTTCCCAAGACGTGCATCTGTCCACCCGGTTACACAGGCAACCTCTGTGAATACGAAATCTGTGAGAATTCTGTGGGTGGTTTTTGTTGGAATGGTGTGTGTGAAGAGACATTAGGATGCCTTTGTTTTCCTAGTTTCTATGGCAACCAATGCGAATACAAAGCCTGTACTCGTCCCAATAGGTAACTTCCTGAGCTCCATTGTATAGTTTTATGCTAATGGTAACATTAAAGGCTTTCAAAAGCCATTTTATTTACAGCAAACTGCCCATTTGCAATTTACATATTTTCAATATGATATTTTCAAAAGGCCTCCAATTCGATGTGTACATGGTAATTGTGTCAATGGTATTTGCCAATGTTCTCCGGGTTATTCTGGCCCAACATGTGAAGAACTCAGTTGTAACGGATTTCAGTGTCTCAACACAGCCGAGTGTGTCCTTGGTAAATGCGTCTGCCAGAAAGGGTATTTTGGTAAGTGGTGTTGGATCATACGTCTCATCTCATTTGACAATGAATTAAAGTAGTTTGTTTCCAATCACTATGACTCTTTTATTTGCTGTTAGGTTTAAACTGTGAAATGAAGATTTGCCCCGTGACGTTCCGATCTTGTTATCGAGGTGATTGCTCTCCTACAGGAATGTGCGCTTGTTACTCGGGCTATGTAGGTGAACATTGTCAATACGTCAGGTGCGGAGACACAACCTGTAGTATTTTCTCCAAATGTAATCAGAATGCGCTGAATGGTACCAGCGTATGCAGCTGCACTAGCAGATACAGCGGGGATGCGTGTGATATAGGTGAGTCAGCGTGTGATATAGGTGAGTCAGCGTGCGATATAGGTGAGTCAGCGTGCGATATAGGTGAGTCAGCGTGTGATATAGGTGAGTCAGCGTGTGATATAGGTGAGTTAGTGTGTACGATATAGGTTAGTCAATGTTCGAAATAGGTGAATGAGTGTGATATAGGTGAATGACTGAGTGAAGTTACTAAAGTTGAGCTAAATTGAGCAAGAATTTACTATAACCCATTTTCAATATCTTGACAACATTTACAGAAACTCGACATAAAAAGCAGTGGTTGCATCAACTTACTTTTATGGTTTTGTGTTGATAAAGTAATGGGTTATCGAATATCAGAAACTTATTCACTTATCACCATGCAGCTAAGACTAACAGAAATATAACGATGGTTTTCATACAATTAAAAAATTTTCAGATAAATTGAAAAAATAAATTTGTTTCTCAATCAACGACATAGATATTCAAACTTTTTATTAATTGGTTTACAGCTTTTCTTTTACACTACATCCTTTTCAGTTAAAGCTAACTACTAAAGTATGCTTTTTTATTGCAGAACCACAACAATGCGGATCAAAAAGTTTTTTGCCCAAATATTGTCACAATAATGCAATGTGCAAGCAAAAGTACTGTCATTGTCAAGGAAATTACACCGGCGAGTCCTGTGACGAACCGAAACCAAAATGTGGAAGCGAATATTGCAAAGAAAATCAGTTCTTCCTGAATGGACAATGTGAGTAATTAAACATACCTACTTTTGATATTGACTAGGGACCCGTTGCCCAGCATCTGTTGTCTATTAGAAGGTATATTCTGTGCGCTAAGACCACTTTCTGTCATTTCGTGATTTCACTTAAATTGTCATTGTATGCAAACAGAATGAAGCTGTATTATGATACTTCAAGTCTAAAGAAATTGGCATTTTTGTGTTGATTCAAATTTTTCGGCATAACATCAGTAAGCCACAATAGATTTGATTCACATCACACTTTTGTGAATGAGAATCTGTACACTTGAAGGTTGCGACAAGGATGGACTAACTCAATGCACACCTCAGCTAAAGTATGATGAAGGGAAGGGTGGATCACTAACAGTTCAATCAATTCCATGGTAGGCTGAAACTATTTGGTCTCTGTGATAGTCATTTGCTATTAAATACAACTTATGCAGCTGTGTTTATTAACAAATAAAACTGATGAAATGTCTCTTTTAGTTTAATAGAACGTGTAATTATTTAGTAATTATCACCTGAAACATGCATTCATAATATCAACTGTTTGAAGCTAGTACAGCACTTATATATTGTACAATATTTGTGGTTTCATAAATGCAAATTCTACTTCTTCCCTTTTAACTACAGGCACTGGACATTTCTAATATCTATGTTTGTGGTGGGCGCAGGTGCTGTTCTCATCACAATGTCTGTAGTGTGTAGAAGTAGTGCCCAAGCTAAACATGAGAGGAGTTCTCCTCAGAACACACACTCTGTACTTTCTCCCAGGAAGACTCTCCTGTAAGTTAATGCAAGCTGCTTCAGATATCCTTGTGTAGAGCTGAGACACAGTTATATTCTCAAATTCAGTAACAATTCCTCTATAAGATGTGCAATAGATCCAAAACACATATCTGCAACTGATGTCTGTTTCACTTATTTCATATGTACTATAATTTTTCACCATAGACCTTACAGTGATATACAGTTATTTACATGAACAATGCTTTGAACTGTTTATACTTTCAAATGAATGAAGGGTTTTACAAATCTGTTTAATATTTAGCAGTCTATTTTAATGACAAACGGCATTTTAAAATTTGTGAGCAGTACAAAGTATGACCTTGTGCTGGCAATATGACTTCCAGAATTCTAAAACTGAATAAGTATTCTAGTATCCTAGTATTACCGTAGTTGGGATACCAACTGTTCTTGACTCTACGATCAGATACTTGAGGTTCACCCTGATTGCAGTAGTACTACAAGGACTACTTATTCTTTCAGTACTCCGACAAATTTTCAGATCAAAGGTTAAGACGGTAGTTTAAAATTCAACAAAAGATTTTTAATATCATGGTAACTGAGACTATTGGCAACTAGTAAATTTATCACTCTTTTCACTGCAACCATCATGTTACAGAGAGCCAACTCCCCACCCACTGAGTGTAGCCGTCACAACGTCACGCGGCAGACTAAGCGTAAATGCTCAACGCCTGTCAATGACCAAGTAAGGCAACTTCAACACGTGATGATTTTTGAAAATTTGTTTGAAATATATTTATTAAACAAGTAGTTTTAGCTTTTCGCAACTCTAGACTCTTTATTAAGTAACACAGGAAGGATGGTGCTGTGATGCCCTTTCCGACCTCTTGACGAAGTCAATTTATGAAGTCAATTCATGAACATTAAAGTGCTACTATTCCTCACAAAGCTTCAGTCAAATGCTTAAAGAGGTTTATTCATTGCTCTAAACTTGTAAATATTTTCATTCTATCTTCTTTAGATCAAGAAAGTCAACTCCAAAAAGAGGCTCTGCTCTCTCACATTTTGCCAGTCACGCGTTGTGCTATAGAGAGTCTACGGACTCTCTCCCGGTACAAACCCCTCACACCCCCACAACAATATATTCGCCTGCGCAGTCGGACACCGGGCTCGCGACTCTCGACATGGGGTTCGTAACTCCTGACACCCCAATGAGAGTCAGTTCTTCAGACGAACTATCCGCAGATAGGGAGACTTCAGAAGAGAGTTCTGAATTTAAAGCCGACCCGTAATCGTTTGAGTGAATGTAAATGGCAAGTTGGTTTGACATGTGATACAAACAAAAGATAGTGTGTAAAATGTATGAGCAAATTGTATTTTAATCATTAGCCACAGATTGTGGAGAATTGCAACTTTTAAGGTGTTACAAGCCTAGCACAACTTTATATATTATATCCGACACACTCTAATATATGTTCTTTGTTAACTCAGAAATGTTGGTACTTACTTGCACATTTAATTGATGTTTTAGATGCAAAATTACAATTCAAAATGTATATTTTAATAGAAAATTACTTGTGCGACAGAAATATTTGAGTAGAATATAATAATTTTTTTATAAGCAATTTTAAGTTACAATATTTACACTAATTGTACAAGGAAGACATTTACAGCTACAACCAAAACCTGAGTGAACGTTGGCGAGTCTCACAGCATTATACACTTGTACTCATCTCTGCACTCAATCAATATGATACACTATCGACACAGTAAGAGTGAATGAACGAGTTACTAACACCGTATTCTCAGAATCTCAGCTGTCGTTGAGCAAAGCTTCAATTTCATTTGCCGAAGATGGCAGAGCAGATGTGAGATTTTCATAACCATCTTCGGTGATGAGTATATTGTCCTCTATACGTATTCCTATACCTCTCATTTCTTTTGGCACTCGCTCGTCATTCTCACCAAAGTACATGCCTAACCAAAAGAAGGATAACTCCTAATAATTATGACATTCAACACATGATCGCAAATGATAACACACCAGGTATAAGCCCTTATGGATTGCAAATGTATTCTGTACGTCCATTTTTGATACAAATCATTCATTGATACAACAAACAAAATAATCCACAACTATCAATTAGCGTTAGCGAACATTCACAGCTTTATACAGTTTTTTATTCAAAAGAGTTTTAATATTTCATTGAACATATGACATGGAAAGACAACTCTATATAATGCAACTATTACCTGGTTCAATACAGATTACTTGGTGAGGTTCTAGTTTCTTGGCTCTCGACATAGAAGGCGTGTCATGTACATCCATACCTAGCCAGTGACCAACATGATGAGGGCATATTTGATAGGCCAACTAAAACCAGCAACTGAATGTGAGTGGCTAGCCGCAGCAAAATACATGTTTCCAATAGACAAAGCAAACAAAGTATACAACTATAAATCCACTTAGTATAGTAATTATTGTATTGATATATAGTATACATGAGAAATTCATCTACAGATATATAAGACAATGCAACCTTAGAGTGGTATGATAATCACACTACTAAATAATAAGAACCCTTAAAAACATTTAAAAATGACAAATCAATTTACAAGTATTCGAGAGAAAACAACTTCAGAGTGTACACTCGAGGTGAAGACAACTCCTACAACTAACATTAAAACTGAATGATTTACCTGCGACAGCTGTTTATCAGACATGCTGCCGCTAGCCACTCCGAGTCTAATCAACTGCTTGGCTGTCAGAGCCATCATAATGGAGTAGATATCATCCAGACTGTACTCTCCGGCTTTACAGAACTGTATGCATGTGTTGTAGATCTCCTCTACAGCTTCGTACATCTCTCTCTGTGCTGCCGTAAACCTACCTACACAGTATGTGCTATGTACAGAAACCTACTTACACAGTATGTGGTATGTACAGAAACCTACCTGCACAGTGTGTGGTATGTACAGAAACCTACCTGCACAGTGTGTGGTATGTACAGAAACCTACCTACACAGTATGTGCTATGTACAGAAACCTACCTACACAGTATGTGGTATGTACAGAAACCTACCTGCACAGTATGTGGTATGTACAGAAACCTACCTACACAGTATGTGGTATGTACAGAAACCTACCTGCACAGTATGTGGTATGTACAGAAACCTACCTACACAGTATGTGGTATGTACAGAAACCTACCTGTGCAGTGTGTGGTATGTACAGAAACCTACCTACACAGTATGTGGTATGTACAGAAACCTACCTGTGCAGTGTGTGGTATGTACAGAAACCTACCTACACAGTATGTGGTATGTACAGAAACTTACCTTCACAGTATGTGGTATGTACAGAAACCTACCTACACAGGAATTCTGGTTGCAAGTCAACATGATAATATCAAGCCATTTGGGACATCATTGAGTATTATATTATATTATATAACTGTTTGTCAAAGTACATATTCAAAATATCTGATAAAATATAGTCGAGTGTGAAAAGATCTTTTAAGAGCCTGGGCTACATTCTTATTTAAAACACAAACTATAATCCCACAAAACGAAAAGAAGTTTTTAACAATCTTTAAAATTATTTCAATGCTTCAACTGAATGACAAATGTAGATCTGATACACACAAGACGACACGCTAATTTAGCAGAAAAAAACAAAGTGGACTCAGTAGATGTAACCTCACCACTGACTGGCCACGTTCTTGTCACGTCCGACACGTAGCCATGAAGGTCACACCCACAGTCAACCAACACCATAGAGTCTGAGGCTATAGCCTGATCATTCCTTATATAATGTATAGCTAGAGCATTCTTACCTCCTGAAAATAAGAGCAGACTGTAGCATTATACTTAAAATTATATCTATTGTTACAATAATAACAATGCTTGCCAATGTATTATTATAATAAAACAAAATGAAACAAACATGCTTAATTAAAATAACCATGATCAACGTAAATTAAAATGATAAATAAGTCAAATCTTGCTAAATTACCTGCAATAACAGGTAAATAGGCCAAGTTGCTAGCACCATTTATTCTACATTCGTAATCAAATTTAGCAAAGAGGGCGTGCTCATCTGGCTACAACACAAAACACGCTATCCTGCAACAACAAACTCGTCAGCTAAAACAAAAATTTAAAAAACTTTATCATAACAAATAACAGCTAAATTATACAAAAAACCTGACTTTACTGATAACAAAGCTCTGCAATTATAACATCCTGTGTAACCGATGCAGAATTTTATTATTGACTTGATACTCACGTGTTCGACAGAGAACTTCATACTGTCTATGAACATCTCCGAAGTCAAATCACTGCACTTTCGCATCAAGTCTCTCTCAGCCTCTGATTTCACTAGCCTCAAACTTTCAATATAACTGTCAGCATTTCTACAGAGTAACAACATCACCAGCAAATAGGTTGGCTACACTCAAACCTTACTAACAGTAGGTTGAAAGTATTTATCTAAAGCTATTGAAACAATAAATCAAAAACATTATACAACAAAAGTTTAAATTGATTTTGTTTAAAGCCACAAATGCTTTGAAGTTGTCCTCTCGCTGATTCAGTGCTTACTCATTGGGCAATTATTCTTTGTTGAACAGATTATTAAAGAGAATTTATAAATCTACACCAACGGCAAAGCTCCATGGACTCTATGGTGCTACACTCACCTAATATTTGACGGCTGCACACGTCTGACTAGAGGTTCAAGGTACTTGCTGTGTAGACTGGGACTGACAGGTGTCGTCTGGTTGTACCACAGCAATGTGTCTTCATTCTGTACAGACAATATATAGTATACATGTGTATAGAATAAGTATAATAGCTGTAATAAAAAAGCGTCACAGACTTACAACTACACTTACAACAGCTGAATGTATTAGACTAGTTTCCAGCTTCTTGATATTCTCAGTTCTATCTACACCAGTGAGTTGGAGAGCTCCATTCGCCCCTGACCTTTGACCTTCCCATATATTTTCATGTGCCGAGTGTTCCTTCACAAAGAGAGTGCTGTGGTGTCCTGTGTTATCTATCTCCATCACCAAAACACTTTCGTTTTCTAAGAACCCTGCAGTAATCCCAAAAAGATATTGGGATTGCTGGAAGTCACAATATGTTTAGTTATAAATTCTTACTTGATGAAGTGACTTGAAACAGCACAAGTTTAAGTATAAATTCTAGCATTTATATACAAATGAAAGGTTTATCTGACTAGAAGATCGATTGAAATCAGTCTGACATTTGTTAGGTTCTGTAAAATGAATGCTTTCAGCTTTGCTTTTTGCTAAATATTAATATTTAGACGTGAAAGAGAAACTCTACCTGATAAATATCTCATATTGCTGTGCTGCCGATAAATAAAGGGCACTCCCGCTGCCATATAACTCCTATCGTGAGACGGAACAACCACCACATGTCGTTTGCTTGTGTCTACACATTAACAGACTAAATACAATCTGAAGACAAGTCTAACACTTATGATATGTTACAGAAAAAGTAAACAGGCATACAAGAAACAACAATTTTTTATGAGCAACTTTTCAAATGTCTAGTAAAAGTGTACAAATATGTACCGGGTCTACAAACCATAGGAGCTAATAACATCAGCTAGCTTATCCCTCCTGCCTCTGTACTCCTGTACAGTTATGCGTGGAGTCACTTCATTTGAGGCTATTAAATCAGGGTGTGTTGCATGACTGGGCTGACCTAATGTTAGCCTAGCACAGCCATGAAGGCATCGTCTCCCGTTACCAAGCAACAAAGAATGTGCCAATGAGTTCATCTTCTATTGTAGAACTAAACCTAGAGTACATGATAGAGCATTATTCTCAATATAACCATGAGTAACCGACTGGCAAAAAATCAACAGACACACGTTGCCTTTAGAAACAAAATGATACCACGGTTTCTTTATAGCAATATAACACAGTGACAAAATCTAACACGCACATTGTCACATGTAAATGTGATCTAAAATGTCACATTGAATTTTCAATACAAAAGCGATACAATACAACTCCGATTAGGTTAATAAGATACTTGAATTACTATAAAAACTACCATGTGTTAGCATAGTAGCAGCTGCAATAATGATTGGCTGAATGTGTGCAAAAATATTTAACTTTTAAAGAAATTCAGATAAATTGAATGAGAACAACAAAAACGACATTCTATTCTCCAAATACTAATATATTTCTATAAAATATAGTATATGCAACAATTTGAATTTAACATCTTACATCATGGTTACTTAAGCATTATCATATTTATTATATTTCACAGTAATTGTAAGTGAGCATCGATTAATATATTAAACATCGTAGGCATCCAGGTTATTTTGATAAAATCAATTACTGTTAATTAAAAGATCATACTTTTTTAGTTGCATTCACAAAATATATACAAAAAATCTCAACTCAATATACCAGAAAAAATGAATTAAAATATATGTGTTAATAGCACTGAGATTGACGTGACCGTGGCACATGAAAAATCTGAAAGAAGAGTTGTCTTCTATTTTTCTATATTGATATATAGAGCTTGTCGTGAAAATGAAGATTTTTTAAAAAAAATATTGTGATCCTCTGGTAACTTCCTGAATTTAGAAAATTAACTCATATGTTTCTTTTTATGTGGACAACAGCTCACTTTTATTTAAATTTATTTTGAAGCTCTTTTCGTAAAAAATAATCAAAAGTAAAAAATCCAAAATTTTTACAAATTGGTTCGGGGCTTGACGTGAAAGGCATTTGGACGAAGATGTCAAGGTCACCATTAATAAATTTATTTTATCACAATTCACAATACTGCACAGAAAGTTAATGAAGTGGGCTGAAAATTAGGTTGCTAGCATATTCATATTGATATGCATTATATTGATTGTTACAGTATTATTTTTTAAATGTGTTTTGTTATCAGTTATGTTTAACTTCTTTATAGAGCTGCTGTTAGACTAAGATTAAGACATAATATTAGCAACAATGAATGATTCAATGATAATATTAATAATTAATATCACTTTAATATTAAATTAAAATTATTATTAAATTGAAATTCACGGTGACGTATCACTATCACTATGAGTATGAGTATCGTACAAATTAATTATGAGTATGAGTATCACTATGACATTAACTCAATCAGTGATTGACTATTACTATGAATATGACTGTGCATAACTCAATGAGAATATCAATATGAATATGGCTTCTAATTCTTGTAACTTTTGACTATCACTATGATGATGCTGATAGTGATAATCACTGCCAGCCCAAGTATCATACTCATAGTGATACTATTACTATTGTCTATTAGTATTAATAACTAGTATTACTATTAGTACAACTACTAGTACTGTACTAGTATTACTCATAGTTCTGATAATGATGGAGATAATAGTTTTAAAAGTTCTACTTCTACTTTTATAGTAACTGTGAGCTAGATTGTATATGTTGAACTCTACTCATTTTTTACTACTAATGCTAATACTAATAGTAATAGTAATACTAATAATTATAGTTGTTATAATGATAGTAATACTAATAGTAATAATAACTATTTCAATTTGATAATTTATGTTTTACAACAGCATTATCGCTTATCAATTACATTGGTTCATAATATGATTATTTTAATTTTGCTTTGTGTGTTTTTTCATGTTGTAAATTTAAGTTCGTATGGTTATTTAATGAACTAGAGAACTAGCCAAATGTTATGTACCGATTGCAATAATTTACTATAAACTCAGTGAAATTTAAAACCTAATTGATATTACTATGACATTGATTGTACAGAGGTAGCTAAAATATACATTAAATTACCAATAATTTTAACTCGCCAATACACTATGAGTAGAACAGTCAAATGCAATGATAGAAAATTAATTAGTCATAGCAGCCCGTTGCTTGAGGAACATTGAGCTACAGGTCTAAAATGATTTAGTTTTGTGATCCCTTATATAACAAAATAATTTTTTTTAAACTGGTTTAATACTTTTATTATAAACACGCTTATCAAAGTAACATGTTTTTGATGTATATTCTATTAAAAAAGCAATCACATCAGGTTTTCAATTTGTATGTTGTACAAAGTTTATTATGGTGACAAGTTACTAAATTATATGGTTCAGCTTTGTAAAGTAAAGCTGATAAAATAAATACAATTATGTGATTGTTTTACTGCTATATATTAAATTTAAATGAGTTGAATAATATCCTAGTGCATTGAATTAGATATTTTTTTTAGCTTTGGTACACCTGTTTGTTATAGGCTAACATTCCACCAATAGAAGAATGGTGCAAGTAGAAGAAATTTCAGGTGCAGAAAGCTAAGGAGCAGTCAGAATGCTGCCAGAGTTGTGAAGAGGCACTTGAAAAAGCTGAATTTCAATAATGACATGAAATTCGTAACAGATCACCCTGGTGTAATTGAACTGACATGGCCAGCAGAGTTCTCGAAGTCACATACAACAGCTATTTACATCATCATGGTTAGCTTAAATGTAATTCCTATATCAGTCTCTAATATATAGTTTGATATCTGCTGTAAATTCGCTTAAGGAGCATACACATAACCAAAACTGAGTTACACTATAGTATTTGTTCTTGAATATATTTACCAAGATAAGTAGATTTGCTAATTCATTAACAGTAAAATTATAATGATACAACAATTTTTCTTTTAGATGATTCAATCAATAACATAAGACACTACAACATGGTTTTGCAGTTATAGAGTATTAATTTTCTGGCTCTTTCCAAATCTTCATAGAAGGCAAAGAAAACCACCGTCAGCTTGCCTTTATAACTGAGTGCACGCGTCTTCCACCTACAGATGATGATTAACAATTTGCTGGTGTGGAACTTTCTAATTTTGTTTACAATGAAGATAGATTATAGGACATTATTCTTTATGTAAAGATTGTCAAGTTTTGTTATAATTAAGAACAGTTTTAGTTTCAATAAATCAGTTCAACATTATGGACATCATTGCACAAACATTTTAATCTTTACTATCTACAAAGGTATCTGATGGACTACTTAAAAATACAAAACTATGCTCCAGATACACAATGCACTGACCAGCAAAGTTAAAATGAGTTGGAGATGTAGAACATAATATCTTGTTCAAGGCTTTTCCCTGCTGTTGGAACCTTCTACTTCAGAACACTGAATTGAACAAACATATGTAGATATATGAAACTTTGCAAAAAATAATAATGTGAAATTAGTTGCTAAGTATCACATTGCTAATAAATACAGCATTGTGTAATGTTTTATTTAATTTTTTTTGAGCCATTGGATCTATAGGCCCGCATAGTATTTACTATATTATAACTAATAAATTGCAGACACATTATGTCAGACCAGTTTCCATTTAAATAGAATAGTGTAGGCTATCAAATTTGTAGAAGTAAAAAACCGCATTCATATTTAGTAAAATACTTGCCTTTTTTTTTCATGATGCCTCTACTGCTAAAAAGAGAAGTTTTTATCAATACAGCTCCATCAATCTGTATCCTGATGAAGCTAGTAGTTTAGGAACAATTGTGGGGGGGGGGGAGTGTAGGCTGAGCTGCAGTATAGGAAGAACCCCAACATATGTAATCTATTCAGCACATTATATGTATATTTATTCAAAAAAGGATTTAGAAAATGCTTTATGAAGAGATGAACAAAGTAAAAATTAATGCTGGTGAAAGTAATATTATTACACCCATTAGAATTACTAGCAGCTATAGCATTAAAATTATGTATTTTCATAAAAATGTGTCTAATTTATGCTACAAAGTTATTACTGCCAAAGGTTACAAAATTTACCAGTCACATTCATGCAGCTGGCGGAGAATAACTAACTTTCACTTGCAATAAATATTATATAATATATTGATAATTATTGGAATCATAATTATATTTATTGTTATGATCATTATGATTATAATTATTTAATATTATCTTTATGTTTGTATTTAAAGTTGTTCCTTAAATTAAAAGTTGTTTAAGTTTTATAAATTTATTATAATTATATTTCTGTATAAGTATTAGTATAATTAAATTATTATAATTTATATTTTATTATTTATATTTATTTCACTTTTTATTTCAAGACCAGCAGTTCAAATTGAAATTAATACTTGTGTCGTTTGCTTTATATTATAACTTACAAGTATAACTATTAACATAATAATATTACATTTGCTATTAGTATTACTATGAATATAAATATTTATATTAATATAGCTATCGGTATAACTTATAGTTATAGTTATACTTATAGTTATAACTAATATTATAACTATAAGTATAAGTTAAAGTATTAGTTTCGAAACTGATCCTGCTCCGTAACATTAACATACTGATACTGTCATATGATTATCATTATGACTAATAATAGTATTAATAAATATAACCATTGAATATTATTAATAATAGTTCACCAATAGGCGATAGTCATAGACTTAGAGTGAGAGTCAATGTCATAGAAATAGAGTTAGACTAGTGACACTCATACTGATACTGTGATTCACTGATTTAGTTACAAATTTCAAAACTTGGTTTTACGTAGACAACTACTAACCTATAATTCATCACAAAACGGTTGAAAATCATCATTTACTGCATATTTAAGAGTAATTTTCTGGTAGTGTGGTCGACATGATAATTGAAATTAAAATAGGGAAAATAATTATTTTGTGATTTACAGCAAGTTACAAACTAGCGAAATGGAATAGTCCATTTGAAAACAGTTAAATTAGTTACCTTTCTTGATGTTGCGTAGCTAACGTTAGTTATTAGTAGCCGCCCGAAGAGTAACATTCATGTGATTTGAGCTACGAATAACGAGAATCTGTGACAAACCCGCTTCTTAATAACTTTACGCGATATAAACTCACGCTACAATTGGGCTATTTTGCCATCCCCACGTCACGGAGGGCACGCTCGCGGGCAAGTCTGGGCAAGTCTAAGACACCTAATATGACCACTTTTACTTACATTTTTGTAGTGTTTTCGTATAAGAAATTGGGTAAAATGCTGATAAAACAGTTGAAAAGCATGCAAACTTTTGCTCAAATGTAATAAATAACCTGGAAGCTTACCGCCTTTAAATCAAAACTAAAACCAAAAGAAATATAATAATAAGTTAATTACACATGTAAATGTAAATCTAAATTAAAATTAAAATGTAATATTTTATATTTATATTGAATTTTACACTTAGGCCTATACTAATAGTTATAGTAATACTAATAGTAATACTTAACTTATAGTTATAAGTTATACCTTACACTAGCAGTTGAGTTAGTGTTACATTTACTTTTAGGGACTTACTGTCTTACTTTAATTTTAGGCTAAAACTAACAGTAACACTAACTCTAACTGTAAGTTTAGATTTAAGAGTAACAGTTTGAGTTTAACTTGAAGTTATTGTTAAACTAAAACTTAAAATTAAATCATTGATTTTCATTTTGAATGTCGACAACCGACAGCGTCAATGTAATCAGTTTCAGGATAAAAAATATGATTGACAATCGTGAGCAATAAAATCACTATCAATTAGCTTCTTGAGTAAACTTATTAATTTATCATCCATTCGTTGTGATAAAATTAGTCTTAGATGCAAAGCAGCATCACGATGATTGTCATTGCAATGAGCAACGAAGAGCTTTGGTCTACAGGAAACTAGAATTTAACAATTGTGAAAAAGCGACTCGCGAAAACACTTTGATCTCTAATTTAATTTTCACAGAGAGAGATCATCAAATTGGCCAGTCGGTACTAGTTGGTTACTTAGCAACGTTGTAATGGCCACTTGAGCATTGTCACAAGAGACATAGAAGTAGATAATGAATCAAGGCTCTCCTTAAAAGTTTGACAAGGTAACCGTTATCAATCGTACACGACTCTTTTTTAACCTATTATAATTATTTTTTAAAACGCTACCTAACTAAAAAATTATGTTTAATAATTTCCGTTGTTATATATATTTTTTTATTATTAGTACTAGTACTACTAGCACTGCCACTAGTATAACTATAAGTATTCCTGTTAGTATACTATTAGTCAGGTAAACGGACACACTCAGTCACTGACCCTTGGTCAACAATAGCATCAGTATGAGTATGCGTTTCAGTAGCAATAGTCTAAAATTCAAAGCTGAAAGAAAAATTAGTTAAATCTTATTCTGATTCTAAAGAACTGCCCAATTATGATTGTCCATAAGAAGCTAGTCTACAAATCAATATGAATATGGCAATGTAAATTACGGTGCTAAACTTCAAATTTTGATACAAATATAGCACACTAAGTATTGCTAATTAATGATTAAATTTGAGCTGTGTACTATACTGATGTTATTTATAATTTTATTTACAATATAAAATTAGTTTGAAGCTGCTTTAAGCTTATGTTGTTTCTTTCCATAGTGACAGACACAAAACTGTAGCTATTTATGAACAACAGCTATAACTGATTCTCTAAAAAAAGATGGATACTGCTAGATCTCCCACGTCACCTCGAAAACCGCTTGCTCTTCCTTCAACTCACAAACCTATAGGGCTAGCAGAGCTTGAAGCACCATTGGACTATTCATTTTACAATATGACCTCTCTACAAGGTATAGCTTAAACAATAAGCTAATAATTAAAATGCGATACAATAAGTCTTTAATATATAATTATTAAACAGTTTTAATATTTGAATATATTATTATTACGTCAGCCAATACCTAGTATCTTTCGTTACTGTCTAACTATTTTAAGACGACTATAATAAATAATTTTTAGTGATTAGTGTTCAAAATAGTAAATTAGAAATTTATTATCAAAGTAGAAGATGTTCTTCTTGCTGATGGTTTACTTTGGCTTCTGCTTATTCTTATAATACATATTGTTGTGTCTCTTCACATAGATGTGATATATTGGGAACCTCGTCAAGGGTTTTTGCCTCCAAAAAGACTTTACGTAGAAGAAGGTTACACACGTTGCTAGTGCTTAATTTTTGCCATTGTTTCCTAGTGACCCTGCTTACATATAGTGATCTTATTTTTACAGCTTGTACTTTGTTTCCTCTGTTATTTGTTCCATGTTGAGTTTATGATTTCAATATTGCCAGTTGTTGGGAAATTATAGGTCTCACGCATTAGAATTTCAATGCTAAAACCAAGCACAGTTTTATACAACTATTGATATTATTAGTGAATATGATGTGCACGCTGTCTTCCCAAGTATGCTAGTAGCCATCCTGAGTATGCTAAGTGTTATATGTTACCCCAAAAAGTAGTTAGAGCCCCATAGGTGACTCTAATTTAGATCATTTCAATGTTAAAGTGAGTTGAACTATTGTTTTTTTTCTCTATACTTATTTTGTGTCTAAGATATTGTATATATGTTATCTGTTATTCATTTTCTGAACCTTCAATTGGTATAAAATACAATGAACATTGTTGCAACTGTTTGGTGGTAGTTTTCTACATGGTTGATGTGAATTTTTAATTTTCTTCTATTGCCTTCTTTTCTCAAGTTTAGGTGGCATAATTTATAGCTTCTTTCTCATGTATTACACAGTTAAAATCAGTGTATTGTGCATTGCAGAAGTATCGGACAATGAAGCTCGAGTTGGTGCAAAGGCAGCCAATCCAATTCTTCCTAAAAAATCTCCATCAACCCATCAAAAACTCTCTAAAAGCAAATGCCTCAAGGTTTGTTTATGTCAGCAAGGAGTAGTTCTTAGAAAATGTTCAACTGTTGGATATGCAAACAGTTTAGCTGAGCACAATGATTGCGTGCTTGTAGTTGACAGTTATAATGTCTGTGTGCTTGTAGTTGAACAACAACTGCCTCTCTGAGATAGGAGACATAAAAGAAGTTGCATCGGGATTATTCGAAGATGTAGACAGCGTTGCCTGGCTAGATCTTTCCTTCAATGAACTCACTAAAGTGGACGATGTAAGCACATGTTACGAAAAAATATTCTTTAAAACTAGCTTTTCATGATTGAGTTGCAATCTGAAAGGCCTTTTTGAAGCTAAACAACTGGAAAACTTTTTGAAATAGCCTGAAATCGAATGATGAATTTCAGCATAAAAAGCTATCTTTCCTTGAATTAAAACCAGAAATTAAAATTATAGCTAAACAAACACCTGTAAGATAATATATAGAGTTTAGAACAAATGTTCAATTAAATTTGACTTGACTGGCCCTATTTATACACCAGCAAGCTACACAAAATGTTGAAATTATCGGATATCGGTCCTTTGTTTATTGTCTCACAACAAGATCTCAGAGCCATCTTAAAAATCCCACTATAAACTATTGTAAATAAATCCTGTGTCCAAATGCAACTGTGGCTGTATTTTCAATGTCACTTTTAATGCCAACTGCAAATTCGAATCACCAAGTTTGTTAAATTACCAACTATTGACTGTTTAAGTTACCACAATGTGTCATCTTACAGGTAAAAGAGTTCAATAACCACTAAATTTTAACACTTACTTTTCACAAAGCATTTAATTTGTTATCTGATGTTATAGATATTGCTGCAGTTTCCAAACCTGCAGATTCTATATCTCCATGGTAACCAGTTTTCAAACATGGCAGAGATAGAAAAGTTAGCAAAGATTCCCACTTTGAAGAAGCTCTCACTTCATGGCAATCCTATTGAAAATGAAAAGGCAAGGACAGCAGAAACATTTTTCCAGTTCTGTTCATTATTGAAATTTGGTCGGACTAATTTCGGGGTGAAAAATATCCATTAGGCAAATCTTTATCATTTAACATTTAAGGATTCCAAACAAATAATTTTAAATGCACAATATTTGTTTAAAAGTCTCAGTAAATGTGGCACAATGAGCTATTAGTATATTTTCTTCAAAAGCACCAACATAATTACAGCTGTATAATTATGCAGTTTCTCTAAAGGGCAATACTACACGTGAACTCTATGTCTGACAATGTTATCTTTACTCTTCAGAAAACACTAGCAACCAATAAATCTGATACATATATGTAATTTTTCTTCCAAGAAGAGTGAAATATATTGTGAAAAATTTGTAAATACTTGAAGTTTATCTAAAATTAGCTCGTGGTAATAGTTTGTTAATCAAATTATTTGCCATGTCTTTCTCCAGGGATACAAATATATCGTGATGTCAATGCTGCCTGGAATTCAGACGTTAGATTTCAGTCGCATAACTAAAGCTGATCGAAGGACTGCAGCAACACTCGAAGGAATGAATAAAAACCTGAAGAAACGTCGAGGTAAGCCAAAGACGGAAGAGGAATGAGAAGCCTAAGTTACTTGGTAGAAGTCATTTTGAAAAACAACTAAGTCATGGGAAACCGTTGGCATGGCTGTAATATATATATTATAATAAAAATTTTAAAATGCTTTCATAAGCTCAAAGTAGAACGTAATTTTTATTAATACAAATAAAGTTTCTATCATCACTAGAGATTCTTATATTTTATAATTGCATGATAGTATAAAAGCGAATTAGGCCTATGAACTAAAAATATTTATTATTGTACATATTGCTAATGAAATAATTATACCAATTTCAATCTATTTTTATATTATGTAATTGCTTTGAGTAGATCTACTGGCCTTACAAATGTAGTACGTTTCGTGTTTTCTATGATATTTTGACAATAAATGTACAATAAATTATCCATACAGGTATTTTAAATAATTGAAAAAATATGCAATATGAAAATAAATGTATTTGGATGGAAAGCACAAAAAGGGTGCATTGAACTGCGTAAACTCGAGCAAAGACAACAAATTCAATGATTCCCCAAAAAATTAGGAAAATTTTGCTATAAGTACATACAATAAATGTCCTAACTTACATTGTATGTCAAACAATGACCTTCATTAAACTATATTACAACATGACTTGACTAGCAATGCTGTTATGTCATTCAATATAAATATGATTAGATATGAGAACATTTTAAATACTGACTAGCACCTGCTGGTGACACTGTAATGCCATGACCTGACACCCATAACTATACTGTGAGTCACAGCTTGACATCTGTCAATCACCTGCACATTTATAAGCTGACACCTGTCAGTCACCTGTATATCTATAGGCTGACATCTATCAAGCATCATTATATGTATGGGTTGACACCTGTCAGGCACCTTCATATCTATAGGCTGACATCTGCAACTCACTTGTATATCTATGGGTTGACACCTGCCAGTCATTTGTATATTTATGGGCTGACATCTGGTACAGGTGTTGGAAGTGCTATCACAGCATCAGCTTCTGCTCTTAAAGCTTCCGATTTCTCTTTAATTATCATCTAGAAAATTTCAAAAGATGTGATTCACTAAGGCTAATAGTCTCAATTTAGGTAAAGGTGACAGAACTACAATAAATAAACAAGAGGCCAAGTGGAGTTGCTAATAAGATATATAGTAATGCACTGTAGAGAAGAATACTGGAAACAATAAACGTATCAAAATTATTAGGTGTCATTAAATTTGATAAATTTATCATTAATTATTTTCAAACCTTAAAGCAGTATTACAGCAAATTGTTTTGGTGATATACTGAAAATTTGATGGAAGTAAATAAAATAAGACCATACACAAACATTCAATCTATTATTAACCAAAGTGTCCCTATAGATAAGCTTGGTGCAGGAGATCACAAGCTACACAACAATATTTATTCCAACACATGATTTTAAAGTCAGCATCAAACTAAAGATACGACAGCGATGAGCGAGACTATCTCCAAATAACGCTCTGGCTCACCAATGCCGTTGCTTTGATTTGACGAGCTTGACTACGAGTCATATAATCCACTTTATTCGTTAAATCAGAAACTTCACTGTAAGCAACCTGCTGGAGGGACCTGAAGCCAGCTTTGTACAACAGAGTAGCTTTACCCTGCAAATAAGAGTTACTCATGCTTACAGTATGGTATGTAGCAGTAGATCCCATGCCAACAGTCTAACATATTATGACATGACACTAAGATGAATGTATGACATCACTAAGTTGAGTGCATGACATGACACTGAGATGAGTGTATAGCATCACTAAGTTGAGTGTTTGACATCACTAAGTTGAGTGCATGACATCACTAAGTTGAGTGTATGACATCACTAAATTGAGTGCATGACATCACTAAGTTGAGTGTATGACATCACTAAATTAAGTGCATGACATCACTAAGTTGAGTGTATGACATCACTAAGTTGAATGTATGACAAGACACATAAACCATTCTTACGATTTTCACTCCTGGGAGTTCCATTAATGCGTTCAGTTCAGGTTTAGCACAGAGAGAGAACTTCTTGATAAATGCTCCATAAATAGCGTGATAAGCCCAAAACTGCTCCATTTCCTACAAGAAACACATGTGTAATATATATATTCACTGCTACGAGTCTAATTAGACAAACAACTATGCCAAACAATTTAAAATAAACTCATATTAAATTTAGTACACTCAATATCTTCAGTTTTTCTTAAATAAAATCATATAGCAGACTGACTAACCATAGTAAAGTAGTAGACACAGCTGGCAAAACTTATTGCAGATTGCAACAAGTTCTGCAGAAAACCCCTGTTCTGATGAAACTTATCCGCCACTTCCCACACCGGTCTTTCCCGATACAAATCATACAGCATCAGAGCAACAAAGAATCGCCGGTGAATGTTTTCTTCTTTCTAAAACACAAGGATTCTCATAAAACAGCTGGCGAGGTTGTAGCAGCCATTTTTGTTTACACGCCAGATAATTTTAGTTGAATTCTGTTTGGCTATGTTATCAATATATCCCCGTTGCCAGTATCCAAGTTGAAACCCATTAAAATGAAAATTACGGTTCTAGATTGGGTTGACATTTGAGGAGTTAAATGTGCAATAGAAAGTATTGAGGTACGACGTAAAAACATTACACAAATAACTGCGCAAACCTCCCAACAAATAACAGTTCAAGCTAGTCACTTGCTAAATCGAGTTTCTAGCAGTTACTACAGTGCATATAAATGATTTACACACGATTATACTAATTATATGGTTATTACATTATTGTTATTATATCATAGTATAATTATTGAATAATTATTACCGTCAATAAAACATTATTGCTAGCAACCTGTCCTTCGCATCACCAGGAATTTTGAAAATGTAAGGGGTACATGAACTTAAAGGAGTGGAGAAATGTACAACTTACAGGGTCGACCTTCCCATGGTTCATAGTTCTACGATGCAGAAACCTCTCCGTGACCCCCACAACGTTCCCAACATGCAAGTCTTCAGGACTCAGCTTACAGTGCTTGAAATATCACAAACCAAGACAGTTTTACACAACGTAAAGTAAACTTTTGATATACAACACAAAATTTATTATAGTTATAAAAATAAACACAATGTCTATAAATAGTTATAAAAATAATGTGTTATAAAATCATTTAATTCTTAAAACCTGCAGCTTGTATTACAGTATATAACCAACACATAAATACAATACTGACAAGATAGTGACGTACTAAGTTGAACATGTGTGACCAATCAGGGTTGAACTGTGTGACAAGATTGTAGGGGGTGATGAGGTAGATCAGGTGGAGATAATTCTGGACACTGAGAGCCAGCTGGGCCTTACATAGGTCATCATATAACACTGAGGCAATGTCCACTTCTATACAGCCTGTGTTTGGGAAGAAGACAGGTTAGAGAGTAAAAGCGAGGCAGTCGCAGAATGATTACAATCAGTGTGCCACTATTTACTGACGCTGTCGAACCTTTGTAAGCAGCAGTTCCGAGATCTGTAACTTCTAGTCGAGTTTCACCATCTTCATTACACTTCTGTACGACCAGCTTCTTATTGGCTAGCTGGGAGAGCGAGGTGTCACATGCTAATTGGACGGTTTCTTTATTGCTACTCTGCTTAGCAAACAACGTAGACGAAATGGCATCATACACTTCCTGTACGCTGCTGCACAGCTAAAAATAGATCGGTTAAAATAAATTGGTTAAAAATAGATGTGTGTATAAATAAACTGACCACAAATAGATTGTCTGAAAATTGATTAAAATGATTGGCTGACAATAGATGGGCTATAGATAGATTTGTTGTGAATAGATTTGTCTCTAAATATTTACGCAAAACACATTTTAATCTTGCACATTGCTAAATTAAATTGTCTTATTAATTATTTATCAAATTATTAAATTGTCAATATTATTACTTATTTTAGAAGTACTTTGTTTACCTTTATACCTATTAAATTGAGAACAAAATTTCTCATGCCCGCCCCATCATCACCATTCAGGGAGCTGATACACTTAGACATTGGACCTCCAATTAGCTTGTTGACCTGAACAACAGAAACCAGTTATATAACATATGCATCATAACAGTGATAAACGCTGTTTTTCTGTTATAACAAATCATTACTCTAGTTTCATTGAATAATACAATATTTGTACCAAAAATTTAAGTGCAACTCCATTTACCCATAAACCATAAAACGGAACACAATTTTCAATAATGTTAATTCAACTACTTCTTGAACGAGAATTTAATTGCAAGTTTAACGTTAAAAAATTAGAGCGGACAGTACACAGAAGTCTAAAGCTAAGGAGTGGCATTTTATTAAACACTTTCTAAATAAATAAATATATTAGAAAGGAAAAGGAGTTGTCTGAAGTTATGTTGGTCACAACCAGTTGGGTTATTTGTACAAGCAAATTACGGCAAGACAAACAGACAGACACAAACCTTGTCTCGATCTTTATGTTGAACAATGAGAATACTCTCACCCGACGAGTCAATACCAGCCCTACCAGCTCGACCAATCATCTGCTTGTATTGTGCTGATTCCAATGCAGCCATACCGACGTAAGGGGCCCGAACTATCACCCTAAACATGACATTCTGATATATTGTTACAAGCATTTAGAATAAGTTTAAAACATATTTACACAACCGTATCGATTAAAAAATTTATAAAGCAACTATTTGTAGCCACGAAACAAAAACAGTTATTAGAGATTTGTGAGGAGGGAAGGCTGATGTTTCACCTTTTAGCCGGCAGATTGACGCCCGCAGCTAGAGTTGAGGTGCATACGATGCAGCATAGTGTAGTGGAGATGTACGCTTCTTCGATCAACTTTCGCTCATCCATAGTCAGGCCACTGTGGTGGTACGCTACACCATATCTAACAGCAGTGAGAAATAAAATGGGATAATTCCTAAATTAATACAGTTTGGCTGAGCTATAATAAGAGAGATAGATAACTCCTATACAGTACCTTGTTGCTAAAATATAGTTGATAAGGAAAATTAAAATTAGGAATAACTTTCAGACCAGAACGGTGTTGTCCAGCAGTGAATAAATTATTATATAATTGGTTTAAAACTGGTGAAATTATTGATTTTTTATAAAGATTCTAAGTTAAGGTAAGTAATTCAGCCAAATACTTTTCACAAACTCATCCAATATACTATTAACATCATAAAACACTCAAAGCAAATAAATTTTGCACTTGCTCAATAAATGTTGGAAAGTAAAACAACTCCAATCATACTAAAGACTCTTTAGTTGCAATACAATACATATTACATATTTCATTACTATTCTATTTTCTCTAAACATAATATACTTGAGAAGTTGGCATTTACATCATATATCCTAAAATAATCAGATTAAAAATACAAACCAACTATAATTATGATTCATATAACA
This sequence comes from Bugula neritina, assembly GCA_964035545.1. Classification (NCBI taxonomy): domain Eukaryota; kingdom Metazoa; phylum Bryozoa; class Gymnolaemata; order Cheilostomatida; family Bugulidae; genus Bugula; species Bugula neritina. The sequence goes on from OZ037771.1 coordinate 3,075,302, forward strand.
CCGTCATTAGAATGCTCAGTGCATCTCAATAAGCAGAAAACACACATTGATTTTTCAGTTGTCTTCTCATGAAAAGTAATGTACTGTAGCAACAACTACACCATGGAGACACTTCATTGCTGTAAATTGTTTGTTATAAAAAGGCTAATCTGAAAATAAAACACTTTTTACCATTAAATTGAAAATATTTGTCAATTCACAGAAAACTATAATAAATCAATGCTGCTTTTATACCAGAAAATAAAAATGTTGACACCCAATAAACAAAAAAGTGAGGAAAACTCACAAATCTGAATTTATGATAGAAATGCATTTTCTCAGGTGAAACAAATAAAAAAGTTATCACCTTTTAACTTTGGCTTTAAATTTACACAACATAAAATTAACACAAGCTACTGTCAAACTTTGATGAAAATTTACGGCAAAACGCCCACTCCTACACTTTGCACTGTGAAGTAGGTAATATCAATGAATTTATTACTGCAGCTACCACTACTAATTCATTACATTAAACATCTAACTACCAACATCTAACAGCATGTATTCCTATTACAATGTGTCCAAAAATAGTTCTGCTTCCCACAATCCATCACTGCCATTGGTTGAATGTGTACTCAATTACCATGACAACGCTATCTGATAACAGCTTCCTGCCATCTGTGAGATTTAATGCATTGTATACTTAGTGGGGCGTACAACAACAATACTCGGCATTGCCTGTACGGATCAAGCAAATGTGTTGCTGATGATAATATTCTACACATTTCAACAGACAGGAACATTCTGGAAGGTAAGTTATTTAATATACACTTGGAGTAAAAGTGATGACTAAAAGTTCGCAGAAATTTAATGGAAAAGTTAGCAAAACTTTCTGATATTTTTTATTCTATCTTAACCTTAAAAATAACTGCTCTAAAGCAATAAATTGGAACCATTTCTCGGTATTTTTTAACAGTATCTAACAAAGCAGCATCTAAATGCGACCAGTTCTAGTAAAAAGTAAAAAAATATTTATGCAAAAAGGCAATTCAGTAGAAATTTTTTTTGCCTGTTTGCATTGCTTGAGCTTCAAAAATAAGGGTGTGAACGGAATAAACATAAATGAATAAGGGTGTAAACATTCAACATTAAAATTATCTACCAAATTAAAGTAAGAATTTACACGTAGAATATTACTGTACAAGAACTCACGGAATAGTTTTGACTAGTATATTACACAGTCTCCCGCAGTTGGCTGCCATTTCTTTTAGTAACAGTTCTCTCTCGGCTTTCTTCACTTCCTTCATACCACTACAATACAATTATTGGTAAATAAACACACTGTGTGGGGCATAGAACTCCAATGTTTATAAACTAATAGCTGGACTAATTTTGAAGCACATGGGCTACATACACTTGAGTCAAGTATTTTCTGAATTAAGTTGTCCGCAAGTTGACAAGTAAATAATAACACAGTTATTATTACAATTTGGTTAGCTGGATTATAAAATGTTTATTTTGAGTCAAGTTTTGTCATTTTTAAATAATTTAACTGTTGATGAAATAATGACAAAATAATGTAAAAATATGTTCTACACATGCCAGGGAGGAATTTCTAATTTCTAAGACACGATATTAGTTCTATAGCATGCGATAATGTTGGGGGTGACTTGTTTACAGTTGACAGGGCGTTAGCCAGGAAGTCATGTGACTGACATGAGTCAAGGTGCTGCAGGTGTTTGAATCGATAGATTTGACTTTATAGATTGCACTGTTCAGTAGAAATATATTAACTGCTACTCTAATATTATTACTATAAATATAATAGCAGTATGAGTCATGAAAGCTATTTATATCCAAAAGAGCTAAAATAAACCATGCTACTAATACTTCATCTAAGAATTCTCAGGGTTTATATAATTCTTGAATAGACAACAGAGTGTAAGCTGTGTTATACAATGTAGCTGTAATAATTCAAAAGTCATTGTGTTGGAGGTTTCACTATATGTATAGTCTATATCTATATTATATCTATCATCAGATATTTGTAAGATCTCAGGTTATCTTATTATAAATCTCACTCTATCATTCCTCTCATCAGCTTGTCTTTCTCAAGTTTCAAAGAACTCTTATCTTGTACAACAAAACTTATTTGCAAAAAACTATTTTTATCTAGTTTAACTTTGAGCAAATAGGAAATGGCTTCTAGGGTGCAATAGTAGCAATTTAAATAAAACTGGTACGTGGGCTACATTATTTTTGCTGTTTTGCTCACATTTTTCGCAGTAAACAGGTTGAAATTGCTTGACATCATCTAAGAAAAAATCCCACATTTTTTGAGTTTTACAAAACAGATATATTATAGGAAAAAATATACAAAGTGCCACTACATGTTTGATTATTATTAATGATTAATATTTGTATTATTTCATGTGAAACCTCAAAAAGCTTTAGCAACTGGCTGCTTAAAACATCAAATGAAAATGTGACTATGCCTCACCAATTCCGCATAGTGGGCAATTAAAAAGATTTTGAAGGATTATCTCTGTAATGACCAAGTTGAATAGAGGGGAAAATAAAAACTGTAGACATAATTTTGCACAATTTATTTAACAATTTAAAATAGACTTAATGGCAATTTATTTCATTTATTGTACATTACAAACTATAAGAACTAAGCTATTCGAAAATAACCAAGGGAAATTTAAACAAAGATAAGGAAAATCATGTATCAAGTGATGAGGTGTTGTTAGAGAGAGGAGAGTTAAACTAGAGTGTAGACAGGATGAAGGTAATTGAAACAAGTGGATATTAGTAACTGTAACCATGTTAATATGATGTGTTCATATGATATGTCATGTTACAATAGAGTATATCATCACACTTCACTGTGCTTTCAGCAATTGGTGAAAGAGCAGTGAATTGTATTCTTTCTCTCCAGGAGAGAGTTCACAACCAAATACTTTATTTAATATAATAGTAATATAAAATATTATTATCATTTGTGTTTGTGAGTATGGTGTGTGTGGTGTGTGTACATAGTATATTCTGTTGATATTGTTTTACATTATGCTCTGTATTTTATCTTGATGAAAAATACCGCATAATAATTTTTATTTTAGCTGCACTAATATATTATGTATATATGGCTGGTAGATAATATAATTATATTTGACATCATAGAAAGGTTAGGTTATTGAATGTCTACATTCATTTTCTCTATTACGTGCTGCATACTAAGATTCTGATAGACGAAAGCTGTAAGTTACTACTTTATACTGTAACTTATGTAACTTCTGGATACTATGGTAGCGTACATTAACATACAATACTTACACACAAGAAACTATGTGTAGGTGAAACTTGTGCATCTTATATACAGTCCTGATTAGTCATTCTACTGAGTCATGCAGCTGATGACATAATCATAGAATATTCTAGTCTAATTTACATCTCAACTGAACAATAACTACTGCCTGTGTGCCCTTGTTATGGAGTTAAAACTTGTATGCAAATCATTCATCCTGTCAACCCCCCCCCTACCCCAAGCAGATACAAACACTCATACACTCATAAACTACATGAAATATCATCCCTAATATGCCAATATTATAACGACATTACACTAATATCTAAAAGTAATTCTGAAAATAAAACGACATAAATCATTAAGAAGACGAATTCCAGCTTTAACGTTCAGTATTGAGAATAGAAGATGATTACTAACATGGACATGATACAGTGACTTACCTGGCCATGATACAGTGACTTACCTGGACATGATACAGTGACTTACCTGGACATGATACAGTGACTTACCTGGACATGATACAGTGACTTACCTGGACATGATGCAGTGACTTACCTGGACATGATACAGTGACTTACCTGGGCATAAGAGAACAGACCAGTTGCGCGACGGACTCGCAGTTCTTCTTTGTGGGACAGAACACTAGACACGAATACTTTGGTATGACCTCCAGCAGCAGACCAGTGAGATAGTCAGCATCTCTCGTCTTCATGGCAGCATCATACTACAGGTTACAGAGGATACAATGTACGCAGAACCCTAGTGGATACTACAGGTTACAGGGAATATAATGTACGCAGAATCCTGGTAAACAGGACACATAACTCCCGACACGAACTTATCATGAGCTCAAATTCTTTTGGAACTGGAGAGTTGCAGGGGAGCTAACTCCTAATACTTCCTATTCTCTCCAACAGAGAATAGAAATTGGAGTTATTCCCTTTCTAGTAACACAGCTGACGCAGCACATCCACCTGCCCTATGATGAAAGGATGTATAACTATGCTCTCTCCTTAGTTACTATCTCAGTTGTAAACATTTAAAACTAAATCTAGCTAATTATTTTCTTCCTTCAATAGATTTATAAGATTTTCTTTTAAAACTTTGTTACGTCATGTCCATAACACTACAGCTATTGAGGTTATCATATTAGTTTTCTTACAGCTTTGCCTCTCAACCATACCCCCATCCTAGTAACCCCACCATACCCCCATCCTAGTAACCTCACCATACCCCCCATTCTAGTAACCCCACCATACCCCCATCCTAGTAACCCCATCATACCCCCATCCTAGTAACCCCACCATACCCCCATCCTAGTAACTCTATCATATACCCCCATTCTAGTAACTCTATCATATACTCCCATCCTAGTAACAGAAAAAAATCAATAGACCTGGGACAATAGATATTTATTAAAACTATTCCATGATTATTATCACAATATAGTATTTTAATGAGATAATAATTAAATTCTAATTCTACATACACCTCATTAGTTATGCCTAATAACATGCTATTTTTATGAGCCGAAACATGTTAGCTAGCTGATAAAATTTACTTTTACAACATCTTGGGTCAGTTGGCCTGCTGTTGCCAGGGAGGGTTATAGAATTAGAGGGGTTTTTCACTTGGAACTGCTCAAGATGTGGAGATAAACTTTAACTATGGTATTTTATTGACTATTGCACTTAACCAGTCCATTACAGTGTTAAAGCATGGTGCACTTTATGGCAAGGTTGTCAAGAGAGACGATGTACGTTATATGATGCAGCCAAGCTAGCTCAATAAACACTCACAAATAAATCATGATAATTTTAGTTATGTCATTGAGAAAAAGGCATTCGATGGATCTCCATAAGCCAATCACATGCTGACTTTTATCATTGGAAGACACTGTGATTGGTTTGGCAATCATAGATTCACAGACTATGCTTAGAAAGGCAGCGGTTTATGTAGTAAAAATGTGACTATGACTAAAGGCGTTACATCAAAACAGTATTTATACATTGAGCTTTCACTCCATTGAAGAGAGTGTGTCACATTTAGGTGCAGCAGTGGAGAGATCTTATATCTCAGGGTCTTCAGTTTTCTTTTAAAATTCTGGTTTGGAACAAGTTTTGTTCCATTTATAACTTAAAACACAGGCATTTCTCAATCTCTCAGTTACTGCACCTACCTCTGTGTAGAAACTCAACTGACTAAAATAGAAGAGAGGAAGCTGAGACTGACAAAACATCCGAATACTGGCTGAATTAGAATAAATTAGAGTAATGTGTCGAGATTTGTATGCTAATCAGACAAACATCAGTTAATAATAACCCCATTAATCATGCCAACGCGTGCTACAATAGGGAGATAACTCTCAATCCATTTATTAGTTTTATTACACACGTGTGTTCACTTAAGACTCGTAGAGCCTACTCTTAGACTAATTAGGTGTATTATATTCTACAGGTGGAAGAAATTATCTTTGCCACAAGATTTACTGTTAGAGAAGTTAACTGGTCAGAGTAGCACATTAGAAAAACATTCTTAAAATAAGCCGATAGAAATACAGCAGCACAAGTTGCGTTCCTATAACACTTAAATAACATTTGCAGTACTTAAGCTACACTTGGAATACTCAAGTTAACACACAAAGTAACACTTGTAATACTAAAGTATGAAAATTCTAACATTTTCAAAACTCAAGTAACATAAATTTTCAATATGTAAGTACTAAGTAATACATGTAATATTTAAATTTTTTAAAAATCAATAGACACTTAAAACCGCGATAGTTTTTAGTAAGCGAGTGGATATGTAGGATAATACAAAGTTATTTTATCATTAGATATTGCTTTGTATACACCCAGACTAATAGACCCTTTAATAGAGTCCGTACAGATAATATTATACTTTTTACAATCAATGTACTAATTACCAACTGCTGGGTAGAGATATTCAAGGCATGTTACATCATATTAGATCATAACTGTAGCCTGGGGTCTTAAAAAACAGCTAATTAGACTAAACACTAACTACTTGAACAGAAACACAGAGCACACAGGCTAGGTATAGAATCAATTAGTACCAATATACAATGTATATACAACATATCACAAAGTTAGTAACAACAATGGGGGTGAAGTAGGTACGTCTCGTAGCTGTAAGTAGTCTCGTAGCTGTAAGTAAATATACACTAGCAGTCAGTTACCATTCTCACATCTAGTATATTAAATTATGTAATTACTGCATTAAGTAAGCAGTGGAGTGTAAGTAATACAAAGATTAGCAGTAGATGAATCCACTATCCTTTATGAGAGTGTTCAGTCAACATTTGAAGTGAATCAGTAGTAGGCTGCTTGTTGAATCTATCACTAGGCAAGTTATTTACTATAAACTTTACTTTACTTTATGCTACAGATAATATAGTATAGATTCTATACTATAGAGTACTATTCTATTTCACAGTATACTTTATAGAATAGTATGTTATTCTATAGAGTATAGATTCTATTCTATAGTATAGATTTAATTCTATAGTATAGATTTAATTCTATAGAGAATACTATTCTAAAGCGTATATACTTTATTCTATAGAATACATTATAGAATATATGAGTTATATAATAGATGAGTTAATATGCTATATCTAAAATGTGTAACGTAAATGTTAGCATATATTTGTAGAATATTTAATTACTCTAAGAACACACACTGTGTACTCCATTCCTCCTTATCAAATACAACATGTACTGTATAGTAAGTGCTGTATAGTAAGTTATACAGGATGCTATTAGCTTGTATTCTACAAACAGTAAATGCAGTGATATTTTCTATAGTATAGTCTGAAGCAAATAGTAAAAAGAAAACATGTAACCAAATGCTCTTAACTTGTGTTGAAATAATTGCAATATAGAGGAGTAGTATTGCTTTGATTACACTGTATTTTATTCTTTTTTCACTACTAAGAAACTTGATAAAAAAACTCCCGCAAGTTTATAGTCGCTATCCCTGTGAGAAACCCCCGATGGAAAGGGTTTTTATTAGAACGGGCTAAGGACTTGTTCAAATGAGGCACAGAACCCATGACCTCCTGTTTACAAGGGAAATGCTTTAACTTCTAGATCATGACTGCTCCCTGCTGAGAAATTTGATGTTGTAGTTAAAACCTCACTGGAGGAAATAATTAATTTGCATCTGTGTAACCATAGACATACACACTATATACATTAAACATACTGCTACGTACATTGTACACAAGATGTCTATGATGCTGTAATTTCTCCTCTATTGGCACTGGCTGATTGTCCACCTTGTATAAATCATCTCCCATCTTTACATATTCCTCCAGCTGCACCTGTAAGTTCACCATAGTTAGAGAACAACATAGAGAGTCAAATCCATACAGAATAATGATTAATATCGCACGAGATAAACATAAATCAACTCGTAACAATGACCGTAAATAAATTATTCAGAAAGACCAGTTACAATAAAAATATTTTTATAAATTATTAAAAGTCAAACTAATAAAAGTACTTAATGACTAAGGTTTTAAAGATGGTTTCATATGCAATACTTCAGAGGGAACTTTTTATTCTAAATATCACATTAACAAATAGCCATTATGTAATACTACTGCTTCACGTGTTAGCAGACAATTTTTAATTTACTGCCTATAAAGTAAAGATTGGAGGCATATAAAGTAAAGACTGCTAGTGCTTGTGTATATTTTATACTCGCTTGTTTACTTCTACATGTATATTTTATGTCTACTTTATATGCACATATGTATTCTAATTGCAGAGTAACGTTAGCATACACGATGTATAACAGTAGCCAAGGGTTGCACCAGATACCAGTGAGGTATGCATCTGCTCGAGATGATGGCTTCCACCTGCCAAGTAACCAAGATTACCCCTGTGACTACACAGACAACCACTCCTCTGTATCTTCAATACCACCGGCATACGGCAGCCAAAGCCGGATAAAACACTCTTTGTCTAGCAAAGCTATGCAGCCAGACTGGCAGAGCCAACAACAGTAAGCTAGATAAATTTCAACCAATTTTTTCAAGAGCTTCTTTGTTATACATAACGTGAATTATCATTGAATGCTGTGCCATGGTTGGTTCATGATTTCCAAAGACTAATCATACCTGCATGATTACTGTGAAAATCCAGGCATGTGAGAAACTGCTAGAATAATGTCTACTACCTTCATTACCGTTTTAATGGCAGTCAAGAAATCATAACAATTTTCATTAATAATAATGCCAGCATGAGTAGAGGGTGTAACTAAATTCCACAAGAATTATTTAATGGTGTCATTTGTTGGCGGCTCCAAAACAAGTTTTTCCCAAACATAAATTGTTTGAAAGATATGTGCATCAGTATTGAGTATAGGGAGTGAAGATGTAAAAATTAAGGCAGTAGAATTTGAGTGTTTCAACAACCTGTTTTCTTGAAAAGTACAAAAGTCTTTAAAAAAGCACAATAAGTTAAATTGAGTTTGATTTTATTAAAATTAATACTATTTTTTCAAAATTCGCACTAAATTGTAAAATTTTGATAAGAAAATTAATATATATATGATAGTGTCATTACTGACATAATAAGCATACTTATATAATATATATATAATATATATATAATATATATATATTGTATACATATATATTGTATATAATATATATATTGTATATATATATATTGTGTATATATATATATATATATATATATATATATATATATATATATATATATATATATATATATATATATATATATATATATATATATATATATATATATATATATATATAAGTATGCTTATTATGTCAGTAATGACACTATCAAAAATAACATTCTGCATAAATTGTTTTTTACAGAAGGGAAAATATTTAATTTAAAACTATGAAAAGTTTCTAATATATTTTAATTAAATCTCATTTCATTTAATGCGAAATTTTAGTCTCTCAATCTTATAACATTTTTTGTGCATAGAATACTTCAGACATAAACCCATTTAAATGCTCAATTTTATTGCTAAAACTGTAGCCTTTTGAGTTAATTATTTTCTTAAAATGAGTCTATAGCCTTACTTTTTATTTTTAGGCTCAATCTGAACCACACGAGTAACAATTACCAAAGGAGGAGACCCCCAGAGCCCTTCAACTATACTTTGGTTCCAAAACTGTCACCCAGATATCCAATGCAGCCCAAAGCTGTACCCAAGCAGCTGGTTGGCAGGCAATGGCCTCCTTTACAGACATGGGGAAGTATGGGAAGTGTCACACCTGCAGCCAGCGAGGTATGCAGCCAACAGAATGGACATAGCAGTAGGGAACATCAACACAGATTTGGAAGATCAGTGAGTGTTGACAATGAAGCTCAAAGATATGCGCAGCAACTTTGGCCTTGGGGTGAAGATTCCCTAGGAAACCAGATAAAGATGAATTCAAGAGCTAGGAACCAGCAGAAGCTTTTGAATAATAGGGAGCTAGACAAACAACTTGTAAGTAAAAGTACACACACACAGCTTCCATTAACCATGACTAAGTCACTGCGTAGCTCCACGCCAAAACAAAGCAGGATGGTGCAAGAAAACTTCAGATGGCAGGATGAAAACAACCCAATAGAACTTTATCCACTTTCTGGAAATCATATCCAATCACTGAACAACAACCAACCAGAGCATGTCACAAACAACACTAGATATTATACAGGCAATAACTTGGATAGGTTAGTATTCTATGGACCAAACACTTCGCCTCCTTCCCACCACGGTCATGATCACAGCAACAGAGAGGCAAGAAGGCGAACAAGCAACAGGGCAAACTTGGTGCCATTTACTCAGAAAACAGGAAATGAAAGCCATCAAAACTTTATTCAGCTGATGAAACCAGCACTACAGCAATCGAATCATACACATCTAAAACCACCAATAGCACCCAACAAAAAATCAAAGGGAAAAAATTTTCATCCGGCAAATGATGAAAATGTAATATATACAGAAATTGTACCTCAATTTGCAAATAGACGAGAATCAATGAAACCAGATAAAGCTCGTTTGGTAAGGTCAAGGTCTAACAGTCCAGTGATATACACTGAGGTTGTTCCAATAGATTCAACAGACTACAAACCAGAACGTAACAACAACACAGCTGCTAACAAAAGTAATCGAGCATCAATGACTTTTGGTGATGAGTCAGATCACATGAAACCTTTACACGACCAGCCGATAGCTCAACAGAGACCGGAAAGAAAACCAAAACTCAGCCATTTGAATAGCCAAAAGCCAGGGGTCCCAAATAACTTTTCGATGTCTTTCGGTACACCGCAGTTACTACGAAAATACTCTGAAAGTCCCATAAATATGAATCATATGAATGGAGGGGTTCAAAGAAAACACAATGAAACAGGTCAAGCGAGCCATATAGAAAATAAAGTAAAGCCATTTCCCAGTAACAACAACCTTGAAAAGATGCTAAGTAGTGACACGAACTCCTCAAAGAAGAGTGGAACTATAAAATCTGCCTTAAAACAGCCGACTAGTAGCTTTTTTGGAACAGAAAAGGTAAGACACGATGCTGTTAGTTGGACACATTTATTGTTAGTTATCTGAACTATTTGTTTTAAAAAGAAAAGTTTCAGCCACTATTTCTACATTCCCAATGCAAAGCTGAATGTTTTATTATGCTTTTTGCTACTTTTTATTTATTTAAATTTGGCAAAATATTTCAATGCTATTTCTGTTTATCGGAAGACTCACTTATTTGAGCAAACTCTAAACCTGTCACAACAAATCAAAACTATTCAATAACTACTGCCAAGCAAATGCTTCAATTGAGTGGTTTATATTGCAGAAAGATCAGAGATCACCTAAAAGAGTGACAATCAAAGAAAGTGACAGCGGAAGAACAACTCCTACTGCTAATTTTCCAACATGGAGCAAATTATATCCCGTGAATGGATTGACTATGTCAACAGTAAACCTGACCAATCACAGAAAATCCAAGCCTCTGCATCGACTTCGGGTGAGCTGTTATTGGTGAACAATTTCAGTGCCACACAAAACATGGTAATACCAAATAATTATAACGAAACATAATTTTAGAAGAAAGAGAACATTGCTGTTTTATTATTGCAGGTCATTGACCGAAAATTACTGTAATGAGTCTTTCAAGAACTGCTTGAGTGTCCTTGAACTTCAAGAGTGATACAGTCAGGCAACATCCAACTGTATCTTTCCGCATAGTAGAGAATTAGACAGAATATAACGCATTCATCGCTGCTAATTTATAATAGCAACTAAAAAAGCTAGATAAAAATAGTTTCTATTAATTAGATTTATATTTTATATATTTTTGCATAATTTGGTAATTGTGCTACATACAGGAATTGACACATAATAAAGGTGGCAATGAGAAACCTAATCTCTATGAACCAATGAATTGTGTAAAGAAAACTACAAACTCATGCCTTTAAAGGCTGCTATTTTAAGTAATAAAAATTCAAGGCATAATCTATTTCCACCCTATAATAATGATTGAAAACATACTAAATAACTTGTATAGCTATATGGTAGCATGAAGATATGACATCACAACATAAAGCTCTGACAACACAGCACATGTTTTTCATATTACAAAGCCACTGCATAAAAAGCTGATATAACAGTATAAAATACATTCATATGACACTACAAAGCATGTGACATCATAGAGCATTTGACACTACAGAGCATGTAACACTACAGAGCATGTGGCACTACAAAGCATGTGGCAGCATAGAGCATGTGACAGCATAAAGCCCGACATGTAATATATTGAATGACATACCGGCCTGAAATTGTTCACATAGAGCTCGGCGTCTAGAAACTCACACAAGTCATGCATGTTGTTTAGCGTTGCACTCATACCTACTATTTGTGTGCTTTCTACAAAATAGAGGACAACTCCAGCTTCAATTATCAAATGTTAGAATAAATTGGATACTTAAAAAACCAATTGCTAACAGTCAGTGTTTTTTTAAAAATGCTTTCAAGACATAAAATTATGCCTTTTCAGCAGAAAACTAGTTTTATAAAAAGAAAATATAATGAATTGTTAAGAAAACGCCATCATTCAGACACAACACTAAACCACTTACTATTGGCTAACCGCAGCTTAGTTAGAGTCATCTCTAAGGTTGCACCTCTCCCACTTTTTTCACCCAACATGTGCAGCTAAAAAGTTGATCAAGAGAAAATTATATTAAAAAAAACATTATCACTGCAGGTGACCAATGCAAACAACCACTACAGATAATCGTTATAGTTGGCACGAGGAAAGACATATAGCTATAATATAAACAACAATAATATATTATAATCTCAGTGCTTTGTGTCACCAACAGATATTAAATTAACAGAACTCAAACTGCTGATAGATCTATGTTACACAGCACTAGCTTTGCATATCAGTAATATTGACAATGCCTAGCTGGGCAAGTGGTCAGGGAAGATAACTCTATAAAATATGAATTTACTGAATTAGAATTGAGGCTACAAAATACAAGTGATAGTGGAGCACCTCATCAACAACACATAGTCCCAGACAGTCTAGTCTGTTGCTCTCAATTAGACTGTTTATCAGTCCGTTAGCCTTCTCAATAGTAGCTATGTATATAGACTTTCTCTTCTGTCTCATTTTGGGAGGGTAACTCCCTCTACTCCCGGCATACTCCTCAATTAGAAAGTCTAGTTCCACAGCTAACTCGGACATACCACGAATCTATTAAGCAAATGGTACAAAAGTTACAAGTTGAAATGACTCAGTATAATACTTCGAAATTTGGTAAAAAAATTGGGAGATTGTTTTCATAAAATTTAAAGCTGTCCTCATGTGTTGTAATTATTGTGGTAGTAGCTAAAGTGTCTAAAATAAGTTTTAAAACAATGCATCACAATTGAAACATTGAAATTCATGTAGTAAAACTAGCATGCATTTTTAATTTCTAATTTTGATATTTTAATAATGTGTCTTTGACTGACTTATAAATAACAGATAGTCAAAATCAAATAATCAATCTAAGAAAATCAATAATAAAAAGATCGCAAATTTTGTTTAAGTTGAACAGCACAACACAGTACAACAAGACCCTTGACACATGTTTCTACATGTAAACCAACCTTCTCTTGAACGAGAGATACAAAAGGTAAAATCAATAGGCAGTCGTGTTTACGAAGCAGCAATTCCCGTAACATCATAATCTCAGCTACGAGAGTCTTTCCTCCACTGGTTGGAGAAGTATAGACTAGATTCCTTCTTTTCTTCAGAGATTCTAAACGGAGACATTCGTCTTGCCATTCTGTAATTATATAGAAGAGTAGGAATAGGTGGCTACTATGTACGCATATGCTGGGCTCAGTCATACACTATATAGTACTGTAACTATCTCGTACAACTTGATGAAAGAGTTTGCTTTACCCTATAAAGTAGTGTATACAGACAATACAAGTTACATAAGACACCTGATTGCTATATGATAATGCAACCGAGTATTGTATGATGCACCTTAGAGTTAGAAGTTATCGAGGAGTTACTGATAGATTTAATAGACTTATACTTGTATAAAACTGAAACCATCAAACACCTAGCCCCTGCTATATAGTACCAGTACTGCCATGGTGTAACATTGTATTTAAATACTCAGCGGACTAAAAACAGATAGCTTAGTCTGGCAAACTCACCGTACAATTTCTTGATACCCCGTAACTTCTCCAGAGATATCCGAACTGCTTCCGGAAGCCCATAGAAGCCGATATCCATTGATGGCATGAGACTAGAGAGAGTATTCTTATCCACCAGGGTGTCAGCCATCTTCTGTACTTGCTGCAACCTTTCTCTTTGCACATCCTGTGTGATCTACAGCCAATACACAGCGAACAATACACGTACGTCGTATTGCAACTAGTGTGGTTAAAATAAAGCATGTTTATGAGTAGGATTCATAAATTGCTGCTCAAAACTTAGCCTCAGTGTAGCTTTTAGTCCACCTCTGCACCTGCCAGGCTGGCAGCAACAAAAAAGTCCAATAGCCTAATTTCTTTGATATTATAAACATATTTCTGTTTGACACAGTAAATGCAGTTTGTTTTATTAGCAAATACTCATTTTGCTAAAAATTATAGAATCTCAAAATAAGGTTTATTGAATACTTTACACACTGCACACACTTCATGGGTGAAAGAAGGGACAAGAAGGGAAGAAGGGAAATAGCGGTGAAGTTAACCTGAGTAGTCGGTTGCGTGACGGTCTGCGAGACAGAAGCTAGGCCTCTCTTGTACCGATTCTGGAGCCGTGATATGACACTCCGGCCACCACTCTGAGACTCTTTGGAGAGCTGGCTGGTGGCACTCGACTGAGTCACTGGACTCCCAGTTGCTACAGAAATATCTAGAGTCAACATAACATCACCTACATGCATATAATTATTAGAGTTGATATTAAATTCAACATGTTGTTACCTACATATACATTGGAGTTACTACCTAGAAAGATATCAGTTACAGGCAGATGAGGGAAAGGAAAGATAACTACAACAAACACTATAAAACGTACTTTGAGTGTTAGTCTGTGTATTTGAGCCTGAAACTCTATTTTGGTACGACGGAGAGCTGGGAACAAAAGTACAAGTACCATCCGGAGAAAGTCCGTCTGTTTGTCCGCCAGAAGACAATAGATCTAGGAACATAGAGTCAGATCCTCCGGTGAACTCACCTAGGGTGCGGTGTGGTGCTGACTCACACCTCTGAAACAGGTCAGCAGGTCAGAGCTGTCAACAGCTGAGTGTGGCATGCACACTCGTAGAGAAAGATACTTCGGAAAGAAAAAACACTGGTTACAGATAAAATAGAAGCAACGCAATTATCCACAGACAACCGCTTTATAATAATAAACCTCCTGGTAAATAGTTTGAGAGCCACAGTAGCTATAGCTGATTGCTGCAAGTACCGTGACAGAGGGACATGCAGCAGTACCAGCCTGCTCCAAACTTTGAAACACAACTATCTTTTTTATAGCTAAACACACATCTTGACAATACTTCAGCAGATGCTTGTGTGTCACTTCCAATTTAGTTTTGTTGTGAGAAAAGCATCAGTCTTATAGTTTTTGAGAGTCATTTTGAGCACAGCACTCATTGATACTCATCCGATGTATTATTGCCATTACACAGTACCTTGGATTTTAAAATGGGAGTAAATTCTGTCCCGATATTATCTCCAGAACTGTCGAGTAAAGCTGACCCTTTGTTGACCTTGACCTTCTCAATGAGGTTAACCGATGGAGTCCCTGAAAGTGTCTCGTCCCACAAGTCTGGAGAAAGAAGGCCAGCCCCGTTGCCATCATGGCTCGTATCACTCAGTGTGTATTGTGAAACAGGGTTGGACGAATCTAAAGTAACCACCTACAAATAGGATAAGAGAACGACAACTCTCAATATATTACAGCTATATTATTATTTGAGTTCAGGGTGTTAACAGTCAAGTGCAGGCGCCATATTTAAACATGGCAACATCAAAGAACATAATTTGTATTCCTACACCATGTGAAGGTTGTTTCGCTGCATCATCAGAACAAATGACAAACATTGATTGTAATCAAAATGATGTGTAAAACAGTTTCTGCAATGTAAAAAGTATTGTTTAACATCGCATAGTGAATTCCTTCTACACTTTTCCTTCCTATAATATGAGCCATGATTTGCTGACAAGTGTAATGCGTTTATCATAGACATTCAGTGAGCTGCAAATTTTGTTTATTTTCACGCATTTATCTTACTTCAAGTGGCCGTTTAGGGGTTGAGGAGGTATGTACAGTTGATTTTCTCTTGCGACGAGTTTGAGTGGAAATTATCAGACCATCTTCGTATCCGACCTAAGGAAACACAACTCATGCAGATTACAATTTCACACATGAAGAGAGGTGACAGTATACAGGGTCAAAGTAACCAACAGTCACTTGGGGTTTATAAGTTATAATGCAATAAAAAAGAAAATTTCTATTTATTCATGTAAATTATCTTGCAGTTCTAACATGAAGAGTTGTGTTGAAATAAGCTTGAATGGTGAGCTTAGGTACTTTCCAATAAACTCCATACTTTTCTTTAAATAAACTACAGATTGCCTGTGTTTGCGATAGATTTGCTAAAAAAAAGTTAATGAGACTAGCTTGGTGAGGATTAAAGACAATATTTAAGCCTTAATAAATTTCTTGGAGAAATTGCCTAACTTTACACAAAACTCATTTCTTGACAGTCAAATCAAGTATTAAAAATACACAAGTAAGCATCTTTGAGATTTGAAACTTTTTTATCATAGTATTGAGCAAAATAACATAATATTCAGACTTGCGCGGCTCTCAAAGTTGTTAACTAGTGCATGCAATGACTAAGCACACTACAGTTCAAGATTCCTACATTTGGTTAGTTATTTTATATTTATGCGCTCTTCTGTGTAGCTAAATATTAATAGTGTATTACTAGAAAACTAAATACAAACATAAATATGTAGCCCCGTGACACTGATACTAATTACAATAAAACGTGCTAGTTAATTACATGGAGAACTGCTATTGACAGCCTAGACCTAATAGTTTCATTCTTTGATACTAATAATACTTACCAAAGGCAAATGAGGCGATTCTGAACTTGAATTTTTTCGTTTACTTCTAGTGAGCATCATCTTGCTAGTAACAGTAATAAGCAAATTAATATTTATGACGGTACTGGTAATAGCAATAAAAAGCACGAAAACAATTAGCATAAGTCTACTAATTACAAATATAAAATAATTATAATTACAATAATACTGACAGTTGTAATCAATAAACCATAGTTACTAATTTGTTATATTTATATTATATTATTAATATACTGTATATAATATTTATATTAATGACATCAATGATAATGAACATCACATTATGATTATCATTATGATTATGATGATGATCATCATAATCATCATCCCGATCATGATGATGATGCATTGATGATTGATGGTGATGGTTAATATTAGTATTGACAATATCATATTCATTATCATTATGGTTATCAATATGATAATCGAAAAGTAAAACTAAATTATAATCATAATGAAAATGAATATCAATATGAATATCATCATAACGATAATCATTATGATTATTAATATTAATTATTATGATCATGATGATGATCATGATGATTATGATACCAAAGTTTTGAATTTTATTTATTATTTTGATGTGTTCAAACTCAAAGTTACAGTGACTTTACCTTTACATGAAGCAAACACAATAATTTTGACTATAGCAATCATCATATCCTCACAGTAAATAAGTAATACTTTCAGTTATACTCTTCACATGAATAGTATTACTATCACTATTAGTATTCATATTTTGTGCAAATGCTTAGTGTAAATTGATATCTTGTAGCTGTCTAATATTGTAGGCATAAGGACAAGGTAACACTTCATTGTACGAATATTCGTAGCACATGTACATTCGCTAAAATAAAGAAAAAGCAACTCCTGCAATGCTTAGAAAGACCCTTGCGGTATGTTGTATAATATAGTATATTTGAATAATTCCCTTTTTCAATAGGAATAGTTTTATTAGAATTTTCACTACTAAGGGTTATATAGAGTTTGTTGTTGCTAAGAAACAACAACACAAAAGGAAGTATTATGTAATCTATTAAAAATAAAATTTTGAAGTTAAAAATCCGATGCATGATTGCCATAATAGATTATTGACTCTGCCCCATCAAAAGACTATGCATGTCTCATGTTGCATTGGGATTTTCACAGCATCCGAGATTGAAGCATCACAACAATTTCTTGGTAATAACATTGATACAAATTTTTTGCAGCACTGGCCTTCAAAAATAACATAAGTTCCAATTTGATCATAAACTATGTATGTTTTTGTGTTTAATCCCTTATTTTGCTTCATATACATCTACACATATAAAAATATATCTCATGTTACCTGTTTAAATGTAAATTTGGTATGTTTCTATGTTATAATTAAACAATGTCTAAATTTACTCAATTAAGTATATATATATCAACGTTGATACCTAGTCCCATTAATAAGAATTGAGAGCTATAAACAAAATCGAGGACTCTCGACGAAACGAAAAAATTTTGCAAAGAAAGGTAGTGTAATAATGCTATATCAGGAATTAATAAAATGTAAGCGACAATTTAGCTGATGATGTAGTGAAGGTGCATTTTAGAAAAAGTTATGCTGCATAGTTATGTCTAATTACTATGTTAAGTTATGTAATAGAAGTAAAAATATCCATCTTTAAAATATTTGCGCATACTTCAGAAGGTGTTGTTTATATAAGGAAACAGTATGTTAGAGCATGAATATAAATGTTGTTTTATAAATGTAGGTGACTTGTAATAATAAACCCTGTGACCCTTAAGTACCAGTCTATTAAAGCAGTGCATTTCTCAACGTATTTAAATGTAGCCTATAAATAAAAAGACCTGTTTCTTTAAAAACTATGATATTAAATCAATAGAATGAATGGATCTGTGAACAATGGTATTTGTTGACTTAGGGCTCATTAAACACAAGTCATTATAATGATTACCCTTTTATATAAAGCAATTTATATGCATTCCCATTGCACAGAAATCTCAATTGCATAATGTGATGGACATTACTCCTAAGCACTGATCTTCAATGTATACTCTAATGACACTGGATACAGCAACAGGGTGAGTGCATTGTGTACAGACTATAGATACTCCAGCAAATAATCTTTGAATATCGCCGTGACATATATGTTAAATATACTTGTGGTTTAAGACTTTTTATACAAATTTATAGTTATATAGCTAGTACTGTAAAAAACTTTTAATACATCTTTAAATGATTTAAGCAAAGTTTAATAAGAGAAAGATTGTATACCAATCATGTAAGTATTAATAACAAATTCTGTTTTATACCTATGCAGTTATATATTTAATTTACAAGTTGTATGCCTATACATTGTTTTTTTATTAAACTTAAATAAATTAAAATATGTAAAAAATTAAATTATATAATGCATTTCATATAGTTTACCCAGCATTAGGCATATGATCAAGATATTTGAATTATATATATATATATAATGCAGTTATGTTGTGTTATACAATTATACAACATTATACACTGTTGCATTGTAGTGCTATCTTATTATGTGCATCTCGAAATATGCAGGGCTATATAATATTTCATTATAACAATATAAAATATTCTACTAATGCAATCTATTTTATCAATATTTGAAGTTATATCCAATAAATATATAATGCTATCATATAAGGCATAACATAGTACATTTACATTATTGTTAGTAAGTATGTATCACCATTATAACTACATTGCGACAAAAATTTTGTTGATACAGTTATCGATAAAAACTAATTTACTTAAGCTATGCATTAAATATATATATATGTATATATATATATATATATATATATATATATGCATGATATATAAACAAGTGGACAATATTACTTTATCGGTAAGGGTGTAGCATGTAGCTGCATGTGAGTGCAGGTATAAATTCCTATCCCAATATTGATCTATTTATATTTGATTTATGACAGGAGCGCTAGTGGTGAGGTTGAAAGTCAATTGATATAAAACATGCAGAATGTATTGATTCCACTTTATTGGGGTGAGTATAGAGCACCTGAACAATAGTGTCAAACCAGCAGTGCGTGTCATTCATGGCATTCTCTGCAAGGTGATCTCATTGTTTATATACCCATAGAGCATGCATCATGATTATATAATGTAAATTACCTTCCTGTATAAGAAGGTTCCCACAGTTTCCATTTTTACTCAAAAACAATTCAAACATTTAGGTTATAGTGAGAAATGTGAGAAAATAGCAGTTAAGGCCTATACTAACTAAGTTTAAATTCTATAACTGCTTGTATTGATATCAATAAGGACAACATAGATGAATATCTATGACGAAGAAATATCTTTAAAAAAAATTGATAGACTAAATTAAATTTCACGAAGCTCTTATTTTGAGCTTTTAATTGGAAGTTAAAATTAAAAATACTAATTTTTTCATTTATGTTTACATAATTTAGCGAAACATATTAGTAAGCAAAATGACCAACTATTCATAGTAGACAAGTGTTTGCTGCTTATAATTTACAAATATAGCTAAAATACAGTGCTCAGTAATTCCTAGTGCATTCTTAAATTAATATTTTTAATTCTGGTACTGTCACTAGGTTAGCCTAGGGCCACACGGCGCGTATTTTCGCATGCGAAAATTGAAATCACAAGTAGCAAAGGTGTCCACTGTAGCGTCAGTGATGCGTGATAAATAAAACTTTCATTTTTAAATCGCACTCGCTTTCAATAAAACGCAATTTACTGGAATGTAGCACTAAAATAAAGAAGTTGGGCTCGCTGAATAACTATCAGCCAATTAGGTGACGACGACAGAGACGATTCGCACTTGCGTTGAGAATGCAGAGCGACAAGTGCGAAGGTTTCTCAACGCGCACAGTGGACACCTTTGCTACTTGTGATTTCAATTTTCGCATGCGAAAATACGCACCGTGTGGCCCTAGGCTTATTCAGTAAAATTTAGTTGAATTAAAAGACTTACTTATTTTTAGAAATCACTTCATTGCATAATGATTAAGTACGCAGTGCAAATATTGCAGCTATTCTCTCAACCTGTCTTGGAATTATCTCAAAACTCTAGCAGTATTTCTTCTCAGACACACTTATTAAAACCCTGTTGCAGGTTTGATTTTACAAGCATTGTTAAAGCAAGGGGAGGCAAACCCTGATGCCAAGAGGTTGTTCCAGGACTTATTGATAAAGAATAACTACAACAAGTTGATTCGGCCAGTAGCCAACAATAATGACACTCTGACAGTGAAGTTGGGTTTGAGGTTGTCTCAGCTAATAGGCATTGTGAGTAGCAGGTTTACGTACTTTTCTTAATTTGTAAATTGCATGAGTTATATTATGTAATATCAGTCATGTTTTTGTAATGCAATTTGACATTGAATTATGTTTATAATACTACTTGGAAAGATTTTGAGTAAAATTGCAATGAAAGTTATTAATACATAATAATAATTATATATTTAATAGTTATATAAAATATTATACTTTCTTGAATTATTGTGCATATAGCATAAATGGTATTTATAATAAAGCCTAGCTAACATATTCTAACTATATTTTACTACATAAGTGAAGTTTTCAACACAAATTGCCATGCACTATTATATAAGCTATAACTATATATTTTCTATTCTGATATATAGCTGGATCGAGCAGTAAACAGGGTTCAGCACAATTAGTTTTGTTTTTTAATGTCATTTTTTCACTCTAGGATGAGAAAAACCAAATTATGACAACCAACGTATGGCTGAGCCAGGTGAGGAAATATTTCTGTCTTTTCCAGTTTATACTCACATGAATGATTATTATAAAGCACACAAAGCCACTAATATAATACAGCTGTACTTGTACAAACAATAATATATTGAGTTGAGCATATTGTAGTATATAATATATAGTATATACAAGTATACCTACTATTCTAAAAGAGTACATGTAACTTTATACACAAAATACACATATGCCTGCACCACCTTTAGATTTTAGTTATACCCCTGAAGGCTGAGCATATTGTTAATTACATTAGTCAGCCATTGTATAAATCTCCTCCCTAACCTTAAAAGAATGGGAAGATTTGAATCTGAAATGGGACCCAGCAGAATATGGTAATGTGCAAGTATTGTATGTCCCTTCAGAAGATATTTGGCTTCCTGATATAGTATTATATAATAAGTGAGTTTGATCTTAGCACCCCACATTTCAGTTTCAACATATATTTGAAGCAGTGAAGCCTTAACCATCACCACCGTGTAGATTGTGAGTGTCGGTTTGAAAACAATTTTCTTAAAGTTTTGAACAAACTTTTACATTATTAGAAGACGATATATTTTTATGCTTGCAATAATTATTATACACCTGAAGCTATTTGTATTTCTGGGTGTTTATCTTGCACTCCCGCACACATTCAGTTGCAAATCATGCTTATTGTTAGGAGTGGGAAGATTTTCATTTTATTTGGGACCCTAAAGATTACGGAGGTGTTGATTTGTTATATGTTCCATCGGAAGATGTTTGGACACCTGATATTGTCCTTTACAACAAGTAAGAGTTATGTGCACTTGTCCTTGGAATACTTTGTGAAGCAACAGCATGTTATTCTTTTCTTTCATGTGTATATACTAGAGATGATCTATGAACTTTAACCCTTTGGTGTATACAGGTTAAGCTAAGAAGTAAAAATTAATCGAAGCCTGTGTTCTAAATAAAAAAAATATAATAAAATAGATTATGCTCTCCCAAGAATTGCAGCTTACATTCTACATTTAAGAAGCTTAGACTATTGAAATTTTTGACTACGAACACCTAATTGCAGTCAGCAGTTAATTTTTTATTTGCATGTTGCAGTAAGATTTTGGTTTTGTTGGCCTAATTTTGAATAACTTTAGTAAATTCTTGAGTTGAGAAAAACATTTTCAACAATGTCAGCCCAAGTTAAGGTTATTAATTTGGATGAATTTCCAAAAATCTGCTTCTATGTATTCAAAGAGATGTTTTATGTAGTCAAATAACTGAGAGGGGGACAGCAAAGCAAAAGTGGATAAACCATATTGTTCTGTTGTATAGCACTAGGCACTCAGCTAAAGTAAACTGTATTATATACACTCAAGGATGCCAATATTCTGTTTAGCTTGTGGTTTTAGTACTTTTGATTTTAAGTTTGTGGTGCTGCAACGTCTTTTTCTACAATCTTCTACAGAATTTACTCAAAAGACTGTTGCACTTCCATCGTAGTATAGCTAATGTCCTACTGTTTGCAGTGCAGATGGGAACTATCAAGTAACCCTTATGACCAAAGCTACTCTCCACTCCAATGGAAGGGTGTTCTGGGAGCCACCCGCCATTTACAAAAGCTCCTGTACCATAGACGTAGAGTTCTTTCCTTTTGATGAGCAAACATGTGGCATGAAGTTTGGTTCATGGACTTATGATGGCATTAAGGTAAAGATGAACTAACGTGTATCTTTTACTTGCCTAATTGATAAGCGCATTAACATATGTTGTAATTATAGTGAAAATATGATGGGGAAACCCGCAGCATGAAAGTTTTTAGGTTCAATCACCTTTTTATCAACAATTATTTATTAGCTCATCAAAATTCAATTAGAACTAGCAGTTTGTTTATTGAAAACTGTAAAAAATTTATTTTACTTCAATTAACTAAAAACAATTCACCAGTGGAAAAATAAGAATAAATGTTTTTATACGTTTTTTAAAACTCAAAGCAGAAAAGTAAAGCTTTGCATTTGAATAAACGATTCTCTGCATTAACTCAGGTTGATTTAAAGCATAAAGACCAGGCAGATGTTTCTGGGGAAGTTCACATTCCAAAGGCTATAGACATGTCAGGCTATTACAGATCATTTATATGGGACGTTATGGCCGTGCCCGCAAAGAGAAGTGAAGTTACGTACCCATGCTGTCCACAGTATTACCCAGACGTGACATTCAAAATAACAATCAGACGAAAGACCCTATTCTACACCGTGAATCTCATAATACCATGCGTCGCTATCTCCTTCTTGACAGTGTTTGTATTTTATCTACCATCAGATTCGGGAGAGAAAATAACTCTATGTATCTCCATTTTACTTTCGCTAACTGTGTTCTTCCTTCTATTGGCTGATCTAATACCTCCGACCTCCCTAGTTGTACCGCTGATTGGTAAATATTTGCTATTCACTATGATCCTGGTGACACTGTCCGTAATTATCACTGTCATAGTCTTGAACATTCACAACCGCACCTACGCGACACACACTATGCCACCGTGGCTCAGGTGCGTAGCTCTAGAGATATTACCCACAATTCTGTTTATGCAAAAACTTAAACTAAGGTCAGCGATGAAAGTGAAAAAGAAACTAGATGTTGAGTCTCCGAAAATTAGGAACAGGTAAATAATTGTCAAGTATACTAAATCATTGTGGCTTGAAAATTTCCCAGTGAATTCAATTATTAAATGAATGTTAAAGTGTTTTGGGCAAGAGCTAATCTCACCGTTTTAATCCTATTGCGGTAAACGGAAGCAACAGCTAAAATAAAAGTAGAAGGATATTTCATTTTTTATTAGCTAAATTTTTATAAGTTATCACTCAAAAATGATCGAAAATATAATATAAACTATATAAGTAGCATAGGTTATTATAAAACTTGTAGATCCTTTTCTTTAAATTTGATCATTTTCATAAACAGAGTAAATGGGGCTTCTGAGGCAAGGAAATTGCTCATCTCCCCAACAAAGGAATCGGTTAGGTCTGACATTGCTGGCCCGTGTTCACGAGATTCTCATGCGGGACTCAGGGTGTCTTCTACTGACGTCCCAACCCCGAAACTAAGGAAAAGAAAGTTGCCCCCAGAAGTTGAAAGAGCTTTGGAAGGCGTCCAACATATTGCAAACCATATAAAAGAAGATATTGACTATGAACAAGTTAGTTATTATAGTCATGTTAGATATCTTTTAGTGAACTGTAACATTGTGTTAATTTGATTTAGAAAAACTGCCTAGAAATGTATAATTTGGAAATGCTGTACATATAAAACTGGAGTTATCAGCCTTGTGTAGAAAGCTGTTCATGTAGTTTGGAGTTGTCGGTACATCATGATAGACTAAGACTCGGCCTCATGATTTACTGCTTATTCTCCTGCATATTTCATCAAATGCACAACTGCAAATGTATTCCTTTGAAATTATTTGAACTTTGAGTAATTGTCTAAAATATTACAGTCAGAATTAAAACTGAATTAGTCTTATTTGTATTGTAACTATGCAACTATGTTAACCTAACCTTCTATTTTTTCCAAGCAATTAGATTCTTAAAGAATAATTTAAACCTCAGTATTTCAACTAAAATTTTGTTTAAATTTCATGATCGCCCAGTAAGCTACT
This sequence comes from Bugula neritina, assembly GCA_964035545.1. Lineage (NCBI taxonomy): Eukaryota > Metazoa > Bryozoa > Gymnolaemata > Cheilostomatida > Bugulidae > Bugula > Bugula neritina. The sequence goes on from OZ037771.1 coordinate 3,100,664, forward strand.
ACACACTGTTTTAATAGACAAAATGGACTTTGAATTAATTATTAAAAGTTATAAAATGGAGAACAACATTTGGCATAAAAATCTTCGGCTCAAATTTTTATTAAAAATAAGTATTGTATGCTTAGTTGAAATTCACTCCGCTATCATAAGATGTGCATCTCTATAAAAATAACATTGCAGATGAAAAACATATAATTAAAATTCCCTTAACAATGAAAATTATAAAAATAAATATTTCTTCCTTCAGATACAAGAAGAGTGGAAATTCATGGCTATGGTTATAGACAGGTTGTTTTTATGGCTCTTCACTACAGCTTGCCTGGTTGGCACATTTGGAATTATACTACAAGCACCTACACTGTATGATGGTGCTAAACCTATGGATGCCGGGATATAGGACAGTAACTGAGGCTACAGATAATTATCTATCAACAAGAAATAAGGCTACAACTAGTTTAAAAAATTGTACAATTAGTTGACTATTCAGAAAGATTACTAAAAAATTACTTTAAAACAATAATTATAGATAAATTAATTTCAACATTTCTCAGACTTATTTTTTAAAATATAAAACTGTACATATACTTTTCACATATACTATTGAGTTTTGGTGATGTCATGCCATTCATACCAAAATGTTATCAAATTCAATCATTAGAAATTTTAATATCATTCTATAAAAATTATAATATAATGTATAATAAACTATTTTTCAATATATAAATATTTCTAAACTAAAACATGTAGCACCAACTTGGCATTAACACAGAGAGAAGATAACTTCAAGATTGTCTGTATTTTCATTCTAACTTCCACGACAGGCGGCTGTTAGAGTGAAAACTTCACCAACAGCAGATCTTCGTCTGTACCCCTTGCAACCCGCCCTCTATCAAACGTTTGAACGGAGCAGTAGCACGGCCCTACAAACAGGAAACAATCTCTTCTATCAGCCAAGTCTTACTTCTACTGCTTCTATACAATAGGTTATTTCAAAACACCAAATTGCAACAATTACCCAGCTCTGTATAATCCGCTTTAAGCAACATCGAAATCTTACTGTTACTTCATGAAATACTACGAGGTTGAGAAATTTGTATAGCAGGTAACATGCTAATACAACACAGAGATGGTGTTAGTCAGGAACACATGCTATCCTGCTTTTAGTTTTAGCTGACATTGCTAGTTTCGTATTATTTTACAATCTGCAGTGACAACTTGTTACATAATTACCGGAACTACGGGATGGATTGTGGAAGACGACCTCATCATTTGCCAGATTTATTTTCGTCACAAGTATGAAATGACCTAAAATAAATTGAACAGAAATCTATGGTCAAAGGTTGTAAAGAAACTGTGATGATATGCAGGTTTTATTTAATGAAAAAAGTGGAATCAGCTACGAGATAAAGAAGAAAGAGAGTAAAACGCATTCAATTAACTGCTTACCTTGGTAACTCCCAAAGGTGAAACAGAGCTTGGAGCATAAACTCGAACAAGTCTGCAACACAGTTTGAGTAATCAATGTCATATTTCGAATATAATTTGAATGCAATTTAAGTAATAATAACATTAAAACAATGCAAATAACAGCTAGCATATAGGAAGATACTTAATTAGTTGAAACGGATTTCAACTTTGATTGAGTTTCAAAATTTTCACAGATGTATACAGTTGCTGCATAATTAATGCCATTTCATAATTAAAATTTATCATTTGCATCGATAGTGCAGCATATGACTCTGGAATGTGTTCTCACTGTGGCTTTTGGTTTACTACAGTCTTATCACTAAACTAAATAATTTTAAACATGCCTTAATATTATTTTTACAGCAGTTTTATCATAATTATCCAGAATGAGAAAACCGTCAGATGCAAAAAAAGTAGTAAGTATACTAACTAAATGCTTGTTTTTAGATTTGTCTATTCACTGTAAGCTCTGAACGTACAAAAACATTAGCACTACAGCCTTATTGGATAGTAGAAAACAGCATCCACACTATTCTAATACTCTTCAAATAAAGTATGCTTTAAATTAAAACATAATAAAATGTAAAGCTTGCAGCTACAGCTAACAGGAGCATAATTGCACAAGAGAAAACTACTCTTAAAAACATGATATTATGTAGCTCAACTAATAGATTTATATACCTGCATGACATCATGACAACAGGTACAGCCCATGAGATTCCAGTCGACTAGGGCTATGAGCAAACACCCACCAACTTCCAATAACTCAGAAACTCTGGCTATAGTCAAGTGCCTATGTAAGAAGAAGAAAACTCCAAAAATAGTGAAAACAAAACTACTAATGTAACCAGCATTCTTCACATTCAACTGTTAGACAAGGAGAGAGGAGCAGAAAGTTGAACCCAACAAATATCAGTTTAGAGGAAGCATTGACAACCACGCATTACGCTAATAGTCAGCAGTAGTAGCTTTGATATATAATAGCACATATTATATAGCACATATATAGCACAATGCTAGATAGAAATGCTTCATCCAGGCACTTGAAAGCACACGGCAGCAAATACTTAGAAAGTCAGCGAGCAAGCTGATACTACTGATCATCACCTACATGGCCGTACTCTCGTATCTGTGCTGCTTAGCTGTACATTCACCTTTATACAAGTATACTGTCTAACTTATGACCATTAGTCTAACATTCAACATGAGCAGTGAATAGTAAGCTGCTAGTAGTAATAGTAGATTTACAAGATAACTTACTCTTGTATGCAAGAAATACCACACTGCAGCGCTTCTATGAACAGATTGTCTACTCGCTCTTTGTCATTGCGAAAATTGGACTTATAGAATGGCTGCAAAATTACCAGACATAATTTATTATATTTAAATACAACATTGACATATATTTTTGCACTAAAACTATATATTTAAATATAATATTATCATATATGATTAAACTATAAATATATATAAATACAATCTCAAAATATATATTTATACACATAACATAAACATAATTTCATTTTTAGCATTCCAAATCGAGTAAGAAATTTGACTAGCAGAATGCTGCATTTATAATATCAGTTCAATATCCTGCATGATAAACTGTTTTGCAGTTTAAATAAAACTCAATCTTGTATTTGACTTGCACTATCATAATGAATGTACAATGTTTAGCAAACTAAAGAACATACCAAGGCAGCGTGACCAGTATCAACCTCACAACTCAGAGTATACAAGGTGCATTGGAAACCATATTTCGACAGTATGCAGGCCAAATCAATTGTGTATACACTAAAATATAAGTCTGAGGTTTACATATCCTTACAAATATCTGAAATGAATACTACAGCATATTTATAATTCAACAAATACTTCAACTTATATTTTTCTTATAAAACTTGTAAATATTTACATATAAATAACGCAAAATCTTCATGATTAACTATCGTAGAACATTATATATATATATATACATTAGTAATGTGCCTGATGATTGCTGTAAGGAGCACAAAACTAATAGTTGCACAAAAAATGTAAAATCAACATCAACAGGTTAAATTTTTTTCATTAATTATATATGTAAATAATAATAAACTATATTATTTATTTGATAAAAAACATTACCTGTGATAAAGTCTGATGTCCTTCATATACTTCGGCATCAAATCTAAATCTTTATTTAGAGATCTACAACAATTAATGAAATTGTTTATTTAAAAATAAACAGAAGTTAAGAATATTTTATTACAATGATACTAAGATACAGTAAATAGAGAATAGTGAGATAGATAACAAACTAATTTACAAATTATGATGCATAACACAAGCTAATCATGTTTGTCTAAAAAGGGCTTGTGTTTATTGTTAGAGTAAAAAATGTGGCAATAAAATGCTGGAAAATAAATTAAGTGTACTCTAATAAACAGACGAGTCCAATTGTGACATTGTGATTAGTGGAATACAAGTGAGACAATGCTGGTAATGTTCTGTAGTGCTACTCAAAAACAGGCAGCAATAAACCTTGGAGTCTGAAATAAATCCCAACTGAAAAAATAAAATGCTACACCCGAATTAATATATTATGATATAAAATTTACTATAATCAAATTTTAACATTAAATTTTAAGCTCAAAATAATAAGATATTTTTGATAAGCTGTATGGGAACCCAAGAATATAACTGTGGCTAAAATATCGAGTTTTGGAATTTTTCTCGTTTTCACTTACTTCAACACCATTTTTACACAAGCAAGCCCACAATCCCAGTTGGCCTGTTGTTGAACATGCTTTACACTAAGCATTTGAACATCCATCCATTCAACTGAAAAAATACATTAAATATAAAAATTTACACAAAACAATTACATTTAAATAGTTATGGCCCATTATTCTTAATAATCCTATTCACTTTCAGTTGACTCACTGGGACAGTTATTTTAAACACAATTATAAACCTAGCCTTAATCCTAAGGGTCAGAGTATAGTATAGTATAGTTACATTGATATTGGCCTTGAATTAAATTTATTGATATTATTTTGTATTGTATAATTGATAATAAATTAAAATATACATACATTATTATTATATATAAACTTCATAACTGATAACTATAACTATTAGTATTATCAACTTATTATTAAATTTATAACTTTAATAGTAGAACTTCATAATAATAATGGCAAAAATGTGCAAACAGTAACACTGCGTGAGTCTATAGTTTTTATAAAATAAATAAATATATTAGAAATAATAATAAAAGATAACTATAGGTTATAGAATAGATCATCATTTATCATTTTTCATGGCTGAGCAAATGTCTACTTAATACTAATAAAAAATCTAGCTAGAATATCAAATTTTACTAATAAATATTAATAAACTCCGGCTAAAATTAAAATTCCAAGTCCAACAGCAATCAATAGTAATACTACATTTGCTTAAACTTTGGGTTTTACTTTTAAACTAAAACGGGTTTAACTTTAACTTTAAGCTTCAGCTTCCAATGACAATTAATCGACCAGATTTTCTACAATATAAAAAATAACTATTAAGTGCTAGTTCTCAATTGATTGGACGCCTATCTACTATCTTTAAATACATACTATATTTATAATCTATTCCAAAACAAACATATAAATATAATTGTTACTGTTAGGTGTTGAGATGCTGAGCTATCGCTGAGAAGGAAACGCGAAGCTGTAGAAATAACTTGACTCGCTACCACTGAGCAATAAAAGATAGCTGTTGAAACATAATAAAAATCGGCTTGTCCGACAATGTGGTAAATGGCTCACATCGTTAGTACGTAATGGTTAGGACAACTCCTATAATTAAACACTTGGATAAATGTATAGTATTTCAGGATTTTTTATCAATTCTAAGGTTCACTGAAGGTCTGCTAGGTACATAATATGTTTGAATCGTGAGTTATATATAAGCATCACATCACAAATTTAGAGAGATTCCGCCAACATTGTCTTCAAAATATTATCCAAATAAAATGGCTGGACACTCATGTTCATGTTGCCATAATGCTATAGAAAAATTGAAACTGGGTAGGATCGAGGCACTGTTGCTACACTATCAACTTCATTAGACTGGTCCCGCATCTAGAATTGAAAACAAACACCTGCCTAGCATGGTTTTATGTAGTGAGCTGGATGACAGAAAGCGTACCGGAGTCTGCCCAAAAGAAGATTAAAGAATAATGCAAATTGTTTTAAAGAACTTGGGTGCGCACCGTGGCAGTGGGACCAAGCTCACTTTTGATCGTGCTCTTTGGCGTGCAGCTATTCTATTAGCTGTTTCAACATTTGAAGCAGAGCATAGAATAAATGCTATTAAAAAATAATCAAAAAGAAAAAAGTCTAGACCTCACAAACTCAGACTCATCACATAGCATTGCTTCTACCGCATTGCAATAATTAGCCATCAACATGCTTGTGAAAAAAATTTATATGTACTGTGTACTCATTAGCCCATTTGTTTTTTTATTTCTTTTCCATTATATAATTTTTATTTCACCCAACTTTTGCTTTATATTTTTCCATGGTGGTAATCTGATGTTTACTTTTCTCTAGTCCACCTTTGGTCATGAAGTTTTGCTGTAAATAGATCAGACAGCTCCACTATACCGGCTGCATAATGTTTGTTCAACCGGAGGTTGCTAAAAATTTAAAGCTTACTGCATTTAACAAACGACTAGATGGCTAAAAAACATAAATAAGTAGAAACAGTCAAGCGTAAACATACCTTTACTGAGCTAGCTGGCTTTGATATAGCTATAAACTCATCCATCACACATGAATGTATTTATCAATTTAGAACACAACAACGCCACCTGCTTATTCTCTGACACCTGACAAATTGAATATTCATATGTTGGGTGTTGGATTTTTGTGTCCTACTAAATGTTTTTATAATTACACCTTTAAATATGCACGAAAGGTAGCAGCTGTGCTCTAGGGGTTAAATCGTTTGCCTAGTGAACGCGAGGTCATGGGTTCAAACCCACACTAAAGGCCATTGGTGATGTTAGGAAGAGCATCCAGTCATAATTGCTCTTGTGCCTCATTTAAATAAGTCCTTAGCGGCTTTAGCCAAAACCCTTTCCATCAGGGGTTTCTCACAGGGATAGCGACTAAACTTGTGTGAGTTTTTTTAAAATAAACATGAAATTTCTTTGCTTTTGCTGGTTGGTGCTCTTCACTGCCATTTGCTTAAACTTAGTGAACAAGCAGGTTTATTGTAAGGATTTTGTGTAAGGAGTTATATTATTAGGTATATCAAAAGGACAACTCTCTTGCTCCTACCGCGTTATCGTAATGCGTAGCGTCTCTCCTCTACTCGGCCTGACAATATGTGCCCTACTACGCTACTAACATACACTATGAGCAAGGGGGAGGAGCCTAGTAATTAAAGCTGACAGCTATTACGCTTGGATAGCCGGCAGTCAAACAGCGGAATAGTTATAGTTAGGTTGTGCATGCTGTCTGCAATTATGTGACGTGTTTTTGTAGTTGTTGTATAGTTTTACTTTTGTATCTTAGAATTAAAAAAACGCATATAATATACTTTAACTTGGTGGTGTTGCATTACTTTAAATACCCAAATAATTAGTGAATGCACAGTTTCACAACACTATTATATACAGCAGCTGTGTGAGAAGTAGTTAATTTGGACGCTAGATTATAGATTATTTTATATAATATATTATTGGATAATATACTATACTATACCATTTAATATACTATAGGAAATTTATGTTTTACAGTATACTATGTTAATGTTATATAATATAGCTTATATACTTTTTTGAAAAGTTGAACTTTTTCCCCTAGCATATGTATATACGTAACATGGTATGTCCACAAATATATCTATTTGATATCTAATGAAAGAAAGATACTGGTATCTACATTATATTTTAGATAAGCATAATTATACCTCGGCAGTTTGTTAATTATGTTTGTTAAAAATTTTTGCAAACAAAATACACCTTTGCGTTTAAGCTAGACTTTTCATTATTCATTTGCAGCATAGATTTTAAGGATAAACGATGACACTCTTGCTAAAACCAGAGTTTAGTTATAAGGCTGTATTGTTTACCGCGGATCAGGTTTGTTCAACTTTCAAGATGTTTTAAATGCTTTACAGGGACAAGCCACGGACACCTCAGCTTGGGGTTTATTGACCACATGGCACCAAAGCAGTGCTCAGTATACAAACTGCTAACAGGATTCTGTGAAGCTATCCATACTCTCTTTATATAGACCCCGATCTGACTTTGGAAACATTGGTTTAAAATTAAATTTGAAAAAAAGATATGTATACATGTAATATTTAACAATAAATATTTTATCTAATATAATGATTCTAACAATTGTGCACTTTACAAAACTCAATGCAATTGCATATGTTCATCATAATGTTATTATATTGATAGTCAAACAGCATATTTGGTAAATATATTTTATCATAATAAATAGATGCTTTCAATGTTATTCTGTGAGACTATGGTGCATACTGAAATTATTACATATATGAAAGAATATACATATAATATATGCAGTCTCAGTAGACATTAAAGTTATCAGGTGCCTTTTAAAATTTGCCGGAAAAACCAAGACTCTGCTGGTGATATGAAAAGCTGAAAGCTATTTCAAGCGGATGAATAGCAATCAACTCATTAAATAAATCTTCTAGCTAACAACAGAACACTTGAGGTGAACCTATTTTATATGTTACATGAGCAGTAATCTGCACAATTTTAATTTTTGTTTTTTTTTTAAATCTAAAAGGTGTCTTTTTATTGTTGAACTACAAAATTATGGAAACTGAAGCTTTCACGTTGACCACATTAATATGTCCATGTTTAAAAACACTATGAATAATTGTTTTAGAACCTGCCAAATGCAATGCGTGGGACATCAAATATGCACATAACTACTTTTTAAAATTATATATTGGAATATTGGAACGTTGACAGCTTTAGAAAAATATCCTGCTTTGACATAAAGATTCATTTTCTGGACAACCTATACTCCTGTCAGATCAGTTTGAGATTTAAGACTAGGAGTTGAGTGAGGAACGCTGAAGGTGTCCTGATCAGTTGTCATGACTCCTACAATATTGATTAATTAAGTGTTATAAAAGAGATATTTTCAGTTATAAAAGTGGTGAACCCAAAGATTTGGTAAGGAGATAGATTCAGGCAAGACGCAGAACATAATATACTGGTAGGTGAGGAAGTTTACAAAATATATCTGAAAAGCTGCGTTTGTATTGCTGGCAAACTAAAATCTAAAGCCTTTGATAGAAAATTAACACATATTTTGTTAAAGAGTAGCCCTGGCCAAGCTGAATTAAGGCACTTATAGTTATTCTAAGCTGATTGCATGAATCATAGAATGTCTTTGGTAGCATTGTGAAGGGCATCCATTCAACATTCCTCTGGCATTGTATAGAAGCCATCTTGCTAGCCTGTTTTTAGACCAACCGGATTGTAAGATCATTCATATTTATGTGTCTGACGCATGTTTTTACAATTCATCTTTAGATAAACATGAAGTTCCTTTACTTTTGCTGGTTGGTTGTCTTTACTATTTGCTTGAACCTTGCAGGTAAGCAAGTCCATTGTATACAGCAGCTATGCGAGAAGTAGCTTATTTAGAGATTGTGTAATATATTATTTTATAATTATATTATAGTATACTATGCTATATAATATACTATATATTGATGTTATGCTTATATTATATTTATAATATAGTATTATATTATTATACTATACTATGCTACGATATATTGTACTATATTACATTATATTATGTTATATTATATTTTATTAAATTGCAATAAATTAATAGTATTATACTAATGTTATACATAATGTATATATGCTCGTATAATTCAAATTATATGCCTCCTTAAAAAGAGTGCAAATTTGGTTCCCATGCGGCTCACTTGTGACTGTAGATTTTATCAAACTAGTTAAATATTTAAATTAAAAGTTTTGTTAGAAATGGTGACTGACTACTACATACAAGAAAGATAATTTTGCAGCCTTCAAATGGTTCTAAAATTGCAATAGCTGATACAACACATTATGTTATTCAAAGAAAATGATCAAATTATCTTTATCTACATGTTTGATCATGAGTATAACTGTGCATCCACAGAGTTTAAAAATATTTTTTGCAAATTTATATCAAGTTTTTGTGTCTAGCTTAAACTTTTAATTATTTGTTTAAACCAAAAATAACTTTTATATTTAGAGCATGCAAACACGGAGTTATAGTCGATCTTGGCAGAACCAGAGTTTTTTGAACTTACATTTTTAATAAATCAGGATTGTTCAATTTTCACAATTTTTAACTTACAGGTACCAGTTATGGACACTTGAGCTTGGGCTTTTATAATGGTCTGGTAAAGAAGCCATCAGAAGATAAACTGGAAGCAGACTGCGCAGTCAAGCAAATTCTCAAATAGACATGGTCTTGAAAAAATTGTTAAAAATAAAAAAATTGAATCAGCTATATTGACATATACAATAAAAATGTAACACTATGCTCTATTTCCATTAATCATAAAGCTTCCATCAACAACTTCAAATAGTTAAATAGCTGTTTGCGGTGACCTATAATCAACCAGAGACCTTCAATTTACAAGTCAATTTCCTTAATTTGCCCAGACAGACAGACAGAAAGATGTAATTTAGCTGCAACTTTAAAACATTCTGCTCATTTGATCTAAACCAAACTTACTAAAAGTGATCTGCTGTTGCTAGCTGTAAAATGATATCTAATAATTGTTAATACCATTTTTCAGCATGAAATAGCTTTTTACTTTTTGATACTACTACCAGGTTCAAGGTTTTCGTCACCTGTACTGCTTTGTATTATTGGGTATTTTATACAAAGATGATGTTTTTTAAATTCATAATATATCTTCTCTACAACTTTGTACAAGTTATTTTTGTAGCATGCATATAATATTATGTTCATGTAAATTATCCAAGCATCACCTTTTCCTATGACACAGCAAGCTAGCACTACTTAAATTTGGAACAGGTTTTGGAATTTATTCCAGGATGTTAAGAAATGATTATTGCAGTAATTTTCTGTCAAAAAGCTATCACCTAATTTATGAATATTTTGATTGTCAGGTGTTCAGAGAATAAGCAGATGACCACATTGTGTTCTAAATTGATATAGGGAATATAGGGAAGGGTATGGCTAAATTGATATATACATTCGTGAGTGATAGATGAGTTTATAGCTATATCAAAGCCCGCTAGCTCAGTATAGGTATGTTTACGCTTGGAGGCTTCTACCAATTTATATGTTTTGTTCATCTAGTTTTTTTTAAATGCAGTAAACTTTGAATTTTAGCAATCTCTGGCTGAACAAACATTATCCAACTGGTATAGTGTGGCTGTCTGAGCTATTTACAACAAACTTCATGACCAAAAATTTAAATTAGAGAAAGGTAAACACAAGATTGACCCCAGGAAAAAATATATACAGCAAATGTGAATGAAACAAAGGGTATATTGGATAAGAAATAAAGGAGCAAATGGGCTAATGTGTACCCAATAACTATCAGTTTTCTCAGAAGCAATTTGTTGGCTAATTATAGCAGATTTAATAAATATTTATTTTACTATAAAATTATATTATATGATTATAAGTTGGCATGCAATGAAAAGAATAGATACAATAATCTCCTAAATATTCTTATTTATAATTACATTTTGATTGCAGGAGCTTATAGGTTTCTAATACTAACTTTATTTTATGGAGTTGTGTTCACTAGGAATTTGAGTTCTCACCAAGCCTCAGCTGTTTGAAATTGCACTTTGTAACTTACTTTGTTGGGCAGAAAACTCCCAAATAGCATTCAATTCTTGTTATATGATATAGTTTCAGTGAAAGCTGCTCAAATAAAGCAAGGTAACTAAAGTACATACTTTCAGTTATTTGAAAGCCTCGATAAGACAATTCCCAAAAACAATTTCTAAAGAAGACAATCCCCAAACTAACATGCCACGTTTCTTTGTCACATAAGATGCAAGGATGCCATACTGAACATACCGAACACACTGATTACAATAGCATGTGTTCTAGCACCTGGCCGATGTTCCTGTATAAATAGCCAACTAAAAAGTAATTAAACAATTATTCCTAATTAGAACCCTGGGTCTGCTGGCTAGGCCTCTATGCCATAGAGGTTTCTTTCATATACTGCAATCACATAACTATTAGTATATAGTATTATTATCATTATTATAATGCATATAAAACTGTACGTATTAGTTACCAAATAGCAATTTGCTCAGATGCAGGAACTAATATAGATTACAGTATAAAGATGCAGTCTTACAATATTATATTTGTTCACCAATTACACAAATTATCAAACATATGCTATTATAAACAATGTTCATAATAATTATAATATTATAAAGGTACAGTCTCATAATATATTTGTTCACCAATTAAAAAAACGGAATGAGCAAACAGCTGGATCATTGAAGTCAATCAATTACCACAAGCACAGATTTCATACACAGCAGCTTTGAATTAAGTCGCAGTAACTCGAAACAGTGGTGATTATAACTTTATATGCCTGTAATACATTCAATTTTAATATCTGCAAAATTGTTAATTTACTGCATGCATTATACTTGCTGAACAGTACATTTATTTAGCCTTTTGCTATGCTGGTTTGCAGAATATACTAAAAATAAGTGTTGGTACAAAAAGAATTGTCAGCTCAACGTGTTCAGTGATACATGCAAAAAGAATGCATATTCATTTAGTGCTGGTACACATAGCATTCTCAGTGATACAAAGAGAATATATATTCGTTTAGTGCTGGTACACCTTAGCATTTTCAGTGATACAGCCTCTGAATCTGTTGATTATGGAAGTAGAAAAAGGTTGATATTTCCTAGGAAACACTCTACTTTGCATCAGCCAATCAGAGCTGTGCACCATGGACAAATAACCCCTATTTATAAAATATGTTTAGACAGCGAAGTTTTCTAGCATTTCTTAAATGTTTTATATTCATAATATATTGTATTATTTCAAATATCTCCTATTATTGCATTGCTTTATATTATAGGAATGGCAAGATAATGTCTTTTTTTGTGAAAATACAGCTTGACTTGATATTTTATAAACTTCATACATGAGACACGATGAATCCCACATCCTGGTGATGATATGACCCAAGTTATTGCATAGACCTAAACCAAATAAAATGCATCTCAACTCGCTTAATTAATTCCTGCAAAGTGACACAACTTTCTAAAATAGCAGAAGACAAACGGGAAATCTAGTTAGTATTTTTGAATTTATATATAGCAAAAACACAAACTTTTACGCAGAGAGTAGAGACACACATTACGTGTAATGCAATGTAACATACAGAGTTTCAGGTAATAATTGCTAATCATGTTATATAAATCAAATTGAGAAATTGAAGTTTTGTAAAACATGTGTCATTTATACCTTTTGTGTAGTGTCCACACTTGTGGTTTGTGAAACATATAAATTGCATTCTAAGAATCATCAATTCCATTGTTTGCAGTGCATGGTGTATATAACATGGTTATAGCCATACTATCTTTAGCTGACAGTTCATCAATTGTATTAACATTATTTAACTATATTTTTTTAAAGTCAAGAGAACTAACCATGTGAGTAAAACTTCAATGCTGTTTCTTTTGCAATTTGATGGGAAGCTAGTAGAAATTGTTCTCCCACACACGCACGCACGCACGCACGCACGCACGCACGCACGCACGCACGCACGCACGCACGCACGCATACACGCATACACACACGTACACATCTGTTGTGCATATTTCTTTGTGGATATATATATGCATATATATGATTTGAAACGTTTCCCAATTTGATGTACTAGAGGCAGATAAAATTTTATAATTAGCCTACAAGAAAAGCATTCTTGTTGATCTTCGCATGTAGAATTCATGTTTAATTATAGAGACATCACTTTAATTATGGAGACAGAAATAGAGGTTTATGATCACTAGAGATAATTCAAGTGTAATTTTATACCTGCAATAAAATAGGAGCTGAGTTTAAAGGAGTCTCCAAGTGTGTCTGTAAAAGTCTTAAAGAAGGAAAAGAATTAGCTTGTAAGTTGAATATACACACGCACACACCCACCCACACACGCACACACCCACCCACACGCCCACACTCACACACACACCCACACACACACACTCACACACACACACGCGCGCACACGCACGCACATAGTTTTAAGGTTTTAGAGATTTTGTTTTATCTTAAAGAGAATATTCAACTATTGATATTAACAATGATTAAATTTTCTAACAGCTTTCAGAATTGCCTATAATGCAAACATTTTATTGCTACTTTTTTCCTCTTACATATATTTTATCACAAACACTTCAACGTCAAGTATAACAATCACAGTTATTACGTTTCCTAAACCCTTTCATTATCATATATTACATGACTTGCCATATAACCTCTGCCTGGCACATGCATTGGGCATGAGTCGCAGTGCAAGCAAACTAATATGCTTGCGGGCTTCTCACTACATAAGTTTAGTTCACACGATTACTTTTCTACTAGCTATAGTGCAGCAGCTGGATTACTAGAAAATATGATCAGAAGTTACATTACAAATGGCTGCAAAATGCTTTTGTACAATCCAGTATAACCACACAAATTCTTCTGTAAGTATGTTATTTTTATATTATAAAATAAATGCTAGTAACTAACATTAGTTTAGAATAGCATATTGATGATATATTTAAAATATCTAGTTACTAGTACATTGATAGTAGTACTAAATACTTTATGCCGATTGATGTTATATAGATAGTAATAACTGTCTCCATGAAGTAAGTAACTACATATGTGTAATATTATATTGCATTATGTATATCATTTATATTATATTTGTTTTATTAATGAAGCTGCTGAATATTTAAACGATGACTATTTTAAAATATCAAACTTTTCAGTGTTTGCAAGTTTTACTAGCTCATCGTAGGATCAATTTTTACAAGAATGTGTTCGAAAATCCTAATTCTAGCTCAATTAAATTAATTAAATGGTAGCTTGATAAAATTTGAAAGTTATATATAGGTTATATGTAAATTTGCTAATTATGATTTAAATACAAGCAATTTGAAATCATTTATATTTTCTTATGCAACTGTAGAACCACAAAGGCATTTAAAAAACAAGTCGCTTTTAACTGAAGATGTTGTGCTGTGAAAGACTCCTTCTTAGGACGGCAATCTTCTCTTCCATAACTTTTCAGCTGATGTCACCAGTAGACAACTCTCAAGTGAAACTATCTAGGAAAGTGGTTAATCCACACCCGTTTAAATATATAATAAACAATGAGGCGCTCTGTGAAAAAGCCAACATGAGTTGGTTGATATGGGTACACAGTGCCACTTACAACTTTCGAAAACGTATGCTTATTCGCGAAACTTGGGGAAATCCTTTGAATTTTCCCTCTCGCAACATAAGTTTAGTATTTTTTCTGGGAAGGACTAAAAATCGTGCCCTACAAAACATAATCAGATATGAAAGTGAAACTTATAGTGACATTGTTCAAGAATCTTTTCTAGACAGCTACAGAAATTTGACATACAAGGCTATTGAAGGAGCTAAATGGACATCTACGTATTGTAAATCAGCTAAACTCATTCTGAAAACTGACGATGACATTGTAGTAGATGTTCATCTACTCTTTCATCACATTGAGACGCTGCAAGCAGCAAACAAAGTAATCAACAACACCATAATATGTAGGTTAGTATCTAATGTTTTGGTTAATCATAAAAGTAGTAAATGGAAAGTAACAATCAATGAATACAACAGAACTATCTACCCGCCATATTGTCCAGGATATGCTTTTGTAATGACAGCAGATATAGTTCCAAAATTGTACGAAGCATCATTTTATGAAGAATTCTTTTGGATTGATGACATCTACTTAACAGGATTACTCGCTCAAAACATCCAGGCAAAGCATGAAACTCTAAAATCAACCGTATTCATTAGAAGTGAGAAGAAAATCAAGCAAAAGAAAATATGGCAAAATGATTGCAAATGGATATTTTACCGATTTGGTTATAAACATACTTCTGTTGATGTTTGGAATATGATTAAATTTCGAAAAGCAAAACTCGTTCCCAAAAGGGATCCATTTTCTGTTTGCTTTAATAAATAGAGTTGCCATGAAGTATTGCCTCAGAATGTACAATAAGATAAATTCTTTTTGCTCAAATGCCAGTTCTCATTTTAACTACAGCTACTCTACATTGCTACAAAGCCTATCTTAGCAGAATAAAATGGTTGCTGGACAAACCACTTCTTATGATATGATTTCCCGTTAGCAGAAAGACTTGAATAAATTAAAATGAAGGCAGCTATTATACAGACAAAAATAACTCAAAGCTCTGCATGTAAGAAGGTATTTTCTTCACCAAGTTGCGACCTCTAGCCGTATAATTTTGATGTTGAAGATAAGCTAATTATATAGTGACTAGTCTGCTATTTTCTTTGAAATAATTGGGGGGAGAGGGGAGAGGATTACATGACATAAGCATATCATGTAACGTAATTATAACTTAACTGCATTAGTGATCATTTTACAACTTAGTAAATAAGCCATCACTGCCCTCGTTTACTTTATGTTGTATCAATTTCTTGAGTCATTTTAATATATGACACATACAGCATGTTTTTACCTGCATAAATCTACAATACGCCAACTAAAGACTTTTCTAAACTTATACTATTCAAAGTTTTCAGAACCCTATGCTTTTATATAAGGTAAAATATAATATCTCCTATCAACAGTTACATATGTAATGTTAAAAAGGTGCAAATTGTGTTTTGCACAAAAAAAAATGAACTGAATAATTAGGTAGGTATGACAACTCTATGGTAGGGAACTTTTTTACTCGAGTAACTTTATAAATGTAAAATTTATTCTGAATTTGAATAAAATAGACACATTTTTATAAATAACAAACATGTTGCAGCGTGTTTGATTATATGACACAATTATATGTCGTAGAGGGCACTATTATAACAATAAATTGAAATAATAATTTTGCCTTAAAATAAACAGCATGTGACAACTCTTGAAATAGCTACTTATAGTTTTCAATTTCTATCCTGTGTTAAATGATACTGATGTAATTTAAACTTGTCTATCTATATAAATTTAGGGAGCAGCCGTGGTTTAGGGGTTAAAGCGTTTGCTTTGTGAACACGAAGTTGTGGGTTCAAACCCCGACAAAGGCCATTGGTGATGTTAGGAAGAGCATCCAGTCATAATTGCTCCTGTGCCTCATTTAAACAAGTCCTTAGCCCGTTCTAGCAAAAACCCTTTCCACCAGGGGTTTCTCACAGGGATAGCGACTATAAACTTGCGTGAGTTTTTTATCTATATAAATTTATTTGGAAGGAGAATTAGGCTGAAGATCGCATTATTTCTATGTGGATTATGAGTTTAGTTTTTCTGGCAAAATACATGCATGGGATGAAAACTCAAAACATCACCCCATTCTGCAAAACACAACAATTTCAAATGAACAACCTGCATAAAACTTGTTTGCTTAATTCCCTAAATACTCAAATTATCAAAACTGCTCATATGCTTATGGTTTTATGCCGTATTTACTTTAACTTCTGTTTGTTTAGATTTTTACTTAAAACTGCCACTGTGACTGGTTTTTAAACCATTACGTTTTTGCTATTAAGCCCAATGCCTTCCTAAAAGTCTTCAACTGTAGAGATGACTAAGTACTAGTTAGGTTTAATGATAATTCACTATTAAATTTGTTAATGCACTGCCACTCGTAACCAATTCAGTCTGCTTACAATTAAAGCCTCTAAAATCTAACTAGTCAAGGACGCTATTTGGAACATGAACACACAGGGGAGGCAACTCTATAGTAAAAATGGCTTTAAACAGTTTGGAGGAAATACAAAATATTGGTTTTAAAGTATGTTTATAAAAATTAGAATTGATTTTTTATTTAAAAAAAATGAGTATAAATGGTTGTTTACTTTAAAGTGATGGCTTGTAGCGAGCAAAGTATACTTACGTTGTAAAATATGCTAATTGCCAGAATCAGATATCCAGCAAATCAAATTGCAAGTCCAATTTGCGATTAGCACCAGTGGGTGTATACATTTACAATACTTGTATTCATATTGATCTTGCAGTGACTACTGATTAGTTGTCGGGTGACAAAATAGAAAAGATAGTTGGTTACTTATTACTGTCCGTTGTATCTTCTCAGCCGTGCGGATATTGAAATTCACGGTGACGCTAACTTTCAAGTTTTATTACTGATCAACTTGAACTCAAACCCAAGGTCAAACTCAATAACATTAACTATAGTCTATAAGTATAAGTATAAGTATAAGTCAATAACTATAACATTAAATATAAGATTTCGTGATAACAATTATAATGACTGTAAGTGTCACGATTAGTATGAGTATGGCTGAGTGAGTGAATAGCCATCTCATTACAGTCACTCATCAGATTCGGAGTCATTCTCATCCTGACATCGTCAGCGTGATCGTGTGATACTGATAGTGATACTAATACAGATTCAGATTGTTTATGGCGATACGGACATGAAATACTCATACTTTAACTTATGAATATTTGTTTTGAATGTCAATAATCAATTTCACCGACTCAATCTGAATCCTATAATTATATACTTATAGTAAACATTTTGAGTTCCAAGTACAGCAATAGTTATACTCCTTGGGCTTATTTATTATAGTTATTGCTGCCAGTGTCTGGCAGTATTGGCCACTAGACGTAGGCTTAAGCTTTGAGTTTGAGGAAACAACAAAGCTAAAAGATAGTAATATTAATGGTAAGAGTAATTTACCATTGAATAGAAAAGAAAGAGACCGTAACACCAACTGTAGTTTAGCTAGCTGGTTACACTATACTAATACAGACTGTCGTGTAACAAACATGGCCTATGCCAACCAGACGGCTGTGGCATACAACGGCTACAATGGAGTTGTAAATGTGAGTGGAGGAGCTTCCTTATACCCCACTCATGCTAATTCTGGCAGTGTCAAAGTGGACCAGATTAAACCTATAGTTCTGGGACAAATCAACTCTTTCCTGTGTAAGTATTATTTGTAAATTTGTATATTTTAATTTGATGTAAATTTTAGGTATTGAACAGTTTAATTCAATCAGCAAATGAGTAAAATATTATGTAAAAATCATCACACAGCGTGTAGGAAAAATATCTTGTCATCTTTAAGGAACTAATCTGTAACTACAATATATCAGCACTATTATTTAACAAGAAACAGCATTTTATGAAGAGAATTGTCAAGTGTAGGGTTGCTGTATTGATTTCTAGTGTTTTTGGCTTTTCATTTTCAAAAATACCTTCGAGTGGACAAGAATAGCTACACCAAGATTGTTACAAAGTTTTAAAATTAGCTCTTTACTATGTTGGTAGCTTGAACTTGCAGTAGTCTTTCAGTCATCATTTCTAAATTATATGCAGATAGAGTTCCGAAGCTATACAAGTTTGATTTTTACCTAAACTAGGAATAGAAGCTAGTTGTTTTGTCAACTCATTTCTTAATTTTCTATACTTGTAACTTCAGTTAGTTCTCTAAAAACTTCTCTCATACGTTTTATAATTTATTACTCGTTCTATTCTGTTACTGGGATCTAAACTTTTAATGTATATGCCTAACTTTTACATCCTTTTATTTTCCAATTGCCTAAAATATAGTAAAATATTCGATTAGTCAGGTTGTGTGACTCAATCTCACAACACTATTCCTCACTAATAAATTTGAATAACAAATCATGTTCATTCTTTTGTCCAACTCATACTAATGCGATGGCATTCTATGCCTGTAGTTGTCATTTCACAACAAGCAAAATACACTCTGCAGACAATTTTATTCCTCATCACAATAATTACCTGTTCCACTTATGTGGTCATTTCTAAAAAAGTCAACCTGCTTGTTTGCAGACCAATCATTAATCATGTATTGTGAATACTAAATCAATGTTTAGATATTTTTTAAAATGGATTAAATGACAGGTAATTTTTTTGTCTGTTCCTGATAGTAGAGAAAAATATATCTTTTGCTGTTATCAATGCTCTCTATATATTTAGTCCTAATTTTCATCATAACTATCTTCAACTTGATGGTCACATGTTTACTTTTAAGCTCTAACTGATAACTTGGCACATATTCACGGGCTTTCCATGGATCGATCTCAGCAAGATCGATCCATGGAAAGCCCGCGATTATTCTAAAAGCAAATACCCTCAGCAAGTAGCTTCTAAACATGCTATTCTAGAGTCTAAACACTAACACTAATACAGTGATGCTTATATTTTCTTGGAAATCAGATTTTGGTTCCAGTTTCTTTTTTTTGTAGGTCAGACAAATTTTGTTAATTTTATTTTTTGCGTGGTGAAATGGTGCAGCACACTATAAGCTGCTATTATCTTACATTGTTTTACACTACTCTACTACTAGGTGGATTTAGTGCTCAACAATTAGCTAATATTTGCTTTGATACTCGACCTCCTACTACTCCTGGTATGCCACATTCAACACTTGAACCTTAACCTCTAAATAGAAGTAACTGAGTTTTTCTAGCTTCTATTTTCTTTGCTCCGCACTAATGTATTGGGAACGGCTATTTTACAATCGATGAAGGAAATTTCAAATTTTCTACTTGATTTCTGATACAAGTTGAACCCATCACTTTTTTGGAATTCTATTATATGTGACCAATTGCAACAGAACTGGGAATTAACAGCATTTATGGAGTGTAAAAAAAATATAAATATATTATATTTATGTTCTATGGAATAGAATATTTAGTTCAGTATAATATAATGCTGAGAGTTTAGACTATTGGAATGTTATTTTCTTTATACATAGTTAGAATAAAACGTTCCAAGTAACTAAGTCATTAGCAGGCCTCCTTCAACATGAAAAAATTAGTTTTCCTCTATTCAAATCTCTTTTACATATTTTCTGATTGACAAAATATGTTTGGAATGCAAATCCAGAAGTTTGTTAATTTCGGAAGTGAGCCTCTGTTGATTGGTGCAAACTATGCATTATTCTCACTATTAAGTATCATTTCCTCATTTAACCATCAAAAATTCTCTTGTCATTGTTACCAAAGTTGATCAAGCTTTTCAAAAGGGTTTTATATTTTATCAATAATCAGCTACGCATATCTTAGAGAAACTGTGAGTTAGCATGGTGATCAGTTAGGTTTGCCAATGCTTGAAGCACCAGATGAGAGGGAGAGCTGCAGTCTCCTAGGTGAACCTATGCTTTACTCTCACAATGTCCACGCTTAGATGAATGTAATCCATTCATTCCTACTGCTCTATCCATATACCTGGTTACCATGGCAACACATCATAACTATGTAGTGTTTAGTAGTATTTTCCGGTTGGTTACATGTAGATTTGACATTGTTTTCTGACTAACCCTTTGAGATCACTGAGATTCCTGTGTTGTCAATATGATCTACATTTATCTCTAAGCATAAGCTGGAGCTGATGAATAGGTTTTCACACATTGTAATATGATATGATATGTATTTAACACGTGACTGAGCTGTGCATGGCTTTCAATATGCAGATTTTTTCATCTATGTTTATTGCGAGTTTGCTTGCAGCTGTGCCATTTTTGTATTTTTGTAATATCACAAATTATCTAAATTGTATTCCTACAGTTTTACAGAATTAGACTCTTAAGGCCAATGTTACACTACCTCTAATATTTTGCTTTAAAAATTATTTTTATTGGCTTGTAATTTCAAAGCATATGTGAACTTGCCTTTATTTTCATAAATGAAAAATGGGCAGTTATAAATAAAAAATACCCTTAGTATATTTTGCAGTTTCATCACTGAGTATATTTTGTAGTTTTTGATGTAAACAACCAAACATAGATAACAGAAATTTGCACCATCAATTTTTTTTAATTTTCTATATAAGTGGTTAAACTTTTTTAGTACTATTAAATAAGGAAATTTTATTGATTTTAATCTTATTTTTGCTTCATCATATGCTCAAAACCCAAAGAATAACCCTCCCTAATACTTAATACACAAACTCGTAGAAGTCACATGACTAAGTATTGTAAAGTTCATATTGTTTACAGTGGATGCATCAGCTGCTGGGAAAGGGACTCTAGACTTGAGTGTGGGCCCTCCTAACAAAACCCTACCTCATGAGATCAAAAATATAGGAACTCAGCTATTCCTTATAGAATTTACACCTACAGAGCCTGTGGACCATGAAGTCTCAATACAGTTTAACGAGACTCACATTCCTGGTCAGTGCTGACAAGTTATATTGTAAAAATTATTAAATTCATGATTGTGGCACAGTTTAACACAGAGTGTAACAGTATTACAGAGTAAAACAGTATTACACAGTGTAACAGTATTCCAACATTGAATATGCTGAAATCTGATGCGTTTTCTCAGGTTCTCCCTTAATTATTCCATATTATTCTAATAATGTGACCTCAGTTGCTGGTAAGTTAGTTAATACACGCGGTTGGTATTACTATACTGTATTATTATACCATATTACTACATACATACTGTATTACTATACAGTGTGACTACTATGGTACACCCATCTCCTATAGTCTAACTATTGTAAAGCTCTCTAACTATTATCTCCACCTGTCAGTGTCTTGTCCACACTAATAGATTGTAAACCCCATTATATGTTCATAGTCTAATATCTCCCTCTATTGTATGGGTTTTGCGTATATGTTGTGAGGTATTCAGGGAAGGTCCGGGATGTTTTTGTGTCATTTATGAATTAACAGTTGTCTTCCCTTGTCTATTGGTTAACAAAGTTTATAGCAACTTTGTTATAATATATTTATGGGTTACTGTGTATTGGATCTGAAGCTAAATAGCCTTTGGCCACGCACTGGCTGTGGATTACCCACTTATCTCTCCACAGTTTAGAAAGTAGCGCCTTTTGCCTAAATACTTCAAGTGTGTTGGTTTTGTACAACAGTTAGTATTTGTGATGCAAACATACATTTATTACTCTTATTATTTTATACTTGATAAAGATAGTGCTGCCTTATGTTCAATACTGTAATTTCATTAAGCTTACAGCCTATCACAATATAATATAGCTGCTACCTTGATAGGTGTTTTATATTAATGCAACATGAGCATTCAAAGTGTATTATTGAATAATACTAATAAATTGCTTGTTTTTAGGAAGTCCTTTCATACTAAAAGCGCCATATATGGACATCTCTTCTGTGATAGTATCGGGAGAGGGGTTGGTGCTAGCTAAAGTACATGATCAGGTAACTATTTTCAGAAACTGGCAACTACACCTGGCAATTGGCAATAAGCAGCTATACCTGGCAATTGGCAATAAACAACTACATCTGGCAATTGGCAATAAGCAAATTCTTGCTAGCAACAAACAACTTCTGTTTGAATTTTATTATATTTGTACTTCCCTAGAAAGTGGAAATGCATTGTATTATAATGCCAGTTCACAGTGTTCAAAATTATGATGAGATTTGCTGATATATTCTTCATTTGGGCAGATCTATGTAAATAACTCCGTAGCCCATGTTTGTTGCCACTGCAGGCTGTATTCAACATAAACGCTACCAGACTGCCTTCTACTATACAACCTACAGTACAAGTTCTCGGGCCACAAGGCTCTGTTCAAGCCAATGTCATTGCAACAGATCTTGGACAGTATAGAGTAGCCTGGATACCTTCTCATGCAGGTAAATTTACTTCACTCTAGTTCTTCTGTCACACTGTCAACAATAAAAAGCTTTCAAAGTTTTAATTTTATTTCGAAACTATATTATTCAGATGTTACACATGCAAGCTCTGTGTGTATGTTGCAATTTAGAGCTTCAAAGTTCTTCGTGTTTTTACTCCTTATCTGCCATCTTGATATGTGAATTTGCTTAGCGACTCTAACCGTAACTGACTACGAGAAAGTATTTTATGCTTCATTGTCTTTTCCAGTTGAATGACTGGAAATACATTGCAGTATGTAACACAAGTAATACAACACTGCTCCATAGTATTCAGTGACTCAATTATATGTTATCTGTGTCTATCCATTGTGTATGTGTAATGTGTAGGTGTGATAGTATGTATGCTTACATATACGTACATGTAAGTATGATATGTACATTTATGCATTTATTGCTATAATTGGATATCTCAGTGTTAATGTAAGCTCATGTTTTTTTTCAAGAAAAGATAAAAAATGATTTATATCATAAGACACTGAATATCCAGTTGTATAAAGATAGTAGCATTACAGCATTAGGGTGGTGTATAGCACAGCATTACAGCTCGGTGTAAAACTGTGTGAGAGTGTTTGCTAAGGTTGCCTGGTGTATCTTGTTGTGTACTGGAGATGTTGCTGTGTAACACGCAGTGTGTCAATACAGGTGATTATGAGATAAAAGTAACAATGGCCGGACAGGAAGTGCCCCGTAGTCCGTTCCGCGTCAAGGTTGCCGATCCAAAACAGGTCAAGGTTGATTGTCCACCATTTGCAAATTTGGGAAACACTGCCAATGTTAAAGGTAACTCTATGTTGCTGCCATTTTATTCTTATTTAATATTCTATTGCTTGTCTAGACTTTTGACAATTGCCATTAAAAATAGTATGTCTGCATATTTTCAAACCTTTGTTTATTTTACGTCAACCAAGCAAAGCTGGTATTGGTTTATTATTATCACAGTTGATGTAAGCAGAGCTGGTATTGGTTTATTATTATCACAGTTGATGTAAGCAGAGCTGGTATTGGTCCATTATTATTGCAGTTGATGTAAGCAGAGCTGGTATTGGCTCATTATTATTACAGCTGATGTAAGCAGAGCTGGTATTGGTCCATTATTATTGCAGTTGATGTAAGCAGAGCTGGTATTGGTAAACTGGTTGTGATCATCTCAGTGGATGGTAGTTATGTGCCCAACACTGTACACCAAGAGGGACCCTCTCTATACAGATTTTCCTTTAAACCTAACGTAGCCAAGACACATGAAGTTAGCGTAAGTACACCAATGAACCCAAAATACGCGTAAATATGTTGTACAGCCACATTTTTAAGTGAATAAAAGTTCATCAGCTTCATCATAGTTTTAATTTTCTTTCTTGTAACCAGTGATGTGTTAAAAAGATATATTATTTATATTTTTGATTACACAGGGTGTGACAATTCCTAAATGGTCTTTTACTTTACATTGAAAATTGATACCAGCTTTATGTATACAAACAGTGCATCACGTTAATTTGACATAATAATGTTTTTTAACAGTGTAGTGTTTCATGTTAGATTCTTGTCCGCAGGTACAATTCAATGGAGAGAATGTCCATGGATCACCATTTACCTGCGCTGTGACCGGTGGCAGCAGAAATGTCTCACTGACTAGTAAACAGCTGACTCATTACTTTGGTAACCCAGTGGAGGTGGAAAGTAAGTAGTAGATAGTGATATAGTAGTGTATAGTGATATAGTACTGTATAGTGATAGTGATACTGTATAGTGATATAGTCGTGTATAGTTATAGAATACTGTATAGTAATATAGTACTACTGTATAGTAATAGAATACTGTATAGTGATAGAGTACTGTATAGTGATATAGTACTGTATAGTGATAGAGTACGTACTCGTAACGCTGCCGTACTATTTTGACAGTCGATGCCAGGTCAGCCGGGGAAGGTCAGATTGTTGCAGAAGTCAGCTCTCTGAATGGAGGTGTTCCCAGTGACCTCGTAGCCACGTCCACCAAGAAAGTCTACCTGCTTTCTTTCCTCCCCAAGGAGGGGGGCGAGCACACCGTCACCGTAACCTTCAACGAAGAGCCCGTACCTCGTATGTCTCTATGCAGTTGTTTCTAAAAGTAAAAGTATTTGCTATTAAGTGGAACTCAGGCTTAGCTCAATCTTCTGTAAGAGTCTGCTGATTCTGGAAAAGTCGGATTTCAGTTTAGTTGAAATGAAATTCTTTGCTGTCTGTTCAGCTTGGCATCTTAACGTCAATATTTTATGAGTTATCTCCTCTTTAAACTTAGTATTTTATATTCAGTCTTGCCAGCTTGCACAGATAGCCAATCATTGTTACTGTTCTTTGCAAATGGCCAATCGTTATTGCAGTTAGTTACTGTGAAGTTGATATATACGTCATATGATTTTATAGAATCACCGCTAAAGATACATGTCCAGGGTGGACCATCTCACTCACAGAATGTAAGTATATTCTGAGTCATATTATAAATATTAAATATTACATTATTTTTTGGATATATTTTGTGTTCTAATAATAGGTCGCTTCTCCATGCTTTTCTAAGTTTAAACATTTCTAATTTCTTCACATTTCTTTCCAGTATTTTATTCCACTCGATTATATATATAACCCATACGTATATATAATGTCTTGCTCATATGCAATACTGAACTGTAAAGATACAAGTACATATAGATCAGGCTTTAGAGGGCAAAATTCTTCTAAAAGTGCGTCAAGTCGATGCACAGCACACCAAATGATCTAGTTTGGGCTTTTTCCTATATTGTAAAATTTATTTTAACGGTATCCAGCTTACAATCAATTTCTTGTATCTACTCTACTTACCTTTTTACTTTACTTACTCCAGTACTTGCATAGCAGTAGAGAGTTTGCTCTAAATACATGAAATATTAAAATGCGTTCACTTTTCTAGCCAATACAGCTGGCAACACTTTGTAATGGTACAGTATCATCTGTATGAATGGCATGATTTAACATTTTACTATCGTTACATGTGTTGTGACTGATTATGATTTGTTGTTCGACTTGTACCACAACACTGCGTTCTATGTTGTGTTATATATTGCATCATGCAATGTAGTCCGCCATGTTTGATTATACGTAACTCACTGATACTGCATGTACGCACTTACTGCACGCTGCAGGTAAAACGTGCTGATTGATCTTTTGCCTACCTATACTCTGATATTTATGAAATTATATAATTATTATGAAATTTATAGAATCATGTAATTATAACTCTATAAATAATAATGTATAAAATTGTAATTCTATAATTTATTCTCAATAGAACTATTGGTTGGATATTATAATGTAGAGGACAACTCTGTAGTCTGATGATTATTCAGTACTTTCTACCTGCAAGCTGTGCCACTTTCAGTAGACTCGCTGAGTTGTCTTCTCTCTATATATACTAGTCTTATACCTCTTCACTATCCAACCTCCAACCTTCTCAGTTCTTACAATGATTTGTTTACCTGCATGATGAATGTATACACCTTTTCAATGCATCCCATAGCTAGATCTTCCTTTTATGTATTATATTTTTAGGAAATAATTTTTATTGTGCCACTTGTAATAAACATTTAGACATAACTAACAGTCATTAAGTGAGTAGATTGAACTACTAGGTTATTGTATTGTTCTTAGATTTGCTTTAGCAATGTCAATAGTACCGCGAGTGTTTACTATGAGCCTCATAGCATTGTGCTACTCAGCATGTGTTTCTTTTCTCCTTCTTTCCTTGAACTTAGTAGAGCATTCAGATAAAAAAGAAGTGGTCTAATTAAGTTTATTGAGGGTTGTGTCCCTTGTAATGTATGCAGATAGTTCACTTCACTGTACTGTAATGGCGTAGAGTAAGGCATGCTATCAGTATAGTATAGGGGATCACCAGCTTTCCATGTACCGATCTCAGATCGATCTCGAGCGAGATCGATCCATGGAAAGATGCCAAAGATCGATCTCTGTCGATCTGAGCTGGTCGGTCTGTGGAGCGCGAACTCAGATCGATCTCATGTCAATAAGACCATGGAAAGACGCCAGATCGATCTGAGAAGTAGAAAAAGACTGCGCGCTACAATGTTGTCTCCTAATAAAAATGATAACTTATTGATAATTACTAAGCAAAGCATTTAATAATTATGATAGCCACCTTTTCAGATGCCAAAACTTTGACTTTCAGTACAATGATTAAGAAAACTCAATTATATGCAGTAGAAGGTAAAAAAATGGGAGAATTTAAATTGAATTTAAATGACTAATAAAACTTAGTTTCATTAGCTATTTTCTTTGTAATTTTAAGCCTAACAGTCCTGTAAGTTTATCAATAGTCTGCAAGACAGCCATTTATTTTATATAAGCTGTCAAGCTAAAAAATTAAAATTAATTATTTTAAATTGGCCAAATTACCATAAACTGAAAGCTTTGCTGCGTATAGTTTATAGCTGGGATTAAATTTTAGACTACGACCATCTTGTTTTCAACAGTAGCAGCTTTAATCACTCAAATAGGTAAACAAAATATACTTTTAAAGTATCCTTCACTCAAGAGGAGGCAACTTCGCGAGATCGATCTGACACTCTCATGGAAAAACGATCGATCTGAGCACATTTCTCAGATCGATCCTAGCGAGATCGATCTGAGATCGGTACATGGAAAGCCCGTGTATAGGGACGTGTAGCTTGCCATTCTCCTCTGTGAACTTTCAACTCTAAACCTGATTTATAATAATAATATTTATACATCTCCTAATGTTCTGTTACTTTTAAAAGAATTTGTTGAAAGAAAGATCCCAAACCTTTGTAATAACATGTCAATGGCATTTGCATATATTATAATGTTTTTACTCATTCTTTCTCTTTCCATTTCCCTGTAAACTGTTCTGTCCCTTGCTTTATCCCAGCTGTTGTATCCCAGGGTAGTAATATACAGAGGACTGAAATGTTAGTCTACCAGCAAACCCCCTCGCACCCCCTTCCTCCCCCTCAGCATCACTTGAAGGAGACTGTGTACTCTACTCAGCAAGAGGTGCTGCCGGCCACTCCTCACGCTGCCAGGGAGTATTCTCTGTACAATGGACAGCATTCTCCTGCTGCTATGCAGTCATATGACCAGCATACTACTACTCTACAAGTGAGTGTGGACACACTATAGTACCATATAGTATAGTTTATAACTTTAGGCTACTGCTTAATTTACTTGTGTCTTGTGTTAGCCCATGCTATTCCCCGAAAAAAAAACCCCTTTTTTAACTCTTTCAAAGCTTCCCTCTGCGACATTATTTGTTGAAATTGAGATAAAGTTTTTATAAACTGCACGATATTGCAAAGGTATGCTTCTGGATGTTTTCAACATTTTATTCTAGTTTGGCTAGGGTTTAGCACACATGTTATACTAGAGGTTTAGCACACATGTTATACTAGAGGTTTAGCACACCTGCTATACTAGAGGTTTAGCACACATGTTATACTAGAGGTTTAGCACACATGCTATACTAGAGGTTTAGCACACATGCTATACTGGAGGTTTAGCACACATGCTATACTAGAGGTTTAGCACACATGCTATGCTAGAGGTTTAGCACACATGCTATACTAGAGGTTCAGCACACATGCTATGCTGGAGGTTTAGCACACATGTTATGCTGGAGGTTTAGCACACATGCTATACTAGAGGTTTAGCACACATGCTATACTAGAGGTTTAGCACACATGCTATGCTAGAGGTTTAGCACACATGCTATACTAGAGGTTTAGCACACATGCTATGCTAGAGGTTTAGCACACGTGTTATACTAGAGGTTTAGCACACCTGCTATACTAGAGGTTTAGCACACATGTTATGCTAGAGGTTTAGCACATATGTTATTATAATGTTAATTTTCAGGAGTTAACTCGGACCATCACCTACCAGCCTCAGTATGAGTCAGCTATGGCTAACGAATCAACATACTTCGAGATAAACCCTCACGGGCTCTCTCAGAAAGACCTGGATGTAAAGGTAGAAGGTCGGTAGAGTCTTGGTATGACCAGCAAATGTGCTTTTATTTTATTTCATATAGTAATTTGTATATAATGTTTTTATGTAATATTCATATACTAGTCTTTATATTACATAGTTTTACTATATTGCACATTTATTATTTTGTATGATATGCTCCAACACTTGTAGTTATATTGTATTGAATAATATTTATATTATATTGCTATTAGTATATTATTTAATACTGACTATATTGTGTCACATGTTCAGCATGCAGTAAAATGCCATACTATATTCATCTAGATCCGTACTACAAGGCAGTTCCTCTAAAGGTGACACAACATGGAGGGAAGTTGAGGTACGAGTTTACTCCACGGAACACGGGTAAATACCACGTGTACGTGGAAGTGGATGGGGCGGAGCTTCCTGGCTCCCCCTTCATATACTTCGTACAGCCCAGCTCTGGGGTGATCATCAAAGATGTCACGGAAGAGGGATATGTAGGGGAGGAGATGTATTTCATTGGTGAGTATGTATGTGTGACACTGTGTGTGAGTGTGTGTGACACTGTGTGTGAGTGTGTGTGACACTGTGTGTGATAGTGTATGTATGTGTATAATGTATATGTGACACTGTATGTAGGTGTGATACTTTGTGTATATGTATGCGACTCTACACATTGTGTTAATGTGTATCACACTGTATGTGCGCGCATGTGTGTGGGACACTGTTTGTATATGGCAACTAGGCTATTACGTATGATGTGTGTTTTTATTTCTTTATATTAATTTATTTATTTTCAATCTGTTAATTTACTCATATTACATGTACTAGTGTGTATGCTAGATATGTCATGTGAATGTCTAGTTGGCTGACGCTGCCTTCAGGTAAAGTACCTAACGTATATTCTATTTCTAGTTGATGCATCTGAAGCTGGCAGCGGTGACCTTGATGTCGAGGTGTCGTGTAACGGTCAGTTGGTAAGAATCAAACGTGAGCCCCTCGGCCAATCACAGTACAGGTACACTTACGTGCCCAAACAAGGCGGGGAACACTTGATAGACGTACAGTACAACTATGAGAGAGTTCCAGGTGGGTTTATAAGAAATGGTAACAGAAATTGACACTCAACTTGGGATGATAAAGCCGCCCTGTGTGTCTGTTAGATGTTGTGTTAAACTCTAAACACTCTGACAAGTGAAAGTAACTGCAATGCGAATCGGAAACTATTTTTTATGCTTTGTATATTTGTTCTGGTATTTTGAGACAGTTTCAAGTCTGTGAATATTAAACATAATGTTATTTGAGCTGCTGTATATACTAGTAATATCCAATTGTTGTGTAAGTTGCTAGCGACTCAAAGCTGGAGAAAATGATACTATCACCTCCTAGTAATAATTCCTGTCTCACATTGCTATGGTTACTGTTCTAGGCTGTCCAATCCAGACCCATGTCAGTGAAATGTATCACCCGACCATTGAGCAAACTCCCTCCATCTCCTCGTCTTACGGTGTCCAGGGTGTCTCCGGCAGAGGGATTCAGTCCATCCCTGTCTCCCAGCAAGCCTACTTCTTCATAGACATGCACGGCCGCAACTGGAAGCTCTCGGATGTAGAAGTACACGTCAGAGGTGGAGTTTTATATTCTAATTACCTGCTAATTTAGCTAAAGTGCCTTCTAGTGCTTGTGAAATTGATGATATTATGTTTATCAAGTAGTTATATAAAGATGTGATAGAATTCAACAGTATATTATGTAACATCACTGCTTGTTTGGGATTTACATGCAGACATTTATAGGCAAACTATGAAATTTCAAACATTTGAATATCTGTGTCAATTGCCAGTTGGCTGTTTGAATTGCCCTTTTTTATGAATACAAAAATAACTCCCAAGTAATATAGGAAACAAAATCGAATCTGCTTCATTTCATTTTATGGCCAGTTGGCTCTTTAATTCACCACCTCTAGTTGATCCAAAATAACTTAAACCTGAAGCTATAAGACAAAATAACTTAGACCTCAAGCTATAAGACAAAATAACTTAGACCTAAAGCTATAAGTCAAAATAACTTAGACCTAAAGCTATAAGACAAAATAACTTAAACCTAAAGCTATAAGACAAAATAACTTAGACCTAAAGCTATAAGTCAAAATAACTTAGACCTAAAGCTATAAGACAAAATAACTTAAACCTAAAGCTATAAGGCAAAATAACTTAGACCTAAAGCTATAAGACAAAATAACTTAGACCTAAAGCTATAAGACAAAATAACTTAGACCTAAAGCTATAAGACAAAATCTCATCTGCCTCATTTCATTCGTAGCTCCAAATGGTCAGTCAGTTCCTTGCAAGTTATTCCTGGAAAGTCCCAATGAAATTCGCGTGGAGTACCAGACACCCTACGTAGGTAAGGCAACTCTATGTTTCACTAATCATTCATTAAAATATTTTCATATGCTTAATTTTAATGGTGAATGTAGTCACTATTTGCCTCATTTAAATTTATCAAACAATAGCTTCTATTAATCAAGTTCAGTTTTTGTAAAAAAAATGCCATAATGTTATAATAAATTAGGTTTCAATTGTGCCAAATATAATTCCTCACACAAGTATTGTATTATAGCATTGTTACTATACAAGCTTTCAGAGAAAAAGCTATAAAAAGCTTTCAACTAATTAGCTAATGTTATTGTATATAATGTTTTCACTCTCTCTGTATTACTCAACTAGTTAACATTTTCATTGCATAATAAAACATATTTATCCCAATCCTACAAAATGACTTGATTTATCTCGTTTTATTTTTGCTTTTTTATTACTATGAGAAGTTTTAAGCTTTAGCATTTCCTCAGATTGAACTATCACTGTATTACATTTATTAAGAGTTAAAACTGTACTCTGAATAACATATCAGTTCAGTCTGCTCTGATGTATTACGGACAGGGCGCCACCTGGTGGACATATACTGCAAGGGAGTCAAGGTATCTGGTAGTCCATACTCAGTGGAGGTGTTTGATCCCAAAAAGGTGGGCATGGAGTCGATGGCAAAGGAGAGCTACTTGCACGAGGAAACAGAGTTTGAAGGTGTGTCTTTCTATCCAAGGGTTTGTGACCTGTGCATTGCTCAAGACTTTTTAGAAAACTTCTATATTTTTATATCTATCTTTTAGGCTGATCAGTAAAATTTCTGATTAGTATCAAAATTTTCTTTACCTAAATTATTTTTGGTTGTTTCTGTGATAAGTTAATTTTCTGACATAATCTTGTAGTAGTTGATGGTAATCAAGGTGAGACTGTGTGTTTATTGGTTCACATATTGTGTTCTACTTCACTATTGGCTAATATGTGCACTGCTTAATTCTACTCTCCTATTGGCTAATCAATATGTGTTACTCTCTATCATTGGCTACCCTACCAGTAACTGTACTAAGCTCTCAGCACTAGCTTATTACATCGTTAACTTCTTTTCTACAATTTCAAGTCTCAATAGAACTAACGTTGGTCTAACTCTGTGCTACCCATTGTGTCTTCTAGCACATGTACTTCTAATTGACTACGTTGTATGTATTATCATCTCACTATTTGTGTCCTCTTCTGCTATTGGCTGTTTGCTGTACACTTGTATATGATTCTATTCTGCTACTGCGTGGTCTAATATTAGCACACACACTATTCTACTAGTTACTAACATATAACTAGTTGTTGTATTCCCACACCAAGCAATTCTTTCACCTGTGTCTGGCTAACTTGTGTCTTTGTCTCCAGTACAATATGGTTTGTGTCTGTATAACAGCTTCTATCCACTGGTCAACATTCTTGTTCTACAATATATTTTTTCTACACACATGTATTTCAGGCACAGCTTTTTGATATTACAAAATATATTTGATAGTCAAGAGGGCAGTTCTTTCATTGTTCAGTGTTTAATGTTCACCATTCAGTGGTGAGATGCTAATTCTGGAACAAAATTACTAACTGTCTACTGTTTACTGTTGTTTTCTGGTAAGGTAAGGCTTTGCTGTTTGCTTTCAGTAATAAATGACGAGGCTGGTTCGGCTGATATAGAGTGCCGAGTTATTAGTCCATCAGGCAGAGTTATTCCCAGCCACGTGTTGCACACAGACAGAGGCATGAAAGTGAAGTACACGCCAGGAGAGCCGGGACTCTACCACGTTCATACGTACATTGGAGGAGTGGAGATCCCTGGTAGATATATCTCTATAAACAACTTGCCTCCAGTCTGTTCTCATGTAGAACTGTGACGTAGTGAGAGGCTAAGAACTCGTGTTTATTACTTAGCTGACTAATAGTTATTGATTTACCTGCAGACGCTTTTAATTGGAAATTTCTAGAAAGATTCAATGATCTTTATCTGATGCTCACAGAGTTGACATGTGCTTACAGTTTTGATGTGTCCATGATTATATGACCAGCAAAAAAATACAGTCAGTGGCTACAGCTCTGGCTTAGTAGACACTAGGTCATAGGTTCGAAGCCCCAGGGCCAATGGTTATGTTGGACGGCTATTCAATCATAATAGCTTCTTTGTCACAGCAAAAGTTTTCTAAACCGTGTTCCCAGCATGGTGAGAGGCGCAGTCTTTGGTTTGCATAGACACCCGTACCATTAGGGCCGGAGACCTAAAACTAAAATATGCTATGAGTTTCCTATGCGACTGTCATGATAAGGATGTTGTAATGTGACAACTCTGAAACTTGATGTATTTACTGTAAGCAGTGGCTTGAGTACGTCTGCTTCTGTATAGCTCACTTCTCAGCGGACTACTCTTGTTCTCAGGTTCTCCGATGACTCAGATGGTGAGAGCCCACACCCTCGGGTCACGTCACTCCAGGAGTTCTGTTCACGAGTACAGAGAGAGGAGAGACAGTGGGCGGTACCAGAGTTCTGATGATGGGTAAATGATCTACTCTACTACCACCATTGCTACCTGTAGCAAGTAACTGTAATCTGTAGCGAGTAACTGTAATCTGTAGCAAGTAACTGTAATCTGTAGCGAGTAACTGTATGCTGTGCAGATATGGAAAGCTCACTGTCAGTGGAGATGGTCTGTACAGGGCAGAAGAAGACAAACCTGCGTACTTCTACATTGATACTCACGGGATGGAGGGGACCCCGGAGGTCAGAGTTGAAGGTTAGTTACCTTGTCAGTTAGTAGCAGTCCTTGGTTAAGAAATGATTAAAAAACTGGGCTGTAGATGAGTTGAAGTGAAGGTTAATTTGGAGTTGTCTTTTTGTGAGAAGAAAACTTGGTACGAATAGACCACAAGTTTTTCATTCGAATGTGAATTCATTCAAACAGCAGAAATGTAGCGTGTTGCACTTGATCACTAAATGACAAGATAGTCTTGTTTTTGCAACTCGTACATATTTCCTTTGAGTACTATATTTATTATGGCAATGGCACACTTTGGATTAAAAATATATAAAATATTTTTTAACTCTTTTTTCAGGTCCTCATTCGGTAGCGAAGTGCAGTGTGTCACCTGAGGGAGCTTACAGATACAAAGTAACGTACATACCTGTGGAAACTGGTATATATGATGTGTACATTAGATGGTACAACCAGGAAATAGACGGTAAGGCCTGCTTTCTACTCTTCTAGCGTCAGTTGCTTAGCAACTAGATACAATGTGATGTAGTCATATTTTAATAAATGGCCAATTAAACACAGCAATTTGTGGAGCAAACTTTTGTGTAGTATCCGTATCTTAACTGGTTGGATAAACAAAGTCAGTATTCTGGATAAACATTCTCAGGTGAAGCAGATATTGAGAGTCTTTATGAGATAGGTAACATTACCACATGGTGTCCCTGTATACATACCCTTTGCATAGGTAGTTTTAATCAGCTTGTAGTGACAAATAAACCATACTCCCTGCTCCCCCTGTTAAAATTGGAATTAAAATCATTTTCTTTGCCTTAATATAAGCACACGGTTCTATCTTGATTCAGTATCTTCTATTATTTACAAATTTGCTACAGTGATTTCTATCTGCATTCAGGCTTCCTCTATATTTATACTTGTTCTAAATTTAGATATGTTATATATTTAAACTTGTTCTATATTTAAACTGGTTCTATATTTAGACTTGTTCTAAATTTAGATTTGTTGTATATTTAGACTTATTATAATTATATATTTTTATAATCAAATGGTCTGTATTTACGATAGTTTACTGATGATGCTCTAAGTTTATCTAGTTTTGTTTTACTATAACTAAACATAGTGAGAAAGCAAGCTCTCTACTCAGTATACGTGAGGTAGTAGAACAACCAATCATGTGTAAAATGCTAGCTAATTCACCTTAACTCTACCTATACCCTCATAGGCTCACCATTCCATCCTCGAGTGGTGGATGCCAGGAAGGTGAGATTCAAAGGGGACTGGCAGTCTAAGGTGGATGCTGAACAAAGAGTCTCCATGGAGACGGGCAAGATGAAAAGAATGATGTTTGATGTGACAGAAGCAGGGCCAGGTAATGCTTTGTTGTATCTTATGTTGTACTTTCAAATTAAAATTTTTAGAAAACTATGTGTTTATTTAAAATATTTTATCTTGAGACTAATGAAGTATTATGTGAAACTGAAATTATCATTATAAGGACTCATAGATTATTATTATTTTGTTAGCCAGTTCTGTACCACTAATTTTAATGTGCGTAAAGATCTCAAATGTTATATATATTATAGAATAATATTATAATGTGAAGTTGTCTCTAACTATGGACATTCCCTTTCCCTCCTATGCAGCCCTTGGATTCTAGAGTACTCGCTTTCATCTTCTTATTTTGAGGTGATATGCTTTGCAGGTGAGCTGAAAGCTGAAGTACGACACGTCGGTTCAGGTAGACTAGTACCTGTCACTGTTACTGAGAAAGATGTCTACCACTACTACGTGGACTTTGTACCTGATCAGCCCGGGGATTATCTCATCAGCATCAACTGGACTGGCACCCCGATACCCAACACTCCAATCAGGTGAGTGACACCTTATCCAGGTGATTGACACTCTAATCAGGTGATTGACACTCCAATCAGGTGAGTGACACTTGAATCAGGTGTGTGACAACCTAACCAGGTGAGTGACACTCCAGTCAGGTGTGACACTCTAAACTGGTGTGTGAAACTCCTGGCAAGTGAATGACGCCTTAATTAGGTGTGTGACACTCCAATGAAGTAAGTGACACTTCAAGCAAATTTTATGTTTTTGTTTTAACCAATCTTCATATCTATTTGCTATCACTTGAAGGGCCTACGCTATGGACCACATTGCTAAAAGTAGCGGGGAGGCTAGTGGCCAGACCTCAGCTGGACAATCTAGTGGTGGGAAATCAGGCAAAGAATTCTCCAGCACCACAACTAAGAAGGTTACTAAGAGTGCTGGTGCTAGTAGTGTTTCTGACCACAGTAAGGTGTGTGTGTATCCGTTTCCTTCTTTTTCCATTGCTGTAGAACCCATACTAAACCATTCTACTTTCACTTTCTAATTTAGTCGAATATTATTGTGCCCAGTCTTATAATACTGTTAGCATTTCTATTAGTTGTAATGAGAGCATATTGTTATGGCACTTGTCTGTTTATACTGCATCATTTTTTCTGGTTTTCTAAAATTTACAATTTGTTTATATATCTAGTAGATATACTTTCTTTGTTTTACATTGTAAATGGCAATTCTGTTGGTTGGAATTTTGGCTGGTATTGATATGATTGGTTAATATTACTCTAGGTTGTACTTTCTGGCACTGGACTTAAGGAAGGAATAGCTGGAGAATTAGCAGAGTTCTATATTGATGGATCCAAAGCTGCAGATGGTATGTTCTAGCTAAGTATACCTCCTTCTCTAGTACTCACATGTTCTGGTACTCACATGTTCCGGTGAATCTGTGTTTGTCTGGTATTTATAATATTATCTACATATATAATATATTCATTTCTAGTGCTTGAAATATATGCTCTAAAGAATGTATTTATTCCCATTCAGGAGAGCCTACGGTGATACTGAAGAACTCAAGGCTACAGATTGTACCTGTAGAGGTTATGAGACACGGAGTCAAGTGTTACAGATGTACTTACATGGTGAACGAACCTGGTAGGTGTAGATTATTGTCTCTTACACATGAGAACTTCTACTCACATACATTATATTCTAGAGGTATTGTATTTACACCGTATCTCAGCATTATCTTGTTACATACATGTATTATTATCCATTTATGTAAAATCTGAATATAAGAAGACTATTTACACTCAAAGGTTTGCTACTTGCTTGTCGTTATCATGTAATCACCGTGCAGGGAATAACACCATACATTGTTACCTGCATCCTCGCGATATCAAGAAGATTTCATTTCTCTCGCCTTTTGTCTACCTCACATCTGCTGCAGGTTGTATCTTTTCTACCTCACATCTGCTGCAGGTTGTATCTTTTCTACCTCACATCTGCTGCAGGTTGTATCTTTTCTACCTCACATCTGCTGCAGGTTGTATCTTTTCTACCTCACATCTGCTGCAGGTTGTATCTTGTCTACCTCACATCTGCTGCAGGTTGTATCTTTTCTACCTCACATCTGCTGCAGGTTGTATCTTTTCTACCTCACATCTGCTGCAGGTTGTATCTTTTCTACCTCACATCTGCTGCAGGTTGTATCTTGTCTACCTCACATTTGCTGCAGGTTCGTACCTCCTGTTTGTATCGTGGGGAGACAGAGACCTGCTCAACTCGCCGTACACGGTGCAGATCAGAGACTCGCTAGACGTGGTTGATGCTGCCGTCAGCAATGGCCACTCCTCCAGCTACAGTTCTCAGCAACACCATCAGAGAGGTCTGTATTCCCACACGCTACGTCTCCTGGCCTCGTGTCAAT
This sequence comes from Bugula neritina, assembly GCA_964035545.1. NCBI lineage: Eukaryota > Metazoa > Bryozoa > Gymnolaemata > Cheilostomatida > Bugulidae > Bugula > Bugula neritina. The sequence continues at coordinate 3,138,919 of OZ037771.1, forward strand.
AAATGAATAAATTGGTACAATATGATAATTTTCTTATTAATTAGAATGCGTGTCTATTTTATTTATTATTTCTTTTAAATAGTGTTTACAGGGTTTTTCAAGTACATATTATCTATTAAGAAATGTGACAGTTAGAGACAGTTGAACTTTATACTGCAGTGTTTTGTGAAGTTTTTGGAGTGGCTGTAGACCAAGTAAAATAATGAATAATTTGTCAACGAAGTTTTAGTAGATTCTACATCACAGTGCGTTAAAGCTGGACGTATATAAGGTGACATTTTGCTACCAGTAATTATAGTTTGTATGCAAGGAGCAGCCGTGGTCTAGGGGTTAGAGCACTAGTCTAGTAAACAGAGGTCATTGGTTCAAACTTCAGTAAAGGTCATGGGTGATGTTAAGAAGGGCGTCGGACATAATTGCTCGAACTTTACAAACAGAAGAACTCAAAACATGTTACCAGCAATTCTTAATACCAGGTTTTCTCTCAGAAATGGAGACTTTAGACAAAAAGTTTTCATTTGGAATATGTATATCATACTATCTGTTGTATCACACTGTCTGGTATGTTAACTAGGTCAATCTATACCTATACATCATCAACAAAATGGGTCATCTAGTCAGCAACAGAGTTCAGCAGGTCAGCAGCAGAGTTCAGGAGGTCAGACTGGCATGAGTAAACATTTCGTACGCAAAGCAAAGATGACAACGTCTTCCAACAACCAGCATCACCTGCAGAACGTAGGAGAGGACTTCCAGCTGATGATAGATGCTAACATGATGTCCGGTGGTGAGTCCTCTGTCTCTCTTTCTGCGTATACGTGTCACTTCCTGGCAGTATACTGATCCAACTATATGACTATTCATGTACGAATATTTTAAATATTTTTTTGTATTTTGCCTGTGAAACCAACTTAGCTATTTATACAGTTCATCTAACAGTTACTTAGCTAGCCTCTCAGCAACTTATATTGGATCACAGTTAGTTCTCTTGTTGATTGGGTAGATTATTGAATCTACTGCATGTTATTGGCTAGTACTATATTAACATTACCTTACATAGGAGAGCTAGTGGCTAGGTGTCTAGGGCCTACAATGAGTGCTAAGTGTGAGCTGATACAAAAGGAAGGGGGTATGTACGCCCTCAACGTCAGGCCTCAAGAGTCTGGGGAACACAATCTATCTGTGACGTATAAAGGTGAACATATAGAAGGTTAGTGCTTACTGGTACCCTAAACTGTTGAACTTCTACACTGAACTGTTGAACTTGTACACTACACTTTTGAACTTCTACACTAAACTGTTTAACTTCTACACTAAACTGTTGAACTTCTACATGTAACTGTTGAAATTTTACATTAAACTTCACTGCTCCATTTGATATAAGGTGTATTTTTATCTTACAGACTAGATTTGATGCCCATTCTATTCTCATAGCTAATCTATTTGAACTTGTATACTGCAGGCAGCCCATTCCTCTTCTCAGTTAAGGGTTCCTCACCACCCGACCCGACAAAGGTGAAGGTTCATGGGCCCGGAGTAGAGCACGGTATACTCGCTGACTTTGAGAGTAAGTTTTTTGTGGACACGGAGGGAGCTGGAGCGGGCAACCTCAGCGTTAAGATGAGAGGGCCTAAGGGTAAGCCACAGAGCTCAGTCTAATAGCTTACTTTTCTCTTTCTTACCTAGACGGCTGTAGTACTTCTGGAGTTATATCCTACTCTCTATGATGCAATAAGTGGAATTTGTGATATGCTGGCTTTCCTTATCACATTTGGGCTATACTGTTCATAGTTGATATTTCTACTCTATGTTTGTCAACTTGAGAAGCTAGTAGTTCCATATATGTTGGAGTTGCCCCACTTGTCTTTCTGACTAATAACTGCGACGACACTCTATCCCGGGGTTCGCAGTGCATGGTGTCAAAGGGGGCATACCATTGACTGCTAACCTTATAGTTTGATATCTAATAAATTCCCCAACTGTTTGCTTGTTTTATCTCATTAAAATAATACTTAGGAAAAAAAACATTCTAAATGCAAAGAAAGTGACGATGAGGCTGAATTTTCTAAGTTTAGCTAGTCATTCGCAGGCCGACACAAACCAAACAGTTATTCCAACAGGCCTCAACTACTTCCCAACATCAACAGAACTACTAATAAGGTTGTCCCATTGGCCATGTGTCTATTCACAATGTTTTCATTTTCACAGTGTTGATTTTTGAAGTAATATTGTACAGACTTATATTTTATAGAGTTGTCTAATGTTGGTTTCCATTAACAGGTGGTTTCCAGGCTACAATGAAGAGAGTTTCACAGACTAGCCGCACCATCGAGTGTAACTACAGCCCGGCAGAGGTTGGTCTCTACGTCATACACGTCAAGTGGTCAGATGTAGATGTGCCCGGCTCTCCCTTCCATATTCATATCTTTGACACTCATTATGAACTTGACAGGTGGGTGCAAGTGCCTGACACTTAAAGATGGTAGTTTTTATGCTTCATCAGTTGGCATAACACAGACTTTGTTGTTAAACTGAACAAAGTATCTTTTTTTTTACAGTTTTGATTTGTATTGGTACTTGGAACTTTAAATATTTGTGTTTCTAACTATTACTCCATATAATCACTCTGTTCTTTCTGCTCACAGTACTCTATGCTCACAGAACACTATTCTCATAGTCACTACTCACAGTTACCACTCATAGTCACTACTCTAGGCTCCACTAATATACTTTACAGATTCGTACAGACGGGGGAACTGCCCACCACCCTCAGAGAGCACCATGTTCTGCAGATACGAGAGCCCACTCAGTCCTATCAGGCCTCTGCTTACCAAACTAATACACTCAAAACTCTCAAGAAGAGTAAGAAGAGCAAAAAGAATAAAAAGAATGGGTAAGTTGAGTTCAATATGATCTCTACTGCACCATCCTATCACTACTTTATATAGCTGAATACTTGTCTACAGCACATCAATAGGAGAACATCTTGTCCATTTTTATATAGCTATTCAACTTATTTCGTTTTAGCAGCAATTCTTGCTTTTATGTTTAACATTAGCAACTTAGTCTTTATTTGAGGACCACTAGTAAAAGTTTATCAGTTTTCTGCTCGATTGACTTGCAATTTTATGCTAGTACTCAAATACTTCACTTTAATTATATTATCTTTTGCTTATTTCCCTTTTAATTTTCTACTTTAATGAATTAAATTACCAGTCAATTTTGGATTGATGGTAAATGTTATATTATCTTCTCTTTTTTTAATTTCTCTTTTAACTTTTTTTATTCCAATTAACTTGCTAGGGACACCTTGTTTAATATAAGTAACTTTTGATTGACAATAAAGGTTGTTGTATATGCAGGTATTTGAATGGGGAACCTGTGACACTTGTTCAAGCACCTGTGCAGGCAGTTCAACCCATACAGTACGTCGTGAAGGAGCCACAATATAGACCAGCACCCCAGTTTGTTCGAGTCAAGGAGGCAGATGATGGTAACTACGTGAAGGCTAATACTGGCAGACCTGTAAGTTCATCCTTCTTAATTTGTTATCCATCGGATTATTGACTACTAGACCTGATTTTTGGAGCTGTAACCAATTGTAATAGAGTTTGCAAGAGCCTTTGCATGCCTATCTACATTTTACATTCACCAAAATGCTGCTTTTTGCTGTTAATAGTAATTGTTTAAAAAATATAAAAAATTTTAGCTAAACGCAATCAAAGTTTTGAAATCTCTGATATTTAATATGTTTTATTTTTAGTATAATATACTCAATCGTTGGCTTATCTGATGAACTGAAATTTTTCTATGAATAATTTTTACTTATTAAATAACGGGTAACGTTAGGCTTTCGGTGTGACAAACTATACAACTTTTATCAATATTTGATTCTAACCGGAAATGCAGGAATGTGTCATATGCAGGGGAGCTATTTCACTCTCAGCTATTTTACTCCCTCTTACAAATTTTTCAAACATTTTTTACACGCTACGACATTATTCGCTTTAAACTCGAACAGGTTTATTTTTAGTCTAAAGCAAAATTGTTAGAAATTTTGTTTCTGGGTGTATATAAATGTTCCCTGCATTACTTTGTTAGAGTTAAGGCTGCAATTTTGATGGTGTGGAATAGATGTTTATTTTACTTTTTACTTTGAAATTATTGTTAACCGAAGCAAATGATTTCTTCAACAATCGGCACACAAATTATTTTAACGGAGAATAAGAATTAAAAAAACTCTTTTAGTATTTACAGGTCCTTATATTCTGACCTTTTCAAAATTATCTCTTTAATTGTTCGATTTTCAATTCATTGTGTTCCAGGTGCAGGTTGTAAACAGTGGTGGAGGAAGTTCTGGTTACCGTCATTATAGAGAAAGTCACTATGCGGGTGGTGGTAGTGGGAGCCGTTATGTGGAAGGTTATGGTCCGGGATCTAAGCCTAAATATGTCGTTGCCGAAAATGGACCTCAGTATTTAGTACGTCGCTGACGTTGATTTTACTGTGTCTCTAAGTTGGGCGCAATCTTGCTCCACGCTGTTGTGTGCTTAGAATTAAGGCTATTTTAATATTTCAGGGCTTACAGATGTATGGTGCTTAGACTGGAATTCATGTAGTTTTATATTATGTGTATCTCACCCGATTGAATTTTTTAATAGACTGGTATTTATTGACATTTTTTTATGATTTTATCTGCATTTAACAATGGCTTGTGATTATATTGTTATTGAACACTTAGTTTTGTGTTGCAATTTTCTACCTCTACACAATATTTTGCTACATTATATATATTATTTTACTATTCACTCGTGTTATTTATTCCCCGGAGGTTGTAATTCTTTAGTGCAAGAGGTTTACAGAACACTTGTGTATATATTTTATAGAATGCTCTGTTATCTCACTTTACACGTTTTTGCTAACGCTTAACTGCTATAGAATTATTATTATATTATATTATGCTCGTAGAAAAGTTTAATTAATATAAATATTGCTTCTTTACTACACCCTCACTTATTTTTTGTAAAATTTAATCAACAGCTGAAGGTACTTTATAAAGGAACATAGTGAAAGTTTTTTTAGAGAATATAAAAATTCAGGAACAAAAGATGTTATTACAATAGTCCGTCATTGTTATGCAGTAGTGTATAAGAGGGGGATAATCAATAGATAATACAATAATTGTTTATTACCTGAAGATAATTGAGTTGTTTAATTTATAACAAGTAATTGTTTACAGAATACTTATTGATTGCTATCAACATTCTCTATTCTTGGTAAAGGTGATCATATAATAGATTCTAAGTAACCAATATCACAGAGTTGATGAGCAGTGCTGCCTTATCTGTACAATCATAAACTGTGTGTGGGAAACAGCAAGTAAAACTTGATACTGTAAAGAATTGTGCTCTTGTGTGTTCATATTTCATTAGATAATTTCAGAAGCTATATTAAAAAATAAATTAAAGAAATACTGTTAACGGGTAGCCAGGATGGTATTGAAACCTGCTGAGCAGTTGAAGAAGAGAATTCAGGAGTTAGAAGTGAGTTCCATTTTACGTATCTGTAGGTTTCGCCTGATCTTGGCTGTGTAAGTTTTGCTAAAAATTTGCTGGCAATAATTGTACTAGTTGTTTCATCCGTTGGCAAAGATGTAGTTTACATGCAAAAATAATTCAAACTTAATTTTTAATATAGTTTTTAGTAGCTTACATATTTATGGAAAACGCATAACAACTCTTAACCTAGGGCCACACGGTGCGTATTTTCGCATGCGAAAATTGAAATCACAAGTAGCAAAGGTGTCCACTGTGCGCGTTGAGAAAACGTTCGCACTTGTCGCTCTGCATTTTCAACGCAAGTGCGAATCGTCTCTGTCGTCGTCACCTAATTGGCTGGTAGTTATTAAGCGAGCCCAATTTCGTTATTTTATTGCTAAATTCCAGCAAATTGCGTTTTATTGAAAGCGAGTGCGATTTAAAAATGAAAGCTTTATTTATCACGCGTCACTGACGCTACAGTGGACGCCTTTGCTACTTGTGGTTTCAATTTTCGCATGCGAAAATACGCGCCGTGTGGCCCTAGGCTTACTGTAAAATTATGGTTGCACCGTTTAATGGCATGTGCTAGAAGGAGGAATAATGATAAATATATGTGTGTAGCAATTGCGTTGTTCAGGAAACTTCGAACTAAAGATATATTTGTTATTCAGGATGAAGTGACCACGTTGACGGAGAGTTCAAGTAACCAGTTGCAGGAAATAGATCGGCTAAACAGCCAATTGGAACAAATAGATACTCTAGAAAATAACTTAAAGAAAGAAAGGCAGAAGAAGAAGGAGCAAGAGAAAAGAATACATCAGTTAGAGATAGATGTTGCTGATGCTGTAACAGAACTCAATAAGCTAAAGGTACGGAAAGGTGATAATTCTCTAGTAATTTGAATTGGGATGTATTTCACTTCCTTTAAGATTAGAGCTCTGTGGCCAATATTAAGTCATTCTTTAGGAAGGAGAGCTTAAGACATCTCAGACCAAACTAGTAGCAGTGCAAAATGAAGTCAGTATCTTGAAGAAGACCATCAAAACACAAGAAAAGGAGATACGTCTTTCTAAACAGCAAAATAACCAGCTAATGGCCGACTCAGTTAGAATAGAGAATGAACTGAGCAAGCAAGCATATGAAACTGAACTACTGCGAGTAGAGCTCGAAGAAGCGAAGAAGGCAATTCCATCAGCTGAAGAAGGTTCTGGTTTGATATTAATGAATAACGTTGTAATAAACTGTAATGCGATATGACAAATGCATTCTGACAAAAGTTTAAATATAATAAATATTATAGTCATATACATTGTCAAATTGTATAAATGAATATGTACACGCTGGACTAAATTTACTTACCATTATATTTACCATCACATTGTATCACTGAACATCAGGTAAAAGAAGGGCTGTTATTTAATACATAATGACAAAGTTTAGTGATAAAAACGAGCCTCTAAATGTTGTCTTGTATTAATTTGTAGCTCAAGAAATAAGAAAGCAAAATGCAACATTCAAGGAATTTGTTAAAGTTAGACGAGAACTTTCCCAGTTGCAAAATGAGAATAGGAAATTAAAAGCTCGGCTGAACCGCGAAACAGCAGATAAAAACCTAAAATATTTAATGGACAGCAACACAGAAAGCTAATGACGAGACATGTTTCAGCTAATTTAATTGTCTAAAATTCTGTAATTGAAGAAAACTTTCTTCTAATAGTGAAATTTAATTATTATTTCTTTACTTAAACTTTAAACATCTTGTTTTTTTAAAAAAATTATTAGTTTTAATTCAAAGTAGTTTTCAGAGCGATTGTATGTGAATACTGCAGTGCCATTTAATACTCGTACACTAGTGAAGAATTATTGCAGCATGGCAAATATTAAATTATTGTCATATTTTGTTATAATTAAATATCAAAGAAACCAAATTTTTGTGAAAGAATTTCAAGCATTGTTGCAAAAATAAAACAATTCAAACTCATCATTAGCTAACTAAATCAGCAGGTCTGATCTGCAAAAAAAATTGAAAAACCTAAAAAATAAAAATGAAATCGTCTGTAACCATAGCTGAGTACTTGGGAGTGAGTGGGTTCATGAACATAGGGTTGGGTGCAATAGGGGCGTTGGCCGCAATGACCCTGGATCCAGTGGATGTACTCGGTGAACCAGTGGAACCTAAATGCTGGAAGATTGTTGAGTTTGATAATCTCGTTGAAATGATACGTGAAAGCTGTGTGCAGCTCTTTGATGTGAGAAATAAAGAGGAAGTAGAAGAAACCGGAATGATTCCACTTTCAGTGAACATACCGTGTAAGTAGGTCCTAATATCTAAACCAATTGTAATGAAGCATTGAGAGGCACCTCTTAGCATATTAAAAATCTTAAAATACTTGGAAGTAAAAACTCAAGAAAGGGTTACTGTAGCTCCCTAAAGACTACAGAAATATTGATATCTAGATTTAAGTCTAATTAGAATGGGCCATTATTCAGAGTACAGAAAAATCAAGACTTGTCATACTTTTCATTGTTATTTCAGTTTTCATACTTGGCAGCACCTACTTTGTCACTCGGTTTTATCACTATTGCTTTAATCTTTATATAAAATACATAAATGTGAGACTGTTGAAATGCTAAATAATTTGCTTATGTTGGGTTCACATATTAAAATTTATGCTTTACAGGACATTTACTATACAAGTGAACACTCATATTTACTAATTAATGCCTTCAACATGGCAACTGAATGTGTGCAACTTTGTGCTGTAACTTTGTGCTGTAGTATTTGAGCTAGAAACAGCTCTTCAAATGGACAATGAAGAGTTTGAGAAAAAGTATAGGGCCGCAAAACCATCACCTGGTGACTTTGACATTGTGATGATGTGTAAAAGTGGGAAGAGAAGTAAATTAGCCATGCAGCTATTTCATCGCTACGGATACAAATAGTAAGTATAATAGCAATACGTCAGATTTATATCTAATACCATGAAAAAATACTTGATATTTTAGGTAACTAATACCTAAACGATTACCGCAAGGTTTGGTCAACTGGAGCCATCAGTCCCACAGGAAGAACATAACTCCAATACAACATTATATCATATGTAAAAAATTGCCCCTATGTTTCCTGCACCGTACAATATTTAGCCTTTTTCAAATATTCAATAGAAAATATGCACATGACAGTGATCACTTCTATGTTATTGTGTTACAGTACGAGAGTTTACTTAGGAAGTTTTGATGAGTACAGTACCAAGAAATCTCACATATGCATTTTACCCAAAAGCCAAGACAATACCAGAAAACACTCTACGCTTGAGATAGAAACAGTGGAAGAGGAGAGTGAGAAAGTAGAACCTAAGGCACAGACAGACGAGGCGGTTGGTTTAGCCAAAAGTGAGTCTAATGAGAAAGAAGATGAGTGGCAAGAAGCAGTCGACTCGGCTTCTAAAATTGAGAATGAAGAATCTGCGTGAAACAAAAATCTTACTGGCACTTTAATGACGACATGTTTTAAAGAACTTTTCAGATGATTTGATAGCTAAAGTTGACACAAAACTGCGTAGTTTATTTTTATTTATTAGTTTTTCATCTTTTCGTATAAAAAGTTGTATAAAAATAACTCGGTATTTAAATATCATAATTTTTGTGAAAACATTATTGAACAGTATTTACAACAAGTATTGCACTTAAATGCAATGAGCAGTTATGAAAAATATAATAAAGAATGAAACAGGAATTTGTACATGATAGTGCGCAGACAATATATAGATTGTTGAACACTGCACAAACTAATTTGCCAACTCTTTAATGACAGAGGTAAAATCCTTTGACCTCACTACCGCCATTTTAAACTTGGACAGACCAATGTTTGAACAAAAGAAATGAGAGTCCTAATTTAAATAATTATCAACAATCATGATCTTCTAGGATATGTCCCAACTACTGAGAAACATCTACACAATCGCCATCCTCGATATCTAGAGATAAGGGGGTGTCAGTTTTAGACAATTCCTCGCCATCGAAATAGAAAGTTAGTTTAGAAACACCTACTTTTTTTTCTTCAGCATATTTCTCCATCAGGACACCTGCAAGAAACAAGAGATGTCTACAATTTAATGAATGAAAATTGGTATGAAATAAAAACTAATACGATTGAAGCAAGTACATATTTCGAAAATAAATTAACACATACATTTTGAATGTTACTTTAACTTACAATATAGTTGTTTATGATAAAGGATTAGAAAATCATGGACTTAAAAGTTATACATTATTTGAGTAGATCAGTACATTGCGTTATACCACACTCACTCATAGGTTCATCATCGTGCATGGCTACATTTACAAAGTCTCTGTACCCTCCCTTGCCCTGAACTTTGATGGTGATAGTACTAGAACTAGAAGGCAGCTGTTGAGGCTCTGATAGTATGTACGCTTCTATGGTATCGGCCACAGTAAGTCCTAGTAGAGACAAGGCACAAATATAACACCATAATAAATAAACTGACACAAGAAAGCTGCTTACACCAAGTATGCACATGAGTTCTCTTGTTATCAAATGAAATTGCTAACAATGACTCAAATAGCAAATATATAAAACACTGAGTAATAAATGAAGAGACTGAACTAACCGAGTGACTTGACTGTGTCGTCCTCCGCGATGGCATAATCATTAAAGAAGAGAGAGATTTTCGACACCTCCGTACACTCCTTTGCTGCTACACTCTGTCTCAGGTGTTGCAGTCTGTCTGTGAGTTTCATCTGATAGCGCTCAATGCCAGACGGCATACGGACTCGCACCTGGGAATATGCAGTGAAATCTCAAAATGAAAGCACAATGAAAAACACAAACTATATTATAAAACTTGAGTGAAACAGAAATACTGTGAAGATCATGTCCTTCATATCCAGTAAAAAAAACAAAGAAGGATACTGGTTCCTTCAAGACGCTGTAAAAGACAAGAATATACATCTTAAACTCAACCAATCACATAAGTACAGGTCCAAAAGGAAAGGCAGACATATATGCATATAATACTGCTATACAACAAAGAACTCTGCTCATAGACCGGCCAGTACTAATGCTAGTGCGTTCAGTCACATCCTATTGTGTAAATTACCTTAATACTGTTACTGATAGCTACAACTGGAGAGCTCCCGAAATCTTGATGGTCTGTTTCCTGGCAGACTTCCTCAGTCTGAGAACAGATCTCTACGAGCTTGTTCAACGCAGCCCGTGTACCTACATATACATAGTTACAAGATGATCAGATAGTTATAAATTAGATCTAAAGCTAACTTTTCAAAAGACAACATAGAGTAATATTTCAATAAAAACTTGCACAAATCATTTTAGTAGAGAACTTAAACCTTGATCAGGCAATATACCCACACATATACAACATTCAGTACCCACACATATATAACAGTCTCTACACACACACACATACAGTAGTCTCTACACACCGTTGTTTAGTCTGTGTGGTTTGGAAGGCATCTGTGCAGGAGGAGGCGGGGAGGGCGGGTCCTCATCCTCAGTTGTTGACTGTTTTCGTGTTGCTGGAACTAAGTCTACCTCAGCATCCACAGCTTGTAGATCTGAATCATCTAGGTTCACCTGAGACCAGAACACAATGTGAGAAGAAACTTGATGAGTCACCAGAAAATTACACTAAACTCTAAAGCATGATTTAAAAAGAAAAAAATAGGGTGAGTACAACCAAAAGTGCTTCTAATGATTATTGAGATGTTACAATAAAGAAAAGAATTTGCACTTCTTAGTCTCATTTTTCATTCGAATTCATTACTCTTACTTTCACCAGGCTTTTCACATGTTTATTGAATACAGTTTATTCATTGCAACACTCAAAGAAAGCAGAGTTGGAACAGCTGAATGCTTACCACATCTGCATGCTCCTCGAGCTGTGACGTGGGTGATAGGTTGTGAGTAGCGGATGTGGATTCGATGCTCACTTCAACATTGCCTAAAGTATTTCATTAAACACTGCAGAGATAGTAAATATCAGTAGTTTAACTACTAAACATGACTTGCAAACAATAAAATTATTTTTTGCATAAATTATACATCTATATATATATAAATAAATATGTATATGTATATGTTCTTAGTAATATAAGTTCAAAAATGTAAGGCCAAAGTTTTACGCTACAATATATGTTTTTACTAAAAAATCCATTGACGCTCTGCTAAACCTGTAAATGCCAGAATCGCAGCTGAATAGCAAAAGCATGTCGAACTTCTGACCTTAATAATTGACCTTTTGAACTCACCTGTCAGCAAATTGTTGAAGGTGCTGCTTACAGACTGGTCATACACATCAGCAACATCGGTTGAGGCATCATCTGGGGGTGGTGTGGTCAGTCGTTTCCTTCTTCGTTTAGCTTGAGTTTCGGCCATTATAGCAGTCCACAGGTATCCCGTAGATTCTGCAGTCTGAGTATTCTTACTAGCTGAGCTTATAGTTTTAGCTAAAAAACGCCAAAAAGTTAAGACCTGTTTATAATTATTTGCTACGAGTATGAGGATGTATTTAAAAAAATGTTCGTGTATAACAATAGCTTTGTATGACTATTAGTATTCTATAGTCTATACTATACACTGCTTTATCAACAATCAAGTTCAACATTGAAATCTTTAAAGTTATACCTTTAAATTTTATAAGTATAACCTAAACTATAAACTTAAACTTGTATTAAATCCATTAAACTAATATTAACAATTAGATTATCAAAATTATTATGAAATGATTATTATGATTAATATCAATATGAATATAAATGCAAAATAAGAATATAGACAATATATTATTAATTATGATTATGAAATATAAAATATTTTAAAGTTGATAATGATAAGTCATAAACTAAAACTCAAACTCAAACTGAAACTTGAAGTTTGAATAGCTGTGCCAGTTGTCTGTTAGTGTTACTGTTAGACATAACTAGTAACTACCACCAAGTACACCTATCCGGTAGAAAATTTAAGTTAAAAACAGATGGATACAAAAATCAGTAAACTTTAATTACAAATCATTATTAGTATACAGCATATACAATACCATTGGTACTTTGTTTGGCTAAGCAACTGCAATGATTTAAAATTTATCCTGGCAATGGTTACTTTTTTATCCTTGACATAGACCAATTTCTTGAAAACTAGTAGCTTTTGTTTAGCTCTCCTGGATATGTATAAAAAGTATAAAGATTTGGGCTATGTCACATGGTTCAAGGTTAAACTGCATCATTCACATTGTACTGCATGCATCAAGGATAATCTAAAAGTATATCAGTGATTATGATAAGCATAATTATATAATTATATTGGTGCATCTGTAATCTCACGCAAGTTGGTGCACCTGTAATATAGTAACAAATTAAAATTGTTCTTTGTGCTATGTATAAATTTTAGACATACACAATTTTGGCGAAGATTAGAAATAGATGTAGTTGACTAGTTGTACTTCAACTTTTAGTTTTAGTACTAGTAGGAGTAGAGCTCCCAGTGCATGATTTATTGATTATGATGATAATTTATATCATGGTGATGATGATGATCATGATCATGACGAAAAACTGGTGCACATGCCATTCGTCTTAGATTGATATCCGTTCATCACTATGAGTATGAGCATGAATATGTTAATGAGTCATGACTATCAGACTGAGACTCAGTATCACTATCAATACAGTATGAGTATGAGTATGACTATCACTATGAGAATATTGTACATAATGATGATGATTATCGCTATGATCATGTTGTTTATAATTTTTTTATAATGTAAATAATTACAATATCAAAATAATTGATAATGATACAATAATTGATGATAATCATAATGAATTTCTAATTATTATAAATTTTAAGGAAATTAACATTTTATTCTTACAGTCAATGTTATACTTATACTTATACTTATAGTTATGCTTATAGTGATAGACATATTTTATATTTGAAATAATAATGTTGATCATCTAATCATGTGCAACACATTTGACTATGTAAATGCTGATAGGATTATCATAATTATAGGTATAATTTAAAATTATTGTGTTTCTGTAATAAAAAATATTTTATTGCTCTTGGTATGTGCTAAGAGTAGGAGCAAGGGCAATGGTAAATAGTATTGTTATAATGTGATTTTGCTTGTTGTATCTTATAACTTGAAGTTAAATTCTATGACGCAACTTGTCTTCTCATAATATAGTTAGTTGCTATACAATCATTCTATGCATATAAGTTGTTGGTAATTACTTTAGTTATGTCTTCTTGTAGATGTACTAACTCTCGACTATTGGGACATCTACTTGAATTGTGATCTTGTAAGAGAAGCGAGTTTAGTAAGCTTTTAGTAGAACTCCTGGCAGCTACCTCAATGTCAGTTTCTTGGCCGTTATAAGGGTAGGTAAAGTTCTTGTAGAGAATGGGTCTGCTGAAGACATGCATAAAATCTCTTTACTCAGCAATGATGGTCAGAAGGATTAGGAGTATGACCTTTGCTATAAGTATATATGTGTGTGTGCGAGTGTACGTTTGAGAGAAGGACATGCATGTAATCTATACGTAAAGTGGTTCAAAATCTAAGAACAAAGTGGTGTAAAGCTACAACTTTTAATACAATGCAATGATCTTAGATCTTGAAGGAAATGTTGAAGTCAGAATATTAAACTTCGTATATCTGTCACAGTAATATAACTATTAGTATAAACAGTATATATAACAAGTGAGGTCTACTTTATCATATAAGTAGAACTGGTATGCTTATGCTATTAGTCTATGGTTATGTTCATCAATCAAGACTAAGGCTTTTGCAAACATTTTCTCAATGGTCAGCAATGAAAAATATCCTACATCATTTGTTTTTACAAAAGGCTTTCTTGCAAGCTTTACCTGCTATACCTGTAAAAGAGGCCAGTGCTCAAAGTCTGGAAAAATCTTTAAATATATATATGTCTACTACTACTACTATTACTACTACTACTACTACTACTACTACTACTACTACTACTACTACTACTACTACTACTACTACTACTACTACTACTACTACTACTATTACTGCTACTGCTGCTGCTACTGCTGCTACTAATACTACTACTACTACTCTAGTAAACTACTATCGCTGCATTTTTATATAACTATCTGCCAGAAATAGCTATCAATGGCTAATAAATTATTGAAGCAATTTAATTATTTTGTAGGGTAAACTTTATATTATAATGCAATAGCTTGCACAGACCCAACAGTTATTCATCAAATAAAATGTCCAACTCTGTCTAAAATGAATGGTTCTTCAATGGATATTTGATAGAGTATATTTGTATTTGCAAATAAGTGTCTCTATTTTTAGTATATTATTACATTTATTACAGGCTCAAGCAAGTTATTGACAAAAGTTTTTTATCTATTTATATTATGTATCTTAACTTTTAGGCTTGTAACTTTTATTTATTTTTTATTTTACATGTAAAATATATTTAGACATTGCTAAGTATATTACTTCTTCGAAATCAACAGTTGTCAATTTATTTCTGTGACTGGAAGTTTATATTGTATAGAAAATTTTTTAAAGCCTTCATTTGGCAGAGTTTGATATTTTTAAATATGTTGGTTTTAATTTTAGGCGGTTTATTTTTATATAAAGATGCAGTGAGTTGCTGGTGGAACATTCCAGATGGAATTTCTGGACGGCGTCAAGCTGAAACCTAGACATTCCAGGTTCGAGAGGTTTCGGCGTCGAGTTAGGAAACTTCTAAGCCAATCAAAAGCTGCCACAGCAACAGAAACCATTCCTCTATTCGACAGCTGTGAACAGCAGCAGGTAAAACTTGGTAAGTGATACTCAGACTATAATCAACTCTCTGCTTTACTCAAACTTTTGTTTTCAAGCATTTTTATATTTTATCACAATGTTGTTATAAAAATATATAATTTAGTTGTATTTGTCAATATTTTGTAGTTTAGGGCAAAAAATCATATATATTAGCAGCTAAACTGCTAAAAATAACTAAAAAATGGAGATATCGAGTGTGTAATAGATTTAGTAACATAACGCATTTACAATGTTATACATGTATCATAATGTTATATATTATAATGTTATATATCATAATGTTATGTATCAGAATGAAAATAGCATGTACAATTGTTTATTAAATTCCTGGTATGTTGTTGAATTCTAGTTTAAAGTGAAAGATAATTATTGCATAGTTTGTAAGAGCAACATTTTTCTACTTTATGCCTAACAATGGTAGAAGTGAAATACATGTTTAGATAGTTAGCAATGGCTCTGTTTACAATGCTCACTTGGTAAGGCTTTGGTGTGTTACTGTACAATGCTAGAATGCCCAAGTTCAAAATTCCAGGCAAAGGCAAAAGTACGAACAGTCTAAGTCGGCCCCATCGCGACGTTGTCATCGGAGAGCCAGATGTTCAGGGTAGATTCGCTGGAAACCAGATCAGGTCAGTGAAAGTGGCAACGAGCTCTGGCATCTTCTAAGTCAGCGCTCGGGTTTAATCTATTTTCTAGCTGTTATGTTGTAATAACTGTACAAGTATATTATTCATTCTAGATTGTAATGAACGAGTGAGTTATTCTATATTGTAATGAACTATTGAATTATTCTAAATTGTAGCACTGGAAAATACAACTTCTTCACATTTATTCCAAGATTTCTCTTCGAACAGTTTAGAAAGTATGCCAACATATTCTTCCTCTTCATATCCTGCTTGCAGG
This sequence comes from Bugula neritina, assembly GCA_964035545.1. Classification (NCBI taxonomy): domain Eukaryota; kingdom Metazoa; phylum Bryozoa; class Gymnolaemata; order Cheilostomatida; family Bugulidae; genus Bugula; species Bugula neritina. Next base: position 3,155,216 of record OZ037771.1, read on the forward strand.
TAGGTCATCTATTCTACGTAATGACCTTGACCTTTAGCATGCGGTGAAGATCACGTCATATGATGACAGTTCAGCCACCTCCACACATGTCCGTTCACATGTTTAACTCTATCATTAGCACTTTATAATGATAGTTGGTAACCTTCACCAGGCTAATGAACTGTAGACTAACATATTCACTATAATCACAAGATGCACATTATGATTAACATGTTTTCATCTAGTCAGTTCCTTTACAAACTGATGATTCTACAGCCACTTACTAGTAATAATACGATATATGGTGATACAAATGTAGTGGGAGACTGCATAGGGGGGAGGGGAGGGGGACTGCATAGGGGGGAGGGGAGGGGGACTGCATAGGGGGAGGGGAGGGGGACTGCATAGGGGGAGGGGAGGGGGACTGCATAGGGGGAGGGGGTCTCATTACGTAATCTCATATTGCTGATAGCATCATCATCTGACTGCAGTAGTTGCATCTCTGTTTATACAATACTTAGTCACATGTTATATGATGAAGGAAATAGTATGCTGGTGGTAGGGTTAGAACCCTTACAGCATCAGCTGAGCAGTGGAGAGTTACCCTTTACCCTCTACTCTATAAGCCACTATATGTTGGTGATTAGTAATATAAGGCATATGTAGACTCATGTGGGTTTATAGTCGCCATTCCTGTGAGAAACCCTGTCGGTAAAGGGTTTTTTAAAGCGAGCTAAGGACTTATTTTCTATTGATGCAAAGAAAGTTTCTTCTCAAATTACCATCACTAATGTCCTTTACTTAGGTTTACTGAGCCAACGCTCTAATCACTAGACCACTGCTGCACTCTATAAAGCATATGTTGTGCATAGTATAAAGTATACGCGTCATTATAATGTGTGTTTATAAAATGTTACAGCAAATTCCAGGAGTGTCGCCGACGGGCCGGTACACCACTGTCGTACCCCTAGTCTTTATACTTATACTCTCTGCACTTAAAGAGCTTGTTGAAGATATTGTGAGTACTTGTCTTAATATTTATACTCCATCATGTGAAGTGAGTTTATTCAACATTGTCTTTCACCAAACATAATTTCAATTGTTTGCCTTAAGGTTTACGCTGTTATCCGTTCTAGTATGAGAAGTGTGTACTATTAAATAATGTGAATGTAATAAAGTTGTCGAAAATCAAATTTGAAGAAAATAAACTTCAAATCGTCTAAAGCACCCTGAAATTAAAAAAGCAACTTTGAAAATATAAGAAATATAAAAGTTAGAGAAATATATAGTTGGCTTTGTTTAAGCAAATAAAGATATATGCAATGCTGTGTTGTATAATCAAATGATATATATAAGAATCAATAGTTTAGTAGTATTAATAGAGAGTTATACGTCTGCAATTTATCAGCTATAAGATATGATATTAACAGCTTGCGTGTAATCTTTACCCAAATCTAATTAGCTGCTCTAAAACTACCAAATCAAGCACCACTCTAGCAGCATGAACTAGGCCATCTTTATCGGCCTCCATGTTTTTGACTTGTGTACATCTTGTCACTACAGCAAGCAGCATATGCTGGTATTATTCACATAGCTGAGGTTGAATACGAACACTCAGCTCAGCTGTGCAGTGTATGATGAAATTCTCTATTGCTAATGTGTACAGTTTTATAACATGTGATAATATAGGACTACAGCATTAGGGTTCTTCATTCAATGCTTTCACACTCTCACCACCTGTTTTTAGTAAGTCAAATCTCCAATTAAGTTACAAGTATTATTAATAGTCGTAACTTGTACGTTTATTGCACATTTTAATTGTAATACAAATGGATTAGGTGAACTTTCACTCAAGCAAATGCTGATTTCTACTGTGAAGGGGACAATATGATGTAACACAGCGAGTGCAAGTTTTTTTTATTCAAATTAAATGCTCTATTAGAATAACAGTCACCTGGCACAACCCACAAGCCTATTTCGTTCAATCGTGACGCAGTATTGTGTCTATCCATTTATATATGTATAGTCCTTGCTTGTTGCTGTAGAAACGACACACAGAAGATTCAAAGGTGAATAACTCCAAAGTGCTGGGTGAGTGAACTCCCCACCCCTCTTTACTATAATTATGGTACTTAACTATGTAGAGGTTGACTATTGTTCCCTGTTTCGCCTTATATTTTCATATCTGGGCATTTTTCAAATGTTTTAAAGCCTTTGTTCTATTAGAAATTCTTTTGAGTGAAGAAAGCTGCTATGGAAATCAGTCTACACTTCTACTTTTATATCACTATCTATTTGTCTACCCCTCTATATTCTCATCTACCTGTATACACTCCTGTTCTCCTACTAATTTAGTTCTCAAAGGTAAACAGTGGGTTACTGTGAAATGGAGAGATCTCAAAGTTGGTGATATGATAAAACTTACTGACGGCTCCTTGATACCAGCCGACACACTTCTACTCTCTTCTTCTGAACCCCAGGCTATAGCCTATATTCAGACTGCAAACTTGGATGGGGAGACAAACCTAAAAATACGCAAGGTGAGGTTATATTATACAATATACTGTACACACTATACAATATACTGTACATACTATACAATATACTGTACATACTATACAACATACCACACGCTGATATCTTGTATTACTATACATATAAATGTTTATAATTAAGAAGAAACATATAACTAAGTGTAACCTCTATATTCATGATATCTACAAACAAGATAAGATTTATCTGCTTGTGCTCGCAGGGTGTGAGCCTCACTGCCAATGTGCTAACTGCTGCAGAACTGGCTGACCTCAAAGGTCACGTAGAGTATGAGGCACCCAACAGATATCTATACGACTTTATCGGTACCATATACTTGGGCGATCGTCCGTAAGTTACGGTTATTTGTATTTGTATTGATATTTTAGAGTTTAGTCTATTCCTATTTTGCCTCAGTCTCGGTTTGCCAATGATAGAGTTACTTAGCATGAGAACTAGTTACTTAGCATGAGAACTAGTTGCTTGGCATGAGAACTAGTTGCTTGGCATGATTAGTAGTATTCATTCATTTACAATCGGAGAACAAGTGACCTGGCCAGTCTAATTTTAAAAAAGAAGACGATCCTTGGCACTGCTTACTATTTCAACCTTTCTAAGTGTTTACAACTTCAGTTATATCAACTAGTAATGTTATTTCCTTGTTCACGTTCAGCGGGTTACCACTTGGACCCAGCGAACTGCTCCTCAGAGGGTCTAAGTTACAGAACACTTCCTGGGTGTTTGGTTTAGTGATCTACACCGGAGAGGAGAGCAAACTCAGACTAAACAGCGTGAAGACGCCCTTAAAGAGATCACACGTGGAGAAGCTCACCAACATCCAGGTAATTTCTCTTACAGTATGACTTGGGATCTCGCATAATGAATCATTTCCAGTGTAGCTTTAGTGTTCATTGGTTTGGTTTTCACGGCTGATTTAATTATTTGAGATATTTGCTTTGCATAAGGCAGGTTTACAGCTAAGGCTACAACTATCAAAACTTTCTCAACATCAAAATATGCCTAACCAGTTATATAATTCTAAGCACTTGTTTCATGGTTTACTTTTCCAATAATTTTTTGTGTGAAACAATAGAGTTGTCACCTCTTTCTAGTGATTTATACACTCGACATAGTATCACTATATTAACATGTAACTTGGGATGTGGCCATATCAGTAGCCCTGCTGTCATGCTGCTGTCTCTGTTATTCCGGAATATTCCACAGATTCTGCTGCTGTTTGGAACTCTACTTCTACTCAGCATTCTCACTTCTGTTGCTAACTTCTTGTGGAACTCGAAGAACGAGAAAGGCACTTGGTACTTTGAGTGGGACGGTATGTTGCTCAAGTTTAACTTGTCGTCTTTTTTTCACGCCATGTTCTACTTTGTAGTTCAAGCAGCTTAATTTCTTTCAGTATTATCAGCTTGCCATTTTCAATTAGTACTGGTTTGATATTTGCCGTTGATATACATCCCCGTTTAAACATGATGGCTTTGTTGTAGTAATTCGATGAATCGGTGTTTACCTAAATTTTTACAGCTTCTAGTAAATAAAGCTTATACATAGCACATGCTATTATTTTCTAGCAAACACTAAACAGCAGTTAAGAAGATGTCATTTCATGAGATTTTTATTGCAAATATGGTGTGTAGCCTAATGGTAGCCATTTAATTTAGATCTTGGTCACAGTTAAAACAGTGTTCTAATACTCCAGTTTGCTAAATTGAAGTATAATTAGTTTGTAGATTTTGTGTTACTTTTTATCAGAAATTGAGTAATGATTCAATTGTGTTTTAGTTTCGTCTTTCATCCTCCAGTTCCTCACGTACGTTATACTCTACAACAACCTCATTCCCATCAGTCTTCAAGTCACTCTTGAGTTTGTCAAGTTTGTCCAGGCGTTCTACATAAACTGGGACGAGGACATGTACTACAAGGAGATTGACTGCCCCGCAGTCGCCCGCACCAGCAATCTCAACGAGGAGCTCGGCCAGGTTGAGTTCTCGAATTTGTTGTTTATGCGAAAAGATAACTCCTGTTAGGTGGCCTTTGCAAAATGTAATCTAGAAGTACAAATAATTCCACACAACTATCATTACACAAACTTTTAGTTGAAGGGAGTTGTCTTCTTTATTGGAGGCTACAATTCGAATCTGTTACAAAAACTGACTTCACGTTTTAATATTCACCAGTTATAATAAAAAAGTTTTCTTAAATTATTGTTAGAATTTAGCAAAAACTAACTGTAATTAAATGCTGATTATTAAATAAAATAATTACTAATAAATTTTCTGTTGTCCAGTTTCAAAACATTCGCCTGCAGCATGAATAAAAAGCAGCAGAGCCTTATTAGTCAAGTTTCTATAACACTGTCTGTTTAAGATAAATCTATTTATTGCAGATAAAACATCTGTTCTCAGATAAAACTGGCACACTGACAAGGAATGTGATGGAGTTTAAAGGGTGCACAGTGAATGGCACTGTGTATAGGTTAGTAGGATGTATTATTAGTCAGTTCTTACTGGATATCGAATATGTTTCCACTATGAACTTGATCAGCTGGTCACTCAATACAAAGACTCATTTTGCTATGAATTTACTCCTTGGCTAGTTTATTTACCCACTAGTCTTATTAATCCATTCTTAATTGGATAATTGAGCCTAGTTTATCAACTAGACCTGACTAAACCGAAATTCCAGTCTGGTTAGTTGTAATTCTTCAGCTGACTGATGTGTGTATATACTTTCTATAATTTCTGCGTTGCACAATTTCTATGTATATCATATCTGCATATAACATATCTGCATATAGCATATATCTGCATATAATGTATCTGCATACAACGTCTGCGTATAATGAAATGAGATGAGGTTATCAACAAATGACTGATTTTTTATTAACTTTATTATAGTGGAACTTTTAAAATCTCGTTGTGGTTGAAAAATTTGCACTGCATTATACTAGATAAGATAAATTTATGCTGTCAGCTGTCTACCACGTTATATGGTGTTGCAGGGATGATGTATCCAATGATGACTCACTCAGACTGAGGGATCTCAAAGACAGAGTTGGAGAGAAACATGTGAGCTTTTCCTCTTCACAGTTTTCTTCTACTATAATTGTTTTTGTTGAAATGTAGAGATCATGTTGGGAATTTTCATTATGTAGTTCCCATGTTGTATTTCCAAGATATATAGGTTATGTGTTCACTTGAGCGTGATTGAATACTGCTACCACCTGGTAATAACCTTTGGTTTTTATTATGTGTGATATCTATGTTCTACAATAATTATATTTTATCAAATTATATATCAGGAAGACGCTAAAAAGATTCAAGAGTTTATGAAGTTTCTGGCAGTGTGCCATACGGTCGTACCTGAACGTAAAGATAATGGAGAATATGTGTACCAGGCATCTTCACCAGGTGACTGCTATGTTTATACGGTATACAGTGTTATACAGTATTATTATACTGTCTAGTGCAGAGTATAACTATACAATATGCAGTTGTACTATACATTATGCAGTATTACTTTATATTGGAGAGTATTATTGGATACACTATATACTATACAGCTCACAGTAACACTTCACAGTATGCAGTATTATAATACATTAATACTATATGCTATATAATACACAGTATTATTGTACACTATATAATATACATATACAGTAATACTATATACTATATAGATACATTATAGACTAGAATTTATTCTTTAGATGAAGCAGCTCTGGTCTCCGGTGTTCAAAAACTTGGCTGGCAGTTCACAGAGCGTACCCCTGACACTGTCACTATCAAACAGGTGTGTGTGGTGCTATGTTTGTGTGGTAGTCATAACAACTAGCTCAGCGTGGTAGTCATGGCAACCATTTCAAGATGGCAGCCATGGTAACTGTTGTTTGTGTAGTTGCTGCAGAAACTATCATTATTTCAATCAATATTTTAGAGTATTATTCTACTAGCTGTAGTGATCACTGTGTATATACTGTATACAGTCAGTTCTGCTAACCCCAGTTTTAATGCCGTTTTCTCACACAGTATTACAACTACTTTCTTTATGTTAGACAAGGTTGCTCATGGTGCTTGACTCGTTTCAGAATGGAAAGGATGAGACCTACGACTTGCTCAATGTCATAGACTTTACGAGTGATCGCAAAAGGATGTCGGTTATCGTGAAGGATAGGAAAGGGGTCATCAAGCTGATGTGCAAAGGGGCTGTATGTTTCACACTTCTACTACCTCCTAGTATAGTTTATACAGCTGTGTGTATATTTACTTTTAATTCAATTTGTTTTAATTGTATATATTTCATCTGTTAATTCATACTGAGGCGAAATCAAAGCCTTAGATTGTGAGTAGCAAGGCATTCCTTCTATGTTTTAACAATTAAATGCATTTCAAATAAATTAGTTTTTTTTTTATTCACAACTTTGTTTAGCTGACAACTATACCTAAAACAATATTTCATTTAATATTATTTTCATTATTCTCTGGGTTATTTAAGTTTGAAATTATAAGTTTGGGTGGTCTCACTAGCGCCCGCAGCCCACCTGGCACACTGCGTTGGTTACTAGACTAACCCTCCATCTTGTCACAGGACTCGGTGATATTTGAAAGACTCAAGTCTAACCAACCAGGTGTGAGAGAAATCGAGAGTCACCTGCAAGACTTTGCTCAAGTCGGACTCAGAACCCTCTGTCTGGCTCAACGAGTCTTGACTTCTTCTGAATACGAGGAGTGGAATACCAAGTAGGAGTTGTCTTTTCTCTATGTTATTATACCTAGCTGCTTGCGCCATGTAGGAGTTGTCTTTTCTCTATGTTAGTTGCTAATACTTAGCTGGTTGTAACATTTAGCAGTTTTCTTACTTGTAGCCGGTCTTAAACTCGTCTTGCAGTGTAGGGCTCAATATCTTTGTTCAATGTATTTCTCTAATATCTTGAAAAAATGTTGGATATTGAAACAATTTTTTGGATATTTTCTTTGGACTCCTGTGTTCTACTTTGATTAGAGTTTGAGTATTAAATAATAGTCATACAACTAATTTCATTATATAATACAATAGTATCATTTATATGTTGCATGTTGCGTATTATATGCTATATGTTACATATTATATACTGTATGCTGTGTTATATATTATATTGTTGGACTTGTGATATACCACCAGGTTTCATGAGGCCAGCTGTGCACTGAATAACCGGGAAGGGCTGGTCAGTGAAGCAGCCGAACTGATAGAACAGGAACTGACTCTAATTGGAGCCACGGCTATCGAGGACAAACTGCAAGAGGTTATATCACTGCATTACTGTTATTTGAGTGTTGTGTTTTTTCATACCTTTTATCTCCATGCATCCTGTAATTATATAAATATACAAGTGAGCATGTGCATATATGTTAATTGTATGTATAGAGCATTGGAAGAATTTATCGGTTTTCAGTTTTTTAAAAACATAAATTTTTGATTTTAAATTTGGCAGTCATTCTTTTTTCTAAGAATAATATAAGTTTCTGGTAATGCCATATCTCTAAGAATTGTATCGATACGCCATATCCCTAAACTAAGCCGTACATCCGATATACTCTTGCTTTAGTTTTTTGTTCTTGTTATCTTTTTTTGGTTTTTCATGTTTATTTTTCTTGTCATTTTTCTTGACATTTTTTCATCAGTTATTAATGGCATGTTTATTATGTAATACTAAACACAAGTTGTACATGCTGCTATCTATCTAACCTACCCCCTAAATGCTTGCTACTAATACACTCCTGCTCTGCTCACTAATTCCTTCAACTCTGACTGTGCCTGGTGGTGTGTAGGGTGTCCCAGACTGCATTGCTAGCTTGATGAAAGCCGACATCAAAATATGGGTGCTAACCGGTGATAAACAGGAAACGGCTATTAACATCGGTACGTCTGCTAACAGTCTGCTGCTAATCTCTTCAAACTGCGCTTATTAAACCTTTCAAGTGAAAACTGCATGATTTTAACCAGTGATGAGTCACTCACTCATGTCTAAAAATGTTTTTTTTTATTTTGATTTTTATGTAACATTATTACGTTTTACAATTATTTCCTTTTATTAATCATACTTTCTAGAAGTTATCCCAACTTCCTGTTACAGGCTACTCGTGTCGACTGTTGACCAGTGAAATGCCTCTCGTCATCATCAACGCTACCACTGCAGAAGACACTAAGGCTCAGATTGCTAAAGTTGTAGAGGAGTTTGGGCCGTCGTTGAAAGGCTCCAACAACGTGGGGCTCGTGATTGATGGCCACGTATGTCCACTTATTCGTGTTGATATAATTTTCATCTCAGTGTGTTGTGTACACGTTGTGCTTGTGTGTGTTTTTGTAAAGCATTTAATGTTATTTTGATGTTATAAATAATTAATTTTCTCCTTAAACATGGCTAGCAATGACTATGCAAAGATTAAAACATTAAACACGAAGTGTTGCATATAATTAGCTGAAATAAAATGTTACTTCTTATAAATAATAAAATGTAGCAGTAGTAATAAATATAAGAATGTAGTAATATTATTGAATTTAGTTATGTGGTAATAGTGTTGCGGAAATTACAATATAGTAATATTAATTTTAATATAGTAATAATAATAAATAAAGTAATAAGGCAATATTAAATGTAATACAGTACCAATATTAAATATAATAACATAGTATTATTGAATAAAATGATATAGTAATAATAAATATCATACTATTAAATATAATATATATTATAGTAATGGTAATGTTATCAGTTATTCACAATCTTGTAAAGTGATTTGTGATTGGCTGTTTGTAGACATTGAAATTTGCTCTGAAAGATCCGCTATTGGTTGACTTCCTAAAGATTGCTATTAGCTGCTGCGCTGTCATCTGCTGCCGGGTGTCTCCCCTGCAGAAGGCAGAGCTGGTCATGGTGGTGAAGAAATATGTCGGGACAATCACCCTGGCTGTGGGCGACGGTGCTAATGACGTGGGAATGATCCAGGTACTTCTCTCTCTATCTATTTCCGTGTACACTCATTATGTTACTTAATTTTTTATTAGACTTTTCCAGTTATATGGTTTGTTACATAACTTCAGTGTTGATGCTTCACCATTTTGAAAGAATACTTTGACCTGGCTTCCTATTTTAGCTTAGTTGCTCATTGCTGTCCTAATACAAGGCAACTCAGTTTTCCAAGTATTATTAGATAGGCAGCGTATAAATTATCTTTGCTCTTTCAACGCCGCTAAACATGCAATGTAACAGAAATTGAGTAAAATACAAATTAGTCAGTATTTATTCATAGAGTTCAATTCAATGTTCAGGCAGCGGATGTTGGTGTTGGTATTCACGGACTGGAAGGCACACAAGCCGTCTGCGCTGCCGACTACGCTATTGGTCAGTTCAGATTCCTGAAGAAGCTGCTGTTGGTGCACGGTGTGTGGAACTACTACCGCATATCCAAGCTGGTTCTCTACTCGTTCTACAAGAATATCTGCGTCTATGTGATTGAGGTAAGTCATGTGACCAAGGTGAGTCATGTGATTGGGGTGAGTCATGTGACCAAGGTGAGTCATGTAACTGAAGTGAGTTATGTGACTGAAGTGAGTCATGTGACTGAGGTGAGTCATGTGACTGAGGTGAGTCATGTGACTAAAGTGAGTCATGTGACTGAAGTGAGTCATGTAACTGAAGTGAGTCATGTGACTGAGGTGAGTCATGTGACTGAGGTGGGTCATGTGACTGAGGTGAGTCATGTGACCTAGGGTGGTAATATTCATTGTGCAAGTCATATATATGTGAAATTGGTATTATGTAATAAACTGTGGAAAGAGAAAAGCTGCCTTCATTCAGTTTGAACTCAATTGTGTCACATTCTAAACTCATCCATAATCCATGGTTCGGTATATTCTGCATTGTAATGATATTAGTATATGACTCTGTTGTGTTTCAGCTCTGGTTCCAAGTTAACAACGCCTACTCTGGTCAAATTCTATTTGAAAGGTGGTCCATAGGTTTCTACAATGTGGTAAGTGGTGATATTAGTACTTCTGTGGTAAATAGTAACTAGTATAGCTGACTAACCTAATTGCTTATAATGATGTTTTTGTTAATTTATGTTCTATACAAATTTGATACTGGATATAGTGTGTATGTCAAGCAGATATGGTAAATTTAATTTTAAAGTGTATTATTAGATTTGCAACTGTTAGGGCATACAATAGATGCTGTTTACTAACGCTACATTTACAGCTTACATTGAATGTAACTGTGAATTTTTGTTTTTAGATTTTTACATTCTTGCCACCTTTAGCCTTGGGCCTTCTAGACAGATATACGAATAAGGAGATTCCTCTCAGATACCCCCCTATGTACAAGATCTCACAAGACTCCACGCTATTCAATGTTCGAGTGAGTTGTGCTGTACACAAGTTGCTAATGACTCAGAGCGTTGCTCTTAATACGCCATGTTGTAGAACCATTTACTGCTGCTATTGCTACATTTTATTACCTAACACAGCAGCTGTGGTCTACTGGGTAGAGCACTGGCTGGATCAACACAAGGTCAGTAATTTGATCCCCAGTGAAGACCATTGGTGATGTTAGGACGGGCATTTAGGCATAATTGCTCCTGTGCCGCACGTGGATAAGTCCTTAGCCTGCTTACAAGTTTCTTACCATCTGGTACTCACAGGGATGTTCGTTTTTCATTGGCTAACATCACATGGCTTTATGAGGGCTATTTAGCATAGAGATGGTCAGTCAGGCGATTAAGATGTAGATTGCTATAGCAACCCATATACTTGCCCCTGTTCACAGTGCGCAATTAGTATTCAGGGCTGGATTATTCAGGTATTGATCAAGGTCGGAGCTGTTGGGGCTAATCATAATAAGCGTAACATGCGAGGAGCTGTTGACCAATCATAGCAGTCGTATTATGTGATGTCTTGTGATTTGAAGGTGTTTTGGATGTGGATGTTGAACTCGATTTACCATTCCGTGGCTCTCTACTACCTCTCTCTGCTGATGGTGTCACCAGACGCAACCCTACCCAGCGGACAGACCTCGGGCTATCTCTACCTCGGCAATTGTGTCTTCACTGTGAGTTTAACTCTACCTTGTCATATCTCTGCTATAAACTCGACTCTATATTCATAAACTACGAGTTCCCAATAAACACATGCATGTATTATTATATCTTCTATTCAGTCACGTCTCTTTCATGGAGGTGCCCACTGTTTTATCAAAAATTATAAGTATTATCATATTTTATTTCATTACCTATTCCCTGTTGCAGTATACGGTTGTGACTGTGTGTCTGAAATGTGGACTGGAATCTTACACGTGGACTTGGGTATGTCAACGCCCCCCCCCTATAATGTGGTGTATTTGTGCATTAATTTATGTTCACATATAACACATATGTTAACTAAAGCTTGTACATGCAATAAATTTTGTTTGTTGAACTCTTTTTTATTGGTGGTTGCAGATGTTAAACTCTTTCTTATTGGTGGTTGCAGATGCATTTTGTTGCTATATTCGGAAGTATTCTGTCTTGGTTCCTCTATGTTGGAGTCTACAGTGAGATGTGGCCTGTAGTTAGAATTTTATCTGCTAACGAGATGGTGGGGCAAGACAGGGCCCTCTTTACTAATCCGGGTTTCTGGTTTGGACTGATGGCTATACCACTTATTGCTCTCTTCAGGGACATCATCTGGAAAATGTATGTTGACTTCGCGATTGTCAATAGGTCTACGTTTATGCATTTTAGTTTTTACGTTGGAATACATTTAATTGACATTCTATTCTATTTAAATGAATTTTCTTTTTCTTGTTGCTTGCTTCTTGCAAGATAACTGTTTTCTCTATTTTTCTAACTCTTTCTCGCTCTTTTTATCGATAAATACAAACTTATACTTTGTTTAGAATCAGGAGAACCTTCTTTGTGTCTATAAAAGAAAAAATAGAAAACTTTCATCACTTACGAACAAGTGGTGGATTTAAAGGCGTGAATGAGGGGTTAAACATGCACGGCTCGTTCACTTCGTCTGTAAATGGCTCACCTACTGCGTCTGCTTCTGGCAAAGTGGGCAGACAACTTCAATCCACTACTTCGGTGGAGGGGACATCCGCCACTAGATTCGGCATCAAAAAGACAAAGGCAAAAGCCATAAACTCGACAACTAAGGGGTGCGTTACACTCTTTTGTAGCTGCGCTGTCAAATAATCTGCAGTGTGTTTCGAGCATTGACTTCTTAGCCCTCCCCCCCCCCTCGCTCCTTTATATTATAGTCTGTCGAGAGAATATTAACTTATTCAGCTAATCACATTGTCAGTAAATACAGGCTTGATTTCTCTCAAAATTAGAGAGAAAAGGAGAACTTTCAAAACTAAAAGTTATATTATCTGAAACAAGCACTAAGCATGAGGGAGAAATTAAATGTTTCATAAAACTACTTATACACATCTCAACTTCAAGTATTTGATGTTTTTATTGTAAATAATGTTAACTTTACCAAATCTGTAAACACAATATTTGTGTGTCGTTGAAATGTTGTGGTATGCATATTATATACTCTGTCATATGCATATTATATACTCTGCCGTATGCATATTATATACTCTGTCATATGCATATTATATACTTTATCATATACTCTATAATATACTCTGTCGCATGCTATCATACGTACACTGTTCACATTTCTGTCTCACAGCATGGACGTAGCGGCAGCCAAGTTCTTCAGAAAGATATTTGCACCGGCAGCAGTTTACCAGTTCAATCCATCTGACCAATCAATGCTGGACCTGAGTCGTTCTCAACGTGAGTCATAGTACAAAGTTTATTCACCCACTTGCTGAGTAAAATGATTATTTTTAGCAAACTGTGTTTAAATAAACTTATTTACTGGTCATAATTTATTTAGTTCAAAGTTTTAATGGACTTCTTTTTTTTTGGCATTAACTACTGTTAGTTATTACTAGTTACTGTTAGTTGCTACTAGTTACTGTTAGTTGCTACTAGTTACTGTTAGTTGCTACTAGTTGCTGTTAGTTGCTACTAGTTACTGCTAATTATTGTTACTTTTTGTTAGTTATTGTTAATTACTGTTATTGCTATAATATGTTATGTATGATGTGTTGAAGTTGAAACAGGGTTTAGATATTTGTTCATCAGATGATATCCTCTGTTTGTTTCAGACGGCTTTGCCTTCAGTCACGAAGAGCACCCTCCTCTCAGACAGTCCCAGGTTATCAGACTGGTGGACACGAGTCGAAAGAAACCTCCGGGAGTTTAGCACGCAGCAGCCATCTTGTTTCTGAATTGACTGTTTAAAGTAACCGACCTACTGATAGACACTCGCCAGTTCTATTGCCCATTGTTTCATTTTTCTTCTCTAGCATTCAGCATCTACCCTGCTCATGATTTAAATGTGAATCTGATTAAGTTTCTGCCATTAAACTATTCGCCGTTTCATCTACACTCTATGATTATTTCATGTTTTTTTTAGATTTATATATTTATTTATTGAAAGTCAGTCTAGTCAGTTAAAATCTACGTCACATTCATGATCTGGTAAATATTTTTTCGTCATTACCTCAAAAACTATTGTAACTTTTTGACAAATTTATTCGTAGACATTTGCTTCTCTCAGAAAATTATATTTTTCTCGGTATTAAAAACTTGTTAGGTGTTTTGCTGGTGGTTGGAAAATATTTTTGCAAAATGATGAAATGATATAAATATAGGATAACTTGCAAGGTATCGTTTATTATTTAAAATATAAGCATTTTGAATAGCTTCTATTTAATGTATAAAAATAATATGTTGTTGTAGGTGCATTGACTTCAACATGTATTGTTGAACACAAGAAAGCAACTAAAAGCAAATGTTGTGGAGTTCTCAATTGTTCACCCAACGCTGGGTGCTGGTTTTTACCATTATAATATAAACATATTATACACAATACCATAGACTGATTCAATGGTGCAAATAGCTATCTCTATACTAAGTGCACAAGTCCCCAAAATGTAGCAAAAAACACATGCAGCACACTGATGCTATGTTTGTCAAAATATAATGAGCGTATACACTGTGTGTAATATATTACTAAATAGAAATAGCTAGTAAAATAAATGCATTTGCTGAATAAATAACCAAAATACTGTTGGGTTTGTAAGAATCATTGTTTATCTGTAATGTTTTGGTGCTGCAGAATTCGTGGAAGTTGTTCTTTGCTAAACTTGAATTGTCGTTTATCATAGCATTTCTGTAGAGCTGGGCTACCGGGATGGAAATCCTAAAAATAAACAATATACTTTAGGAAAGAAAATCAAACATTAGAGAGGTTTTACCATTCCTTTGAATGGAAAGATGCTCAAAAACATGACTTGATGTTTTCGCCTTCACTTAAAATATGTTTTGTTAGCTGAAGTGACTAACTGCTGCATCGGAACCAACCTTCAAATGAAGAAAATGCTTCTCGGGGTCATCAGTCACGGACCCACACTGTTCGCAGACGTACAGCTTGCTGCGTCTCTGTTTAAATAAGTAGTTATACTGTTCGTTGTGTACTTTCTTGCAGTGAGACTCTAGAGAGCATCGCTGAGTGAAAGCCTTATTGCACATGCTACACTTGTAGGGGCGGACACCTAAAACACACCAACTTCAAGTGAATAGATCATAGACTATATTACAGCATCAGACATTACAAAATCGCGTTAAGCTACGTGTCTTTCATGAAGTAGATTAGCAAGTAATAAGAGTTGGCATTTTAGTTGGCGAGAAGTGACACTTGCTGTAACTGATACGCTAACTGTAGTATCGCACCAATAAAGCTCAACAGTAGAAAGTATTTTTACCAACGGCACAATTCTATTCATGTAACACAACTCTTTACACATAAACAAACAGATAAGGAAACATGATACGTTCTGCTAGTGATTTGATTGCTTTTACAAGCTGCTAGTGAATTCTCTTACCGGTATGTGTTCTCGTGTGCCTCTTTAAATCGAATGTATCGTTGAATCCTTTACCACAGAATGTACATAGATATCGCTTCACGGAGCTGTGGCATTTGACGTGCCGATTGAGTAACCGTTGAAGAGGGAATTTCTTCTTGCAGACTTTGCATACAAAATTATCTTCGGTCTTTTCAACTAAAAACAAAGAATTTACTTCAAATGATTAAAATAGTCTCAGTTTATAATCTTATTCCAGTGTTGAACTTTAGCACCATAACTTTAAAAGTACTTAGAAGCATTTATCAGGGTTTGGGGTAGACTCAACCCAAACACCTACCCATAGTCTGAAGAAGATGGTCTTGAATAGCTGGGTTCTTAGCTAACGGGTTCTTGATGCCATACCCTCCATTTACTGTCTCCAAGTTGCTTGCTGACGCTGCTGGCACCATCATTCTGTCTTTGTTTACTTTTAGTACGGGAGAAGGTGGTGTTGCCAGATGCACAGCTCTCAGCTTCTGAAGACTGTTAGCCATAAACTTAAAAGGTGAGTAGGCAGGCTGGGGGAATGGTCGACCCATAAAGGGAGGAGCAAAAGGGTTGGGAGCTTGAGCTGATAATAAAGAGGTCATGGTTGCATACGTGGCCATTATACTTTGTTGCATCATGGCTGCCATCATGGTCCCCTCTGGCCGCTGATTGGCAATAAACGGCACTCTGAGAGCTGGGTGAGGAATTGGAAAGGAATTTTGTGGGTGCGGGAATGTTCTAAAATGTTGCATCCTGTTTGTTAATGGCGGACTCCTGCTGCCTGTGGATGAGCCTGTGAAATAGCATAACGCAATTCATTGGCATGTGTTATGCGTATGGTGTGGTGAATTACTCATGCGATCAATTAACTTACAATAAACTTAAAGTTTCTATTTTCCTAGTGAAAAACTTCACTTCAATTCAAAAGATTTATGTAAGTCTGTAGAGATATGCATAGCAATGAAATGTTTCTAGAATAGACTGAAATCTAAAAACTGCTCAATGTGAGAAGATTTGGTGACTTACTAGTGAGAGGACTGCTGAGCTCGCTGGAAACTGAGGCTAACTTTGGTCTGAAGTCTGAAGCTTTCACATTATTTGCAGACAGGATGGGCAACTCTAGACATGATACTTGAGATGGGCACATCTTCTCGTCACTGCAACAGCTGCTTCCACCAACTGTGAATAAAGGAATCAGAAAATTATACAAAGTGTAATGAATTGAGAAAATATGCATGTATGCTTATAGACAAACGGCCAGCTGGGGTAAAATACAACTGGAGAACTCAGGAAAAATAGAATTGTAAGGATATTTATAAAAATATACGTTTGAAGTATTTTTTATTAAACACTATTTTATTTATAATTTAATAATATCAATGGAATATATATCATACAAATTAGATTTTTCTAGATAATTAGAGATCAAACCAGTCCCATGTTGCATATCTCCATTACTACATAACTGCTAAACAATAAAACGGGTAACCCAACAGACAATAAAACGGATAACCCGCTGAGCTATACAGAACATCCACAATACGCAGGAATTTAAATTAATATATCAGAAACCTTGTCTGAATAAATTTCTCATCTTCCGGTTACTAAATACCAGCATTGCGTGTTTATTCTAAGCTACAAATTAGCTACACGTAGAGCTAAACGTTATTTTCCCAATAATTGCTGTAAGATAATTGTACATCTATTTTATTGTTATAGTACTATACTCAAACTACAAGCTGTGCAGAAAACGCAAAGTATGTTTCCGGTTTCAAAATACTCAAATATTCATATCAAATAAATGGGATCTGTCAAAGTTGCAAATAGAATTTCTATATATAACTATAAGCGATGTAGCCAGCGATATCTTTTATAGCGTGCTGCAAAATTAGTGTTTTCTATTATAGCTTCGGTGAAAGAACAAAATGTTTTGAAAGAGTTCAAGAAAAAAAGCTAGCCAAAATTTCTCTTGCTATAAGGATATAATCTTTTATCATTTATACATGCTGTGTTCAAATTATAATAATATAATATAATAATCTAGTGAAATGGTACAATAGCATAATATAACAATAATACAAAATAAGAATTTACCTGATAGAACATCTATTTCGTCATCTGAGTCTTCCATCATAAGCTGTGGACATTGAGTGGTGAGGGCTGACATATTTATCACCTATACAACAAAATTATTAGCTATTAGAAATATTAAATACTAATCTTATTATATTATTATTATATTATCCACCATTTGTACACATATATTTTAGTATAATATATTATGCTATGATATGCTATACTGTGATATATTATGTAAAGTAATAAATTATATTACAATATAATATATTATAATAATATAACATAGTATATTATATTATAATATATTATATTTTATTAAATAACAACTTGAATGTCTTAAAAATTGTCAATTACTCGTAATATTACTTGTTATAAAGATAATCAAATACTTTTACAATTATATTGATCTAGTTTATAAAAACAAATTATATATAATATACAGAATACTTATGCATACATATAATATTACGTATATACGGTTTTAGGTAAAAATGGCACAGGTAATAATGGCACAAATGGAAAAGTAGGAAAAAATGGCACACTGATGTTAAATTTTTCTAAACCCCAAACTCAAACCCTCAACTCTTAAACATCCAACCCCACCCCAAACCCTAATATTGAAAGTGTACCATTTTTACCTACTTTGCCATTTGTGCCATTTTTACCTGTGCTATTTTTACCAGACACCACATATATACATATTATATATGTTTAGACAATATAGAGTTAGAACTCCACTTACACAACTTAAAAGTTGAAGGCAGAAAATTCTATTCATTCCTACCAGGACAAGACCAGCTGTGTAAATGCTGAATGCCCCTCATTACCAGTTAATATATAAATTTCTTGTAATGGCCAAATGAGTTTAGCTGAGCGTAATGACACATATTATGGTTTTAAATAGAAAATTATTAGACTAACAGCTATAATTTAACTGAGCTGTGTTTATTTAGTAAGTGTGGTTGGGCGTACGCTAATGATAGTTCAGGAATATTCGGGTGAATAATCTTATGAGTGGAATTTAGTGTAAATAGAGTAAAGCAGTTGATCTGTCACCATATTTATATGGTGTCTTCGTTGTTATATATAGCATTTGTTTAGACAAATCATTATTAAAGTGGGAAGTAAATTATTTTTCCACAAGCAGGCGAAATATTATATATTGAGCAAAAATTAAAATTGTTTTAGTCAATAATTTTTTAAAAAGTTGCTACTTCAGCATTATATACAGTTACAGCTTAATATATTTTTCCAAGCAATTGAAATTTATAAAACTCGCAATTTTGTCATATTTAATAAATTAGTAACAACTTTTTTCACCTGTCTATAGTTTATTTTACAATTATTAACAACATTTATGGAATTATGTTATAATATATTATATCATATCATATTACATTATACCATATTATATTATTTTACATTATATTTTATTACGCTATATTATCTTTTATCATATTATATCATACTATGTTATATTACATTATATATATCATATTATATTTTATGGTGTGCCTGCAGTATGTGATAATTATGTATGACAGTTTTAGGACATATTTATTAATGTCACTCCATAGAGCTCTAAATGATGGCACATATATCGTAGTGTAACATGATGCAGAGGTAATTGTTCATCTTATCTAACCTTTCTCATGTGTCATGCATGTTCACTGTTATATAAGAATGAAACAGGATTTCTGTTTACACTATATGCAGCTATCTAAGATCTCATTGAAACTTGAACAAAAATTAAAAAAGAAGCACATTAACCAAAGTTTGATGTTTTTTTACCTTGTTTCAGTTCATTGTGTATTTATGTTTTACGTTGCTATTATAATTTTTTTAGATTATTTTATTTTCTCAATTGTATAATACCATGATTTGAATAAAAAGTTAATTTTAAAAGCCACAAAAACCAATATGGTGAAAATAGCTCCAATTAAAATATGAGAAGAATTTATTATTTCATTATTCCCTTTACCGAGACACCGAGTAAGTTAAAAATAAATTATAGGATAAATAGCATAAAACCCAATCATAAATTTGTAGAAATGAGTTTTAATAATGAACCATAACATTATATAAACAGATACCCTGTAATAACAGGTTAAAAGTAAAGATATGACTATTAAATTATATATTTACTGTGTAATTAAATCTATCTCAATAACTTTCTTGCCCTAGACCCATGAGAAAATATCTGACAATATATTTTCATGGTGAAAGTAAATTTATTGCTGAATATAATTGATAGTTTTAAATTATAGGTATACAACATTGACGTTGTTGATTATGGGTGGCTCATCAAATAAATACAAGCAAACATCCAACATGTCACCTTTAAGAAGTCAAACCTAATATGTTTCAAGCCGTGTGCTCTTAGCAGACATTATCCTATCCCATAGTCTAATATACAATATATAAAACTGTATCGGTGTACTTACCAATAGAAAGTTATCTCAGAGATATACAGACAAATGCTAAATTTACTATTTCAAAAAAATGAAAGTAAATGGTATGTGCATAAGCTAAACTCAATGTTAAAATGAGATGGGGGTGTTTATGCTAATGTTTTATATGTGAACACCTCCATAACAAGTCCATTCAGACTTGTTTAAGATTGCTAAAAGATAGGACAGTATCTATTGTCTGTTGAAATGTTTTTGTATAGTTGCTCGTCTATAGTTGCTCATCATGTATTAGTGGCCAGGTGAGTTTATAATGTGAAGCATTTTATCTGAAATATTAGCTTAAAATTGAGTGAAATCTTTCAATTTGAGACAGACTGTTTTTCATACTGTTTAGATGCTGCTCTGTTTTATTGCGATGATGTATTACAATTTACACCATTTCTAATGCTTACTACAGCTACACAACACTCACTGGAAAGCATAGCCTTAGGTTCATGTTTATAGAAGAGAGCTTGGTTATATATACTCTTGAAAGGCAAAAGAAAGCATCAACAAAATAAAAATGTTATAATAAAAAGGCTATGCATGTTGATATTTATTCGTAGCACAAAATATCCTAATATTTTTTACAAATTGCGTTGTTAAACTCTCACTTATTATATTATACTCACGCAAGTTTATAGTCACCATCCCTGTGAGAAAACACCTGATGGAAGGGGCTAAAGACTTATTAAGATGAGGCACAAGAGCAATTATGACTGGATGCTCTTCCTAACATCCCCAATGGCCTTTGTCTGGGCTCGAACCCGTGACTTCGTGCTTACTGGGCAAATGCTCTAACCCCTAGACCACTGCTGCTCCTCTAAGATAACTTCATTAGTTCTATTATCATTTATAAAAAATAAACTTTATACCAGCTTTGTTTTCAAAAATTGAAAGAGGAAACAGCATTGAGTAAAAGCAGACTTAATCAGCTATAATTAAAAGCAGCAGCTTTATATTCTGAACTTCACATAATAATATAGTGAATTTCATTCTTTCTTATATAGAGAGCTAAATAGTTGGATCCTTTCTTGACAGGCTGACAAATTTGACTGGTCTGGGCTATTCAAAAAAGTTGTCAGAGTTACAAAAACATACAACTTTGTTTTCAAAGTGCCTCATTCTCTTGAACCCAGTTTGAGTTTTTGATAATTATAAGATTATGTAATAGTTTCTATCTTCACACAGTATTTTCCTTACGTAGTCGCTATTTTGAAGGCAAACTATTTATGTACAATCTTCATTTTGCAGCAAACAATTTTATTATCACATGAAAAACAAAATAAAAAGCTATGTCACTGGCCATTTGCAAAATTACTTAGATAAAAAATGTACTGCAAATTTAGTTAACCTGCTACAACTTTTTCTTATTTAAACTTCATTTTAAGATCAAATCCCCAATTTTAATAGTAATGTTATAAAAGTTTATTTTTTTCAAAAGTTACAAGTATATAAGCATTCTAACACTAGCTTTTGAGATGTTGAAACCACTTCAAAGCCAATCACAGTGTGTCTTTCAATATTGAAAGCCAACGACAGTAAATTGATAAAAAAGTTATTACTAAAATAACTAGAAAAAGGGTTGCAATTTTTTGCTAACTTATATGATATTTAGGTATAATAGGTTAAGTAACCAATACCCAGTTTCTTAGTCAATGAAGTATGGCTAAAATTCAATCTTTGAATGGCATTGATGCATAGAAAAGGAGTGTATGTAGACCCCTACATCTTGTCTTATTGCTTCCTTCACCAATATTGACAATAATGTTGTCAAGTATATTGTACTTGATAAACCAAAGCCTGTAACCTAATGAATAGTAATAAACTTTTTATATGTGCCACAATGTTATATTACAAAAATAGTTTATTTTATTTAGCATGTTTACCATGACTTAGCAAATGCCAACGTATTGACTAAAACGTTATTCATTCTCATTCTATGAGCTTGAAGATATTTTCTCATTCATTACGCATACAGTTTGCGTGAGCTGAATTTATAAATATTATTATTTCCATCTCATTGTGCATTTAGAGAGTTAAACTGAATGATAACAGATCTGTATGTGTGACTCATTCAAATATTAGCTACCATTTAAAAGTCGCAGCTGCAAGATCTAGATTTTAAGGAGATATTATTCATATTACATTTAATTAAGGTCTAATCATTTCACTTTTCACAATAAGAGAAAACAATATATAAAGAAGGAGATATTCTGTTATACATGTATGCGCACAGCTACAGCGAGGTGTTGCCTTGTGGTATACACAGTCTGGTATGCTGCCTTACCTTAGCTGTTTTGTATGAGAAACTATTAGTAATTTAATATTCAACATCAGTTAGGATTTAAAATTGAAATTTTAAATAAAAGTGGTAAATGTGAACAGTAAGATAAGCTAAACACGAGGGTGTGACATGTTTGCCAGGGAGCTATTAGCTACTATAATTATAGATTGCATCTACTTTTGTGAATCTTGTATTGAATTGCCTACCAAATTATAATGTGAATTTATATTCTCATGAGTTGTATTTGAAAACAGACATACCGTTCTGGTTACTATAGCGTCATGGAGAGAGCTTTACTGGCAACCAACTGTTGAACAGAATAATTTTATAAATATTATTTTTAAAATCTTTCAGTCATATTAAGAAATGACTAGCATATTATAGCATAAATCTTTATTAACAAGTTATTAGCATATTACAGCACATATCCTTAAGAAGTTACTACCATATTATAGCATGAATCTTAAGTAGGCTATATATTATATGCAGGCCTTTCAACACTGTATTAGTACACCCATGCAGTGGCTACTTCATCACCTGGTTTCAGCTGTTCCTATTCACATAAAGGCAGATATAAAACTAAAAGTCACACTGTGTGTGAATTATTTAGCAACTTCATTTTTTCACGTGTTGTTTGTTACTGAATCTGGAAGGAAAACTGATCCATTCAAATGCCGGCTAAAACTTTTTTCTCGTAACTAATAGCCTTAGATCCACTGAATCCATTTAGCCTGTGTACCAGACATGTACTTTCTAGAATGCAAGAAGGTAAAAGTATTTCATGGAGAGTTCATATAATGCCAAATGAAAAATGAAAAATGATAGCTTTTCCAGCCATGTTTGTCTTCCGACATTTTGTAGAACATCTTTTCGAAGGTTGGCCAGTCTCAGGCTTTCTGGTGATATAAAAATTGTTGAGGGATAGAAGTTTTCTAAGCCATTCTACTGCTTTTAAACCTAGACAATAAAAACAATTCGTTCTTTATTTTCCTATTTAAAGTATACTGTAGTATAATATATACTGTAATATATATTTTATTTTATTTAAATTATAAACCATTTCATTACAATAAAATATAAGTACTAACCATCTACTATTGTGGTGAATTGTACAATAACATTTTTCACCCGTAAAAGTTTCTTCTTCAACGTTTTAGTTATTATTTGAAAACATGATCCATTTCAGATAAAATCATTTATGTAAGACGCAACTTTAATGAGTTTATTTGACGGTAAAGATAAAAAGAGTGATTCCATTCTAACCAAATGAGCCGAGATGATGAGTATATTTTAGATGTAAAGAGAAAAACTTTACACTGAATAGAACGCATTGTGTAACAACGGCTGATTATATCACGATTGAATTTTTTCATGTCGGTAAATATTGAAATAAAAGATTCAAAGCGGTTAGTAAAACAGAAATGTTGAATTCGAGCCGCTATAATTTTATCTAACGCTTCCAAATCTACTGTATCATCAATTATTTCATGTCAAATATTGCAAAACTTCGTTAAGAATACTAAGTGGCCTGTCCCCAAATGAATAATTGATAATTTTCTTGTCTCGTGACAAAACTAGTGTTTGGAATTTTATCATTCGTCGATCAGTTCTTAGCTTCGTATTTCAAATATAGATTAGAAATTTTGGTAAATTAAAAAGTATGTTACTATTTGTTTTTTTGCAAAAAATAATTGTTTTACCATTTGTTGCTCATGAAGATTGAAGTTTTATTTGACCATCTGTCTGCCAGCAGAATGTGAAACCTGAAAGAATATAAACTCCATCTCAACGAGACCATCTTGAAACAGTTGCAAATACGTGCAGTATTCAGACAAATAAACCACTCTATAATCACTTTGCTTTCCAAGTATCAAGTTAAAACATTTGTAAACTATTTGACTTGTTCTGCAAATTAAGCGTCATATTTAACATATTTTATTTAGGAAAATAAATGTGAGAACTTTGCTTATATGGTATATGGCATATACAACCAACTTGTTTTTGGGACTTTTTGATCAGTTGCCAAATATATACAACAGGCCGCTAGGAGATATAATTTTACTAGTTTCAGCTTATTTAAAAGATGGGTAGACATCAACACATTACTTTAAAAATACCCATGGCAAAGTACTTTTATTACTATTATGTATTCTAATTGCAACAGGTAAGTTCATAGCTTAATAAAAAACAAGTCAGGTGTGAAAGTTAATTGACATGTTACACAGACAGTTTCCTGCTGAAGATAACCTGCTACACTTTTTTCACTTCTTGTTTTTTGTTGAATTAATTGATACGCAGAAAATAAGTGGACATCAAATGCTTGTTTGAGAGAAGATGATAAATTGAGATTTGCTGTAATACGAGATGATGTGTGCCATTATAATGCTTCAGACTTGAACGAGCTATTTGCAAGGCTTTGAAGTGGTTGACCGGTTTTCATGCATTGTGATATACTCAAGTGCTGATTCCAATCTATAACAGCTATTTTACAGTTTGTTCTTAAATTTCAAAAATAAATCTTTGCTACCCAAAGGCTTCATTTTAATTTATTCCTGGCTGAAAATTACCTCTCTTTTCATATAACTGAGTAAGAAGAGTGTTTTGGTGCCCCCTGAATAATACATTATTGTTTATAGAGACAAACAGATCTGATATTCTTGAGATAAAGTTTCGTTTTCACTCAGAGTTACAGAGTACATCTCGCACTGAGTAAAAATATGCTACGCTGCTCCCTAATTGTACTCAAATTGTTGAATACTTAAAAGATTCTTACGTTTAATTTGTTCACAAATTAGATGATAGTATCTAGAAAGTGAATGTGTCGCTGTAAATCAAACAGTTGAGCGATGATTGTGGGTAATCGAACGAAGAATTAGACGTGGGAAACTGTTTAATAGAGGTTGAAGGCTATCCTATATAATGGCATCCATTGCACATTTATAATGCACTGAGTAGAGAAATATCTGGTGTTAAATATCAAAATTTGAACAATCAGATAAAAGGTGCTTTTCTATTCTAATATTTTAAAGAGAATAAACATAGCGATGCTAAGTAAAGAACATGTTGAGTAGGTTTCAAAAGAATTTAATTTAATAGTGTTAGATCAACGAAAACAAGTATGCCTTCAAAAGATTAACAAAAATCCGCGATGTCACAACAAGGTGCTTTTAAATGACTCCAGCCGTAGGTACAAAATATATTGGGTTGTAGAGTAAATCCTGAATTGAGCCTAATTGATGTGGGGAATGGCATTCTGTTACTTACGTAGTTTACAAGCAATAATTTGCTTAAATAATCTCTGACATATTTCATTTATACAGTATTAAAATATTCATATATATCTTAGCTATCATCTACAGACTGTTTGAGGGTTTTATGCTCAAACAACTTTGTGCAAACATGTCTTGAATTAGTTTTAAGATTTCTCATCACGTGCTCATGTGATGTTTCCAATCTGCTCTGAAGTCGATGATATATAAAACTAATAGCAATGATTGCTGGATTTCATTGCATGCTATTTTTAGCTGCTGCAACACACTGTTTAATCTTTGAGCTGACTTTAAAGTTTGAACTTTAAACTTTAAAGATCATTTAAGCCAAAGCTCTAAACTTCTCAAACACAAACTTTCTTTAGCATCTAGAAACTCTGGAAATAGAAGCAGACTCATCTTTACATGTTAGGGCAAGTTTGAAGGACTTGCTGCTTTTGTAAAATATTCAGCAAAATCAGACAAAACTCAGCATTTCACTCCAATAGGTGAATAAAGATATTTGCTATAAAAAGAATAGTAGTATTAGTCCATTACTCATGTAAATTATATGAAGAAAATATAGGCTGTCATATACTTAATTTAAGAAATATAATTACTTAAATATAAATTACTAACTTGAGAATGTAACATTTCAAACTTGAAATGCTATGTGGATTGAATTGAATTAACTCTAAAGAATGGTGTGGATCTAACACAGATCTAATATAGTCTGAAATTAGCTATTTCTAAATATTAACTTGCTGTTGAAATACAATTCACTGGTTCTTGTTGTAATGTTTGTATCTGTTTACTAAAGCTATGTATATATTATCCCATGACTTATACCTGCTAGTAGCCTTATATTGTGGAATGTTATAGCTATACAATTATGCTGTCAAAGTAATTATGTTGTGGTTTTAAAAGTGCTATGTAACTGTTGTGACATACTGTTTGTTTATCAAGTGGGTCAGTTAGCTTCGAGATTTGAGATAATAAAGTGTATAGTGACAGTAAGAAAGTTGGTAGTAATTCATTGCAGTATTTATCTATACAACACAACAAGCTATTTCGGCATATTACAATATTACAATGGCATCAGTCAAGCTCTCGGACATAATAAGTAAATATGAAGACAGCAACAGTGGAGAATTCAGTGAGTGGCTTGATAAATTAGAGCTGGTGGCAAAGCTGCAGAAAATAACTGATCTAGAATCATTTTTGCCCCTGTTCCTGGCTGGTCCAGCGTTTGCAGTATATAAGCAGCTACCAGAAAGTGACAAAGAGGATTATGGGAAGCTCAAAGCTGCACTACTAACAGCTTTTGGAATAAACTGCTATACTGCATACGATGAGCTACAGAAGCGTGTGCTGCGTGATGGAGAGCCAGTTGATGTCTACTTAGCAGACATAAAAAGGTTAGTGGCACATATTGGACAGAAGGATGCAGAGCCAATTTCAAAATGCGCTTTCATGGCAGGGTTGCCAGGTGATGTGTCCTTGCAGTTAAAGTCCATGGCTTCTGTAGAGAAATTGAGTTTGCCCGAACTGGTGGCTAGAGCAAGAATAATGCTGAGTACAAGAGAAAGTGAGATGGCGTGTGCAGCTGGCTACCAAAAGGCAAAGGGAGCTTGCTTCAGTTGTGGCTCAACTTCACATATGGCTCGTGAATGTCCCAAGTCAACCCGTAGAAATTATCAGCCAAGATATGTCAGGAGATGTTTTATTTGTGATCAAACATCACATATAGCAAGAAATTGCCCAGAAAAGCTGGGAAACGGGCAAGGGGAACCATCAGCACCGGGTGTTTCCCCAAGGCTGCAGTAGCTAATGAGGTGCTACCCTTCATATATGTATACACAAATAATTCAGGATGTACTCGTCGTATAAAAACATTAGTGGATTCAGGCTGTCAACAAACAGTAATCAGTGAAAAGTTGTGTAAAGAAATCAGAGGGTGGCTGCGCGGGCCTCAACATGTAGTGACAATGCTAAATGGAGAGACAACAGTGTGTGGTGGCGAGGTGGTAGTAGAGTTAGTGGTTGATGGGGTAGTGGTAAGAAACCGCTGTTTAGTTGCACCAAGTCTGGTGTGTGGTGCAGATGTAATTTTAGGGTTTGACATTATTAAGAAGTTGGGGGGAGTAACATTTGACAAAGATGGTAAAGTTTCTTGGCACTCTAAGATGTGTGCATTAGCCGCACCTATATCACCAACAACTTCAAAATTAAGAATTGAGGATACAGATTTTATAGCTGTCTTTGATGGGCAGAGGTGGACTGTTGAGTGGAAGTGGCAGATAGGAGAGCCACAGTTAAGCAACCAGTGTGCACAGTATGCAGTGCCACCAGAGCATATAAACGAGTATGAAGCAGAATTAGATCAGTGGGTAGCAGATGGGTGGTTGGAGCCGTATAACGTTCAGAAACATGGCAAAGTTGATGGTGTAATTCCATTGATGGCTGCAAGTCAGCCAAACAAACCCAAAAAGGTTCGACCTGTTATGGATTATCGAGAGCTCAATAGCCATGTTGAGAGTATGCCAGGACAGGACACTGCGATTTGCCAAGAAAAGGTGCGTGAGTGGAGAAAGCAAGGGACTGAAGCCTGTCTTTTAGACTTAAAAAAGGCATATCTGCAAATTCATGTGAGTAGGAGCTTACAGAAATTTCAAACTGTAAAGTATAAAGGTAATTTGTATGTGATGACTCGAATGGGATTTGGATTAAGTGTTGCTCCAAAAATAATGTCAAGAATAATTAGCACAGTACTGGCACAAGATAGTGAGGTCAAGCAAGGAACTGACCATTACATAGATGATATCTGGGTCAACAAGAGTTTAGTAGGGGTAGATAAAGTGAGACAGCTGCTGTTAATGTATGGGTTAGTGACTAAGGAGCCAGAACCCCTTAATGATGCTCGAGTGTTAGGATTGAGAGTGAGAGATGTAGGCAATGGAAACTTTGCATGGTGTAGAGATGGCAAACTTCCTATGCTGCAGGAAAACATGACCAAAAGAGAACTTTTCTCACTCTGTGGCAAGTTGGTTGGACATTACCCTGTGGCTGGGTGGTTGAGAACGTCATGTAGTTTTGTCAAAAGAAGCGCCAATGATGTTGCCTGGGAAGAACGCATTCCGAGCTATTCACAAGACATCATTGAAGAAATAATGGAAAAAGTCACTAAAGAAGACCCAGTGAGAGGCATTTGGGAAGTTGATAAAGACAAGCCTGGCATTATGTGGTGTGATGCAAGTAGCTTGTCAATGGGATGTTGTTTGCAAATAGATGGTCATGTGGTGGAAGATTGTGCATGGCTTAGAAAGGATGATGCTCACATCAATGTAGCAGAGCTGGAAGCAACTATAAAAGGACTAAATCTTGCCCTGAGGTGGAAAATTAAGAAGTTAGTGTTGGTCACAGACTCTGCAACTGTTTATAGTTGGCTTCGGTCTATTTTAGAGAACACAAAAAGACCCAAGGTCAGTGGGTTGAGCGAGATGGTTGTTAAAAGAAGACTAGAGATTGTTAATCAACTAATTGACGAATATGGACTTATGCTGTCTATCAAGCTGGTTCCATCAGAAAAGAACCTGTCTGATATTCTAACTCGTGTTCCCAAAAGGTGGCTACAGAAAGTTCAAAAGAATAAGCCTGATTCAAAAGTTGTTGCGCTAGGGATGACAAAGCATGGTAGAAAAGTTATTGAGCTTCACAACAGGCATCACTTAGGTGTAGATCGGACAATGCATGTTGTAAGTAGGATGAAGATACCAGTGGATAGAAGAGTTGTATCAGAAATTGTGAAATCTTGCCAAATGTGCAAACAAATAGATCCTGCTCCAATAGCGTGGAAACATGGAAGTTTAGATGTGGAGGAAAACTGGCAGAGAGTTGCAGTTGACGTAGCATTCGTTTCTGGTAAACCATATCTTACAGTAGTGGACTGTGGACCGAGTAGATTTGCAATTTGGGTTGCTATGAGCAATGAGACTGCAGACCAAGCACTCAAGCATTTGTGCAGAATTTTTCTTGAGAGAGGTCCTCCCCAAGAGCTGATTTGTGACTATGGACCGTGCTTTAAGAGCAGTAAAACCAAGAACTTGTTAGAAGACTGGGGTGTTTCACTGATATTTTGTTGTGCATACAAGCACTCTGGAAATGGAATAGTGGAGAGAAACCATAGAACAATAAAAAGGATGGTGGCGAGAACTGGAAAAACCCCTGAATGCATGGTGTTTTGGTACAACAATACACCTAACTCTGTTGGTATCATACCTGCTGCTGCTATTCATGCTTATCATCCGAGGTTGCCAAGGGAGCCTGTAGAAAAGGAATTAGAAAGAGATTTCCCTGCTAAACAGACAGGGACTAATTCCTACAAAGTAGGAGATAATGTTTTTGTTAAGCCGGGGAAGGTTAGATGTGATACAAAATGGAAGCAAGGCACTGTCACAAAGCTAATATCTGACAAAGTTGTAGAAATAGATGGAGTAAACCGCCATGTTGCTGATGTGAGGCTTGCACGACAAAATGAAGGTGATCAAAATGATGCTATCAGTCATTTGTGCACTGAAGTTGATATTGAACTGTGTGGTGATGCTGGTCTTGGTATTAATGAGGAGGTATCTGATGAAAGTGATGGCAATAACAGTGATTTAGATGGCAGTGAAACTTGCAGTTGGGGAATTGGCAATCCTGAAGTTGTGGATGAGGCCAACCAGGAAGAAGGAAGCCGTATAACAAGAGACAGGAGACCACCTCAGTGGATGGCAGACTTTTATATTAATTAACTGTAAACCAATTATGATCTTGAGATCAAGGGGAAATGTAATGTTTGTATCTGTTTACTAAAGCTATGTATATATTATCCCATGACTTATACCTGCTAGTAGCCTTATATTGTGGAATGTTATAGCTATACAATTATGCTGTCAAAGTAATTATGTTGTGGTTTTAAAAGTGCTATGTAACTGTTGTGACATACTGTTTGTTTATCAAGTGGGTCAGTTAGCTTCGAGATTTGAGATAATAAAGTGTATAGTGACAGTAAGAAAGTTGGTAGTAATTCATTGCAGTATTTATCTATACAACACAACACTTGTATCAATGCAAAAATCATATTTTAGAAAAGCACTGCTATATGAAACTTCACACGACTCCGAAAACAAAAGTGTTTATGTTTGTTTGTGAAAGAGAGACAAAAGACAAGGAGTGTGACCAACTGCACTTCAACCTGTGATTTCCATGGGGAGATGAACTGTTAACAGAATAGCACCGTGTGCCATTTGTCATCTACCCGCTTCACACTTGCTTTTTATTGTCAATCAGCTGGTGATAGAGGATCATTATTTCTGTTTCAAATAATTCAAAGAAACTCTACACAAAACTAATTGACAGGAGATAGCCATCTTACATGAATACATGTTTTTTTATTCGTTAATGTAATGAATGGGATAAAAAGTGGGCCGCTGTTGTTATCTCAATGCGGCTGTACTCCGTTCTATTCACCAACAGAGCCTCAGTGCATCTTTGTAATCTCAACCTGTCCTTGCCTCTAATTTACATAACTTAACAGATTTGCTTTATCTGTGCTGCGAATCAGATGCTACGGCCAGCTTGAAGAAGATTCACTGAATAGAAGAGAGGGAGAGTTCACCTCGCTGATGCTGCAGACTTTTGTTGTCTGTCAGCAGTATTTTGTTTGTAAAACCTTTAATCTTTGACACACTCTAGAAGCTGCTTATATACAAGATGCTTATCTGATAACATATGAAACAGATAGATTTAGTAGATATAATGGACAAATGTCAAAATGCAAGTTTGAATTTTTATATTTTCTGTCTTGGGCCTTATAGAAGTGCATAAATTGGGTCATTTTACTTTATTTAGTTCATGTACACTGCATTTTGGCTTTTTGGCCTATTTGATAGAAAAACGCCCTAATATAAATGTTTTTTTTGCCTGAAACTAATAATTCGTTAACAAATAAAACTAAACAATTGAATATTTTTTTAATTAATTTGCTACATTTTCGACACTTTCCCAAATTTTTAATCAAAACATGGGTTTTCGTGATAATATTTGTATCTTGGTTAGTGAGCTGTAATTTTGTAAAATTTGTTTTATATTTCACAAATAATACAGCATTTAATATTATAAATGAGATACAAAATGCACCATATTATTTTGATATGTAATATTATGTTGATATACCATATTATGTTGATATACTATATTTGTTAAAACTGCAGAGTTTCCAATAGTTTAAATAAGGCCTGTAAACTATATTTATGTTAGGTGAGAAACTGTCTAAACTAAAAATCTTTAAAAATCCCATGCAGCTGATCAATGAACTTGTCTGTATTAAATGGTAATATTTACTCTTTTAGAAAAAAAACCCACATGGGTTTATAATCACCACCCCTTGGAAAACCCCTGATTGAAAGGGGTTTTTAAGTGGGCTGAAGGACTTTTTACTGTTTGCTTTTTTTAGGAGATTAGTCTAAAATAGAAAAATTGATATCAACAACTTTTTATAGACCAAATAACTTGCTGCAGCATTTATCAATATTCAATGGCTACCACAGATACCATAATATCCGAAATGTCTTTGAAATATATATTTAATATCTTTGCTCAACTTGCTCAAATCGTACCAGTAACTAGGCACAACATTATTTACCAGTGCAAGTGTTGTGTAACAACATTTACGCATTTTAATTATTGAGGAAAAACACCTGGTAAGATAAACACAGGTAAATGTTTACAGAAAACGTTTGTACATACAGCATGATAGAGGCTGTAACAAGTCAAACTATCAACAATGCAGCTAACAGCGTACATACATTTGTAGATTTTATCAGGACGATAAGCACGAAATTGTATACGTCAAAAGATAGACTAGTTCGTGACTCAAACTACTTTGTGCTATAGTGTTTTCACTGAGTAAACTGAATGCAGTTGGTACATCACATCTATTCTAGAGCCTCATACGTGGCAGTCTAGTGCAAAGTATACACACACACACATCAGACAACAACATCCAACCTGCGTCTGTCTGTTACTCTCTATCATACTGTATATAATGTGGATACTTCCCTTATATGGAGATAACAAACAACATGTCTCATACCTGGTAAATAATGCCAATTCTCAAAATAAACTGTAACAAGAACTTTAAAGAGCATTTATACTATTTATAAGTTGTAGAGAGTATCAAGTGTTACCAAAAAGTAACGAACTTTGTGCAGCTAGCCCCCAGTTCCCTATAAAGAGGGTTTCAACTTATTTTAGCCACTGAATTGGACCATATTTGTTATATTGCATTTCAATAGTTTTAGCAAAATATATTTTTATTTAAACTAGTAGAAATAATATAAAATTTAGGTGCATACTTATAATTCCTCAGAGCCAATTGCTTTGTTTAACAAGCAGACTAGTAACTCTTTATACTGCACTGGAACTATTACTCTTCAAAAAATCTATAATGGAAAGTCATTAAGGTGACCCAAATGTTGCATTACCAAATCCTATAATATGCAGAGCGGTTATAGAGGGGACAACTGCCAAAATAATTTCCTTCATTTTATAAAAACTTTTTGCCGAGAGCCAAGTTGTAGACTTTTTCTGAGGTATGCAATCGCTATACAAAAAGGTAAGAAATTACTAATCAACACTAAAACAGCATGGAGTATGCTGCAGGCATTCGAATAGGATTTTGAACATTCTAGAAGCATTAGTCTAGCAAATACAAAAAGAGTAAACATTCATGGCTGTAAGCAGCAAATCATTAACTGCAAGGGTTTGCTATCCCTATCAAAAAGACAACATTATCAATTAACATTGAAGTCCTCATGCATCCAAAAAAATTTTCACTAGAAGTCTATTGTGGTTTATAAAACAAAGTACCACAATACAATACTGAAAGATACAGAGTTGATGGAACATGGACTGAATGCTATGTTAAGGACTGAATATATAAAATACATTGTAAGTGGGAAAACATAGCAGTTTTATTGAGCATATAATAACACAAACAAGTAAAATGAAGTAATCTCCTTTGGTATGAGATAGAAACCACTACCTCCAGCATTGAGCATTAACCAGTAAAATACAAGTATATAAAACCACTAGAAAGTAGATAAAGGAAGCACAAGTCAATGTAAAGAAAATCACTATTTGACATGATCAGAAATTACATGGCAAAATATCCAGAATATTACACAGGTGTGTGAATATAATAGAATGTTCCGTCACTTTCCCGGTAATGACACGTAAAGGCATCAGGTCAAGGTCAGTCGGCATTCCTTAGCCTTAGTTCTCACTATACTGGCTGCACACTTCTTTGTCGGCTTTCTTCAGCTTAATACGGGTGTTCAGTTGATTGGCCCGCAGTTTAGACCAGATTCTATGATCAGTCATCCCAAAATCCTTTGCAGCAGCCATGGCAGCACCGTCAGCATTACGTATGGTAGCACAACTCACACCTGCAGAAGGACAATACTACACTCTGTAGTGTATGTACTACACTCTGTACTCTGTAGCGTATACAACACTCTGTAGCGTATACTACACTCTGTAGCGTATACCACACTCTACCTGTAGGCATGTTGAGAGAAGACCAGATGTCGTTGCAGCTTTCCTGAGATGGCGGAGGGCAGTTATACACAGGATACGGGGTGTTGGCGGATACCACGGGGCCCAGCCCGTTACTCCTTCCAGCTACAGCAATGAACACAGTCTTGATGCCGTCACCTGGTAAACAGAAGAACAGGGCATTTGACCTTGACATTCTCTAAGGCAGAGTCTGCGCAGAAAAAATATGGAGTGGATAAAAAATGTGAGGAAGCAACAAAGAAATGGATTATATGTTAGCTGTTACAAAAAGCTGCTTATATATATTGTTCCGGTTAATTCAAACATAAAGTATCTGTTGATGAAATTTTGAAGATAGACATTAGTGAACCAGGAGGGGGAGGGGAGGAGAGAATTTTCAGAAATAAGGATAAACTTGTTTCTACTTTCTACTGCAATATTCTTATCCAATTGAAAAATTAAAGTGACAACGTCAAATACAAGTATAGCAAATGGTGAACAGAATTTGACTGCGAAACAAGGAAGAGTCATGTGATAACAAGAGCAACACAATTACTGATACACAATCTACAAACAGATGTATACAATACTGTAGTATTGAGTTACGTGAGCAGATATACTTCCTTCTACACTGAATACGGCCAAGTTTTACCTTTTGATAAGCACACTCAATAGTAAAATGCAACAATAACCCTCCCACATGAAAGGGATTTGATTTCAGTCCATCCGGCAAAACACTCTGCCAGTTTAAACTGAAAGTAAAAACTCAGCTAAGTGTTATAAAGTCACCTTCATATTTAGCCACCATCTCTAGAGTATCACTGGTTCCCTTGTGGGCTGAGGTGACGCGGCACTCAGTGGGGATTCCATACTTCTTACAGTGCCCGGCGATCTTGTAGGCCCACTCCTTGTCACTAGCTGAGCCCATGAGAATGACCACTCGGCAGGTTGGGGGTGGGAGAAGCAGCTGCAGTAGCACCATCACTACTACTATTACTACTATTACACTAATACTAAATACTGCTACTGCTGCTACTACTACTCCAATACTACTACTACTACTAGTAGTAGTACTAAGAGTGGTACTAATAGCATTATTACTACTATCACTACTAGTACCACCACTACCACTACTAATAATGAACTATTAGTACTGCTGCTACTACTAGTACAATAGCGTCAGCAGCTAAATATACTAATTTGTAAGGTGAAAAAAATTTTCAGAGTAAAACAGAAAATGTATTCCTAGCAGCCATTACATTCAGCTTATCAGCGATCCACTCGAAGTTCCTCTTGACTTCCTGCAGGGCCTCCTTCGTCACTTCTGGCAGATCCCGGTACACCTGCTTGTCCTTCATCAGTCTCCTGTCCCCTGAGGGCCACAATCTCCACGAGTCTGAGTCTATGATGTCAGAGAGGATGATCTCCCCTGTCAAGTGATAGCAACACAACTAATAATGTATGTGCAATGAGTACATTGTATGTGCAGTGAGTACATTGTATGTGCAGTGAGTGCATTGTATGTGCAGTGAGTGCATTGTATGTGCAGTGAGTGCATTGTATGTGCAGTGAGTGCATTGTATGTGCAGTGAGTGCATTGTATGTGCTGTGAGTACATTGTATGTGCTGTGAGTACATTGTATGTGCTGTGAGTACATTGTATGTGCAGTGAGTACATTGTATGTGCAGTGAGTGCATTGTATGTGCAGTGAGTGCATTGTATGTGCAGTGAGTGCATTGTATGTGCAGTGAGTGCATTGTATGTGCAGTGAGTGCATTGTATGTGCTGTGAGTACATTGTATGTGCTGTGAGTACATTGTATGTGCTGTGAGTACATTGTATGTGCAGTGAGTGCATTGTATGTGCTGTGAGTACATTGTATGTGCTGTGAGTACATTGTATGTGCAGTGAGTACATTGTATGTGCTGTGAGTGCATTGTATGTGCTGTGAGTACATTGTATGTGCTGTGAGTACACCAGTACTGGTATTGATCTCTCTCAATTACTTATACTCTAATACAAGACTTCAGAAATGTAAGCTTTGTGGTTACAGCTATTTGCTAAGCAACATGGAACCCAGATCAGAGGGTACTATTGACAGGGAGTTATAGAAGACGAACATTGCTAGCTATTGAAGGATAATGATTTAGCAGATGTGAAAGAAGTTGAACAGTTGTCATGACAACGACTAAAACTAAAGTGTAGACTTGGCACTGCAGAGTGGTGTTAACTAAACCAAATTCCCATCGTTGTTTCTTATTTTCAGCCTGCGAGCTCACATGTGTGTTCAACAAACCAACCTTGGGAATTGACTCCAAACTCAATCTTCATGTCAATCAATGCACAATC
The DNA here is from genome assembly GCA_964035545.1 of Bugula neritina. Lineage (NCBI taxonomy): Eukaryota > Metazoa > Bryozoa > Gymnolaemata > Cheilostomatida > Bugulidae > Bugula > Bugula neritina. The sequence goes on from OZ037771.1 coordinate 3,191,733, forward strand.
TATGGACGCCCAGGCTTTCTCTAGAATCTCAAACACGCATACAGACGTCTGTGACATCATTTCCACGTCATCTGCAGTAATTTTTATGCCTCCAATGACCATTTCGGCAGACACGACGTCCTCAAATGACCACTCTGGATCACCAGCTGCGTCATCCTGTAGAAAAAACAGTGAAATATGAAGGGTTGATTACACTGAGCAGTTGTGGTCTAGGGGTTAGAGCACTGGCTTGATAAACACAAGGTCAGTAATTTGATCTCCAGTGAAGACTATTGGTGATGTTAGGACGGGCATTTAGGCATAATTGCTCTTGTGTCACAATGGTGAAAAAGACTTCAGCCCTATTTAACAAAAACCCTTTCCATCAGGGGTTCTCACAGGGATAGTGACTATAAACTCACGTTGGTTTTTATAACAAGCATATAGCCCGTATTTTATACACCAGACCTAGACCACATTTACCTCATGGACTTATGATTTTCATGCAACTTGATGATTGGTGGCAGAGAGAAACACAAACTAGAGAGCACTTTTAAGTTATTTACAGATGTTTTGAGTCATCTACCGCTAGAGAGGGCACAACTCTCACTGCACACATTTGTTTCAACCAGAAGATGCTGATATCAACATAGTAGTACAAGAATGAACAGCCACAATCTACCAGCACACTGATAGCTTGAGCTATAAACTGCCTATTATCTGATTGATATCTTAGAGCCCAGCACTGTAGTCTGAAATACTGTTTCTATACCATGTTAGACACTGTGTTAGGTTTGAGGAAAGACAACTCTTGAACGCATGCAGAGTACAAGGAGAGCAACATTGATTTGTCCAACAAAAGCTGCATCTCCTAAAGTCTCAACAGCATGAAGAGACAAAACTTGCCGTAAACTAGCAAATATTATCAGTGAAGTAAAACCAACTCTCTGTTTAGAAAGGTAACTTCAGTCAACCCTAAATATAAATATACAGGAAGGGGGGGGGGTGTTGGATACCCACTTGGTAAGCAGAAAACAAACATTCATGGTTGGAAATAAGAATCAAAACATTTGGTATTGAGTTTAAGATTACTTGAGGGATTTACAGAAGGAATTTATTCAACTGAATGAAGGGATTAGAACTACACATTAGATAAGATCCTTACAACTGCTAGACAAGTGGTAAACAAGTAAGCTGGTGTGGCATGTGGCAGGCTACCAAGTAGACCACAACTAATTACTATTCCAGTTTCCTGAGTCCAAAGTCCTCCTGTCTCAAATAAACAAGCCCAGCTCTCTAACGCTCAACTGTGTAGACTGTAGAGTGTAGACTGAGTAGACTGTAGACTAAGCAAGGGGCACGTTTGATTGATGGGGGCACAAAGAGACTGACCAGTGAATATTCAGGAAATTACTGGATTGATTCAGTTGCAGACACAAAGAGAAAAACAGTCAACAGTTCCGATATTTTAGAACAAAGAGACTTTCTGCAGGAGAATTTAACAATAAACAACAAATAGCATGATGCAACTTTACATCCAGTATGTAACTGTAGAGTGTAGATGTTTTACTGAAGAAAAGTAGGTTATTTGTTACTGGAAACACATATGTATAGGTTAAATTAGCTAAAGGAACCAGTAGCTAAAGGACATGTGTTTTCACCTGCAACCACCAGGCACATAGAAACACCCACTGAAAGCACGGCATACCTTGTAAAAGTATTCACTCTTCACGGGAGAGAATCTGAAGCCTTCCTTGACATTGTGATTCCTTTTGAGGAAGGACCCAGTAGCCACCCGTCTCGTGACAAACTCAATGGGAATCATGGCACAGCGCTCGGCTATGAATTCTCGCTCAGACTCCAATCTCACGAAATGGTTTCTAACACCTGAGGGAGGAGAGGAACGTAGAGACAGCTTCAGTATGTGTTTCAAGGAACAGAAAATAGCACACCAGTGCATGTCGCTGACCAGAGCAACTACACAGAGTGGTGAGTTTCCATTTAGCTGATCAACACAGCTATACTGATTAGCTGCACACTAACCAGTGTACCTGTCACCTATAACTCACCTTCACATGTCACCTACAACTCACCTGTCACATATAAACCACCTGCATATGTAAGTCAACTGTCACTTGCAACTCACCTGCATCTGTCAACAATCCAAAAACACTGGCAGCAGTTCTAGTGGAGATGGCAGCTTTACCTTCAAGCTCATTGGATCTACAAATTACAACCAACTCCTTACAGCTAACCCAAATTTAGTTTACAGCTTTGCTCTATTTCAAATAGTGAAGTGACATATCTTTGTTGAAAGGGTGGACTATTGAAAAGCAAATAAAATCAACCAGTTTGAGTCTCAACATTCTTAGGAGTCAAGCATTCTTCAAACACTCATTCTTGAATATCTCTATGGAAATTTAGAAAACTACTAAACTGTAGAGAGTGCAAGACAATGCAGTAAATCTAACTATAGAGCTATAGCAAAATCAACACAATAATATTGATCCTCAGTCAAACTCAGTTTAAACTGGTGTAAATCATCAAACAGTCTGAATCAACTCACACTGCCCAGTATATAGAAATATAAAATTAGTTTTCAGTTTGAATCTTGCAATGAACTCAACACTGAAAAGATTACTACCTGGCAGCGTTGTGAGCTGTTATCCTGTCTTTAGAGTAAACTATACAAATGCTGTCATCACCTTCTACTGCATAGATGATTTTAGTCTTGCCTTCTGCAAGCTGAGCACCTCGTTTTATGCTCTCAGTCTCACTCATGTCTAAATCAAACTGATACTCATGATACCAGAAGAATGCAGCACCAACAAAATATTTTATTCCATATAGGTCACTAATAAGTGCAGTAATATACTTATATAGGTGCAGTAGTTAAGAAAATTTAATAACCTAAGTTTCTTAAAACATTTTGGTTGGGATTAGGAGTTGACGTTCTGGTGAGAACATAACTTCCTTTGCAGTTTGCTACATTAACATTTTTTAACATATAACACAGACTTTTCTCAATCTAATTACTATCAGTAACAAGAGTATCTGTATTCCTAATAGTAATTATACTTATAGTTAGACATACGATATTCCTATCAGTATGTGAGTATCACAGTCATGAGTCACAGTGATACTGATAGTAATGACTACTAAAAGTAAATCTAAATACTAATCAAGCTAATCACTAAGCCTAATAATTATGACAATCACAATGTTAAAACTTAAACTAATATTTTAATTTATAAATTGATGTTATAGTTAGTATTACTATTACTATAGTATTAGTATAGTTATACTTATAGTTATACCGATAGTGATAGTGATACTGATCGCCGATAGTGATAGACGCACACTTACACTAGCTTGGAAAACAAATTTATGATTATAATATTTATACTTGAACACCTACTGAAAATTTTGCAGAACTAAACGTCAAAGCAGGAAACCAAGAGAACTTTGTGAGAAAAGGTGAACCTGGTTTGCAGAGAAATATGTAACAAATAACAATGCTAGTAAATATTATTATTACTTTCAACAGCTGCTAGCACGTGCGCGTTTGATTTTGAAAACGGGTAGTTGGTGCTCAAATTTTAAAGTGGGCGTGACCGATTAGTAAAAACTAGAAATAACAACCTCCAATCAAAACAAAGGTCTGATAAAATTGATAACTAACTGTAGGCTTCAACCAATGAAATAAAACTTATTGGTTATAGTTATAGCTTCAACTACCGGCATTCTTTTATTTCACAGTTATGATCAAGGATGTCTAAAGTGATAAAACTCGTTAGAACAGTTTGATATGAGCGATGATAGCCGAGACGTCCATGTGTTAATCAAGAATCGCTAATAAAGATAATAAACTGTCTCTATTCATATAGAAGGCTATAATCTATTGGCTCCACTTCGTGAGACATTTAGCAGCATAACAACATTCTTACTCTGCTTTTCACACTTGAAAATAAAGAGAAACGTAGAAATTTCAAGTCTTTATTTAAGCAATTTAAGCAACATAAGGTGTTAAATAAAACCCAAGGTGAAGGTTAAATATTATAAATATAGTTCTTTACAGATTAACTTAGTTTACAAGTATTACAACCCTTTAAATGTACAACTATATGCAGACTATCTGGGTACAAATGAAACATAAAGCAAACAAAAAATTTTCAATTTTGAATCTGCTATATTGAAACCATAAATTGAATAAACAATAATTTGATGTTGTCATTATAATAAGTCCTATTGCCTATTATAGTAATTATAAGTACTAGGTCTACCTATAAAATAAAAATTGCGTTCAACATGTATTGCCACCTACTAGGCTTGACTTACTAGTTATTAGATACTAAAATAACTTATTATATATGACATACCAACTATTTATTACAGATTATACCTCTATTTCTAGAATAACAATACTTATATGTATAGTAGTACCCATGGCTGTGGTGGACACAACTCCTAGTATTATGTTAGGCTTATATACCCGGATCTTGTGTGGAGCCCTACTATACCACACCATTACCATCTGAACTTACAACTTCTGTAGTAGAATACATGGTCTGCAGCTACGTACACTCTTCTACTAGATTAGTTGGTTTTAAAATATTTTACAATGAAAGTGACAGATATCAAATGTTACCTTTTTCGTACCTAACATGGACAAGTCATTTATTGTTTTTAAAAAGAATTTCCTAATTTGCTTTCAGTTTGGATATTTGTCTTCTCGTGTAATTTTTTTCACTAAATAGCATTAATTTCTCATTATCCAGTGTCCTATTCAATACTGACAAGGCAATAAACTAAACCTGAATATTCAACGCAGTAATTTTATATCCATTTCTTCAGTTTATTGGTGCGACAACTCCAATTTTCCAACCTGCTCTTGCCTGGTACGTTGGTTTTAAATTTTCCATAATTTTGTGTAATGTTCATTTTTATTGATTTTTCTTCAACCAATGAGTGGTGCTTGCAAGTAATACATGTGTCGTGTTATACAGAGGCCATTGTATCTTCAGTAGATGTACATTCAACAACCCCACGTATTCTACTCAATCGCAGTTTAAACTGAAAATTACACAGCAGTCATGTCTGTAATGTTGACAGCCACAAAAAATGTCGTCAGGAAGAAGTCAGCTTCAGCTAAATCAGCTCGAAACAAGGAGTGAGTCAATTTTATTTGTTTTGTTTAATGTTTTACTTTTTGAAGGTTTATGCGCGTTGGGCACATATTTTATGTCTTTAGAGAGTTAGGAGTTTGCTGGGTCTGGTTGGCGTAGAAATATGTGCACCAAAAAGATAAATCATATGATATGGGAAGATGAAATAAGTTAGTTGTGACTGAATATTAAAGATTAAAACACTTTTTAAAAAGTATTTTTGCCTGTATTACTTTATTAAATATACAAACTATGTTATTATAAAAATTTTAGACTTTTCAATAATAAAAAAGAAATCCTAATGCAATTAATAGTGCTAACTCCTAACTCCAAAGTACTAACTAGTTACTAAATAATTGGTCATTTTATAAACTCTTCTGTGTTTACTAAGTGAAGTGACAATAAAAAAGATGCTGATGAATAAAAAATTAAGCAATATTTTTCAATTTAAGAAATATAACTGCAGTTTTTCTTAAAGAAAAGTAAGAAATATCAACGCCCTGCATTTGCTAATGATTCTCGGGGCTTTTGATTTCATCAAACAATAAAATATTCAAAATTATGTGTTGTCTGTGAATCATTCAAAAAGGTTCCTATGAGAAAGATTCAATTGGTGCCCAACTTATGATTTATTTATGAAGTTATAGTCACGTAACATCACTGTTTAGATGCTGCATGGAAATACACGTCGCACTGTTTACATCACATACAGCGACTTCTACAATAATATATCTAGCTCTTGGTGTCAGCAGTTGGGGGAATTGGCTGCGCATCTAGTGCTCAGCATACTAAACTTCAATCAATATATTGCATCAATACTTTCACAATGGCTTCTAATAACGAGAGCATAGCTCATTGTTGGAACAGCACTAGAATCAATATCGTATAATACACATTGAGAAGGCCAACGTTCAGAGTTCTGCAGCTGGTTGTTTGTGCAAGGTAAACTCGTATCTGCACACCACACTGTTTTCGCCATGATTTCTGCTTTTACCACGAATCATATTTCGAAATTAATTCAATATCTTTCTTGTATTACTTGAAATTACATTGATTGTTGCCGTATATATAGTAACTGGACAAACTCAAATGACTGCAACTGCAAACGAAAATAGTAAATCAATAACATGAGTTTTGTCAGGTATATTTAAGGTAGACATGAGAAGTCGTGCCCTCTATTCTGCATATGACAACCCGGCATATATTATATGTAACAAACATTGATCAACCGTTCTGTTTTATTTGCCTAGTCTGTTCAATATATTTGATGATTAGTGCTTGGAATTATATCTCAAAATTGTTGCTTTTTCAAGTGAATAATTTTAAAGCTCATAAAAGTTATTCGTTAGGGAAATTTGATATTCTCCATTCCTATAAAAAAATTCTTTATTTCTCTATTTTTAGGGGCAATGTACTAAACACGAATTGAAATTACTTTAATAAATTATACAGATATTCTCAGACATGGAATTACAATATACATTTTGACGTGTAGCCTTCTTGAGTAACTTTTGATTAAAAATCTGTTGAAAATAATCTTGTGAGATAAATTTTGACTTAAATCTAGTGGTTTGAGTACAACTCTTGACCTCACTATACTCGTATTTTCAGCCGACGACCTCCGTCTAAACCTAAGACACAGACAGCGTCACATTCCTCTCACGTCAGCAGTCAGAACGTGAAAACATGGCGCTGGACAGAAGTAGTGGAGAGTCAGGAGGGACTGCCCGAGGAGTCAATAAAAACCTTGACCTTTAGTAAGTTGTGCCAACTGCTTGAGTGGCATTTTTTCACCTCAAATGACCTGATGTCAGCAATAATATGTTCACTTCATTGTGTAGAATTTTGAACTGCATAGAAAATGTATTTGTTTCCAGTAATAATTATCAGGTAAAGGTGGGTTGTGAAGTAGTTTAACTATGCGGAGAATTGCTACATTTTCAGACATCCTTTGCCATGTCTGCGAATGTAAGCTGTAAAAACCAGCAAATCACCAAGAAGTCTTTTCTGTTATGCTGACAATATTAATCGTGTGTCTAAATTTACTTTGTACCTATGTTAGCAGAATTATATCTAAAAAATCAATGTATAAAGAAATGTTTAAATTATAACTGCTATAGTAAATAGCCCAAGTTCTGCAATGCAGACCAATAGAATGACTCAGCTAATGACAAAACATGGCTAATGCCACTCTCTACTAATGGATTCGTACATAATAAGATGGTGTATAAATAACCTGACCTGCTCTAACCTGCTATTCCGTGTCTATTATTTGAATGATGGCATGTTTTGTTATCCGAAAAGTATATAATTATTTCAATCGGCAGTTGAATTATTGGACAGGAAATATCCTCATTTCCTGAAGCGCATATCATTTATTCATTGCCTATGCAGACATTAGTAAAATATAATATATTTATATATGTTATACAGGATTTGTGGTGCAATCACTATAGTTTAGATCAGCTCTTTTGTCTATCAATGCGATTGTATGAGCTTTTATATTTTTCACAATATTCTGTAGATTTATAGCTCCTAGACAGAAAGTATTTTCAATCATGCAAATGAATCCTCCTCAGTTCTCAAATTGTTTTCTTATTATTTTTAGTTACCAAACGTATTTCTTTTGGAAAAGAATCATTTAGCAATATATTATACATATTATTCAATATAAGTTACATCAATTTCAGTGGATAAAAATTAAATTAAATCAGAGAAAAAGCAATTCCTCGACATAACTATAATATTGATCATAGTCAAATTTCTATCTATTTTTGAAATTTTATTGGCTAGTAAAATTTTTTAGGGAAAGACACTGTAGAAATTTGGGTGGATGATGAGAAGGCTAAAGTGATGGTAAGTAAACATACCTTATATTAGAGCATGGCGTTAAAATATATATAGCCTTAGTGTTCTATAACTGTCTTGAATATTGGAAATAAGCTAAGCATGCGCAAAGTACATATCCGTAGCTCATTAATTTCATGCAATACCAATATGTACACATGTCACTCACAAAATATAATATTACCAATACAGAATAAAAACATTGTCCTTTACCAGTATATTGGTGTTGGTGAGAATTGCAAAAAATTCTTTTTGTTTACCAAGATTTAACGAATACATGCTTTAGTTTCCACCTTCGTTAAGTCTTTCTACAAATCAATAGACTATGCATATATGCATCGTGCTTTACTTAGTCCGCTGAATAAATTTATTGAAAACCAAATCAATATCGCCATAGAAAACTCTCTGTTGCCTAACTTTACAGCATTAGATGACATAATCATTGTGTATGCATGCCATAATAATAATGGTGACTAGATGAGAGTACTCATGGCAGTGTTGTTTTCATTTCTTAAAGTTGAATGAGGATACAATGATAACTGATAACTTTTTGTATTTTTTGGTTAAATATATTTATTTCAAAATGAGAAAAGTTTTCAGTTTGGTTTTGATTACTAAAAATATTTTTCACATAATATGTATAGATTCAGTAAGAAAGCGCTTATGTTGTCCCAGACGCGGGTTTAGCATAATTTCCAGAACAAAATAGAACGAGTTGCCTTGAGCCAATCTGATCGTGAGTTTCTTGTTTCAGGACGCGTTTGCTGAAGATGCCGAAGGGGCGGTGATAAACTTTGAATGTCTGCCTCATTCCGGGACCATTTCAACTTGTCGCAATGAATTGGGAGAGCTCGAGCAAATTCTTACCTTAGAAACACCAGAAGGACCTGTCGTTGTTGAGCATAATTAACCTATCTATGGATCAGTTTTATAGTTTATCATCTTTGACAATTTAATTGCTTTAAAAATTTTTAATTGCTTTAAAAATTATATTTCTAGATTCATCTTGTTAGACTGTCATTTTTCTCCAATTAGTTTAAAACTAGAGGTCAAAATGAGGGGGTCCATTGGGGCACCCCTACCATTTCCTCCAATTAGTTTAGAACTAGTGCTATTACTATACTTATGGTAGGATACCATATCACTTCCTGTTCACTGATGCACCAGAAATTGACACGAGAGATATGGCATAGATTATATGAGACCTAAAATACAAATTAAATCAATTATATATGTTATATGCTAAAACTTATGGAGACATGATAACGTATTCAACATTGAACTACCAGTTGCTGGGGTTACTTTCAATATGTTGATGCTATGAAATGCCATACATAATTAGTTGTGGAAAGAAACAGTGTTTTTAGTTTGTTAAAGATATTAAAGGCATTCTATTTTTTCAAGCTGAAGTTTTAAAGCTGAATCATCTAATACTGAATGTAAAAGATTTAACTTTTATGTTGAGTAGTCTTGTCGTATTTTAATAATTTCATTATATATTTCTTAAACTATAGAATATATTTTCTGATTTATGACAAAACTTCGTTTTTTACCCAAGTGTTTTAGTATAATTCTATTTCAACTGTTTTTCATACTGTCCATTGACTTTGTTTATGTACTGGTTGTTCATTAGAAAACATTTGTTGACTACATAATCTCTAAATGTTTTTTCCTACTTTATTCGCTCAATTTAGTATCTGTGATGGTGGTTTTATTTGCTAAAATATAATATAACACAGTTGTTGTTGAAAAATAATTATTCTAATAAAAATATGGCAATGATGCGTTGCTTTTAGTGGTTTATAGTCAACTCTCTACATCTCTACTGACTTCTTGTTGTATTATAACTATTTATGTAGTGTTATGGGTGAGATATGAAGATGTATGATATGCTGGGATATTGAGGTATGATATGCTGGGATATTGAGGTATGATATGCTGGGATATTGAGGTATGATATGCTGGGATATTGAGGTATGATATGCTGGGATATTGAGGTATGATATGCTGGGATATTAAGGTATGATATGCTGGGATATTGAGGTATGATATGCTGGGATATTAAGATATGATGGGATATTGAGTCAGATGCTATTTGGTTACATGGTTTTCGGTCACGTTACAGCATAAAGCTAATACCAACACCAACAGTTTTTAATATACACAACACACCATTAGCAGAGTTCAACTTTACCACTAATGTGTGTATTGTTGGTAACTTTATATTTGCAATTAAAAGCAGCAACAGATGTGACTACAATGTTTTTCGCTGCAAATGCGTCATTATGGCCAACAAGTCATGTGCTGCATTAAGCATGTCATGCGCTGTCGTCAGCTTTGATGATTATGAATTAATTATACTGAGTCAACAAAACGTACTTTAGGTTATTGATTCGATGATGACATGATTTGTAACTTATGTTAGTCGAGAAAACTTACTGCAAAAGATAATTCCACAGTTACTTTGAAATGAAAAGTAATGGAAAGCAACATGGATGATTATAAAACAAATTTTAACACATGCCACATTGATTTATTTGTGATTTGAATAAAAAAGCTAAGATGTCATAGGAATACTGAGAATATGTGGTCATAACTCCAATTCAAATTAATCATTATAATTATCTGTCTGGGAGAGGGGGGGGGGGCGGGTGTGTGTGTAAAGGGGCACAGTTCAGAAATGTAAGGATAGCAAACTATTAGGTTGAAAGTTAATCTTGTAGTAGAAAACAAAAAATAAGCATTCAAACCGATTTAGACTTCAGAATGCCTACTTTATTCAACGAGTTCAGCCATTACTGAAACATAATTATCGAATGGGTATAGAGTCTGTCCTAGGCATAGAATTAGTCCATTGATTGCTGCTGCATCACAGCTAGTCAAGTGAAAATGACAACCAGGTTTTATAAATTTTCTGTGAGATTTGGGTTGATGTTTGTTTTTTCAATCAATATGTTGAATGTAAAACTTCTGCATGGTTTGTAATAATTAGTAATCAGCAATTTTGCTATTAATTATTGATAAAAAGATCTTTTATCTTTCCAACTCACATCAAAGACAAAAGCCCCGCTATAACATGCCCAGGTAATATTGCACTAAATATATGCAAGAGCTGACCCAGTGTTGGATTAAAACCGTCCAATCAATACGCAGGCCACCAGCGAGCAGTACAAGGCAGCATTATATGGTGTGCCAATTAATTACAAACTGAACAAAATTTTGCAGCTTCAAACATGGAAATAGTAGAGTTTTAGTAAAAACATTGAATAGGTTTTATTTGTGATGAACAAGGAAGATCATTGAGAGTTTGAAATAAAAAAATAAATGAAACTATAAAGTAGCATTGCCTGAGTTCACTAAATTGTACAAGCTATACATGGTACGGGCAAATAACACCGACCCTTCTATGTACAAAAACAGCACACATGTCTCTTCCATCTCAGCAAGCTTTTATATTGGCAAGTTTTTGACGACCACGTCTTGAAAGTCGTTGCAATCTCATTCCTAATATTTGAGGTGAGTCATAATACAGAAATAGCTTTGTCTAACAATGGCTATGATTGGTCACCTTGCTGGTGGCCTGCTGTCCATATATTTACTCATAACCACGGCACTTTTCAGCCGAACCTGCCCAGATATTCTACGACGTAGAGCCTCTCTCTCTTCAGCTAACCGTCTCTCCTCCTTTTCTTTTAAACCCAAAAGTATTTTTTCTCTAAGCTCTTTTTCTTTGCGAGCATTTTCTTCCTTTTCCTTTCTCTTTTCCTACAGTATTTATATAATTTATTCTCTCAGAATATTGTGAAGACAACTTTAAAAATATGACAAAGCAAACAATGCGTGACAGGTATGCAAATATCATTAAAAGACAACTTAGAGCGGTGCAACTCGGAAGAAGTAACATTTGGTATTAAGTCTATAGCTCATCCCGCCACCAACTAAACGACACAGGAAGTATAACTAGGCTGACCTCTAGTTTTCGTCGTTTGGTTTCTTGCTCATGTCTAATCTTTTCTTCAGCAAGTCGTTGCTGTTCTAGTACGAGCTCTTTCTCCCTTTTCAGAACTTCTTCTTCTGTCTTCTGCTTCTGTAAGAGAATCCAGTGTGCACAGTGCAAACACAATGGTATAATAACACAGCTATGAGGGAGAGAGCAAGACCAGTGCAGAGCAGGGCAGAGCAGAAAATGTAAACTCAGCATGTGATTTAAAGTCCATGTTCTACTGTAATAACGCTTACGTTGCAGTGCAATGATTTCATAAAATCTGTAAGAACCCCCGACGATTTCTCAACGAAAACCAATCAAAGAAAATTAAAGTTATACTTCTTGGCAAAAGTATTCACCAGCTTAGGCTTAATCAGGGATAACTAATTAATGAATCAGTTGCTGCAATATGCCATTACAAGCTTGCTCAAAACACGCCACTCAGAAAAAGAAGTATGGCAGTTGCTTGTAGAACTTCTATGTGACATGACAAGTTCTTTCAGGTGGTGGTAGGTAGTGGCAGGTGGTAGCAGCTGGTTCTTACCTTGACTCTGTCAAACAGTTCAGTGAGAAGACGAATACTCTCGAGCTTTCGCTGAGCCACCAAGATTTTCCTCTCCTCTTTGGCAATATTTAGTGCTAGAACTCTTTCCTCTTCACATCTTTTCATCTCGTCTAACTTTTCTTTTCTTTTTCTTTCTCTCTCCCGTTTTCTTCTGGCTTTTTCCTCTTTTTCTTCACGCTCTTTGCGTCTGCAGAAATACTGTTTCATTTCATGATCTTTCAAAGGTTGAAAGTCAAAGGTTAAACAACAAACCAACATGATGAAACTTGATGTCAAGAAATGTTTTTAAACTATTCTCAAACACAACTGGTAAACAAAATAAAATGAACTGCTAAAAGTTAAATAAAGCAGCAGAGAATGACAAACTTACGCAATCTCTTTCTGTTTGTTCTCCTCGAACTCTTTCTCTGCCTGTTTTTTCCTTTCCTTCTCCAACAGAAGAGATTTTATTTTTTCTGTTTCCTGTTCACGCTTTTTTATTGATTTGTCTGTCAAGTGCTTCGTTTTATCAAAATCAACCTAAAGCAAAGTATTCACAATCAGCACCTTCACTGAAGCTACAACAGCCACACTCGCTGTACTACTTTATCTCATGACTGAAGAATAAATAGAGAAAAAGCCCACTAAAACTACCCTATTTTTCTGTACATGACTATCAGTATCCTCACACTATAAGTGGCTACAGCCTAACAGCAACCATCATAAAGTGGTTTATAAAAATAAATTTTAGAAAATTCCATTTAATAAATAAGTAAAACCATTAATGAAACTATGGAATAGTTAATGCTAGGTTAAGCGATGAACAGCCTGAAAAACCTTCAAAATATTCCACATCAGGTCTCAATAGCTCGAGATCTGTGGCCCACCTTGATGGTAGCTGTGAAGGCCTTCCCATCCTGGTTGATATGCATGAGTTTCATGCCTCTCAGTGCCTATGCCTCTCAGTGCCTCCATACACTTGACAAAACACATGTACTCCTTGTACTGTACGTACACGTCAAACACCAAGTCCTGTCCAAACTTGAACGTGTTGATGCCGGCAGCGTTTGAGGCAGCAGAAGACACAGTGATCTCTTCCCTGACAGAACAAAGGAGTCAATACAACTCATTATGAAATAAGAAACTTTTCATAACATAAGATTTATCTTTACTTTCTTTAAAAAGATCATAACATAATTTCAAGAACTTTAGTAAACTGTAAAGTAAATTGAATGGTATTTGAGAAATTGAAATTTGCATCATGTTACTTAACCCCTTCAACCTGTTCAAAAATCAAACAATGTAAGTACTTATTGTTGCTTAATTGGAGCATCGTAACAAAGTAAAACATGTACTTTGTACTCTATTAAATGACCAAAAATAATATTTTCTGCACTACAATTACATCAATTTTAACCCTGAAAAAGGAAGACAAGTTCTTATTGGACAGCAATAGTCTGCATTTAAATACACAACAAACACAACTATGAGTTAATTTGAGCAGTGAGTATTCCGGAATACCGACCTATAGGGATCCAGGATAGGGACGTCTATACACCTGATGTCTCCATACTGACTGAACACCTCTCTGATGATGTCATAGGAGGGTTTATTGGTTGCTGACTTGTACGAGGAGGAGGTGGAGGGGGAGTGTGAAGGGGCGAACCACTTGCACGGTACTTCTGTTATGTGAATGGTGTCTGGTCGCTCACCTGGTTACATTATCCAATCACAGTCATTGTATAATAAAAACAGAATCCATTATAAGTAAGCTAGACAAAATTAATCACTAGTGGTTTCCAGACATTACATTTAAACAAAATAATATGTTAATAAGTGATGAGAAAAAAGAAATTAGCACATTTTGTAACAATATTACGTAGAAGTACTACTTTCATGTGGTTAATGCAAAGGTTCACATTTAAATAATTTACAATCAGCAGCTGTAGAAAAACATTTGTTTCTTAAACAGAGACTACTAAAAAAAATATATTTTCCATAAACATATTATTATTGGTTTATAAAATTTCAGTTCAAATCAATTCGGCTGAGTTTTTTAGGTTAGAAGGTATTATAAAAAAGTTAATACACTTGCAAAAATATACCATCATTCTACCACAGGTTAAATGTTTAAAAATCCAATAGCAAAGAAAATTCCAAGAAGCTGCATATGTAAGTTATAATTTATATATTATAACTTGGAGCAAGTTGATTGACAAACAAAACATGCTTGCAGTGATAGAAGCAGTTGAGAGGGACGATATATTCTATACACACAGTCCTACGTCTCCTATATACTCACCCGCTTTCATCTCATTCATGTTCTTAGCATCTCGGAAGAAAGAGTCCCAATCATGACGGCTAGGAAACATAGACTTGGCTTCTACAGCTCTGATTTTCAGTACTTCGGGGTAACCGCTCAACTTCATCGTACTACCTGTTAGTGAAACACATTATAGCCATAAGCAACTTCTTTTGGGAGTTTGATTAACTCAAACAAGAAAACTATTTCAAGCAATATGTCAGCCAAAATGGTTTTTTCACGCAACTACATGAGGTATTTGGAAGTCTTGGTGGTATTAGATCTCATAAAAAATTTCCATAACACTACATCAGGAAGGAAGGTCTATAAGTTAGCTATGAAGTCAAATAAGGGCTCATCAACTCTAAAAAAACACCAACCATTCTTATTTATTTAAACATATTAGTTTTTCACCGTCTAATTTAGCTAACAGCTTTGGTAGAGATGATTTGCTCTCAGTTTACTCTTGATGACTTTTAGCAGCATAAACTTATCTGGCTTGGCCATGGACTTTAGCTTTTCCATTACCTGCCGGCATTACCAGTAACTAATCATATACTGATAGGCTACACAGTAGTCAGTTTGTTATATATTGTAATATTTATGATTTTGTTTATTATTAATTTAACAACCAATACCAAAACAACTAAACAAAAAAAGCAGTCAGCAATTTTGCACACATTTAATTAAATCTAAACTAAAACTTCATTAAAAATGACTCTTTTCTAGTTGCTTAAAAATCTGAATAAAACAAGATTATAACCATGAATAATATTGAGCTCACTTTAACAACACATTTTCACAATTGAAAAACGAATATACCATGAGATAGATGCAAGAGATGACTTACTTCCCAATTGGATATAGATTTACCACTAGTCTTCAGTTGGGGTAGCTGTACACTAATGTGAACCCTAGCTATAGGCTTGAGATACAAAGAACTTTTAGAACTAAATGAAATAATATCCGCTGTGTCATTGCAGAGTGACGTTACCGGATTGTTTGACATGGTAACGGAGAAGTATGACTAAACCCCAATTTGCTAATCTGTAGGCCCAGGCGTGTTAACAGATTGGAGTACTACAAGCAAAACAATATTTTTAACACTATGTGAAAATGCTCATGTTTAAACGAATAAGTGGTTTAATAACACGCTAACAGCATATTGAAATACAAACTGCATGATAGAATTAAAGTTTAATTTCCAAACAATATTTGTATTAGAAATAAAATATAATGAACTATGAATGACAGTAAATCATTACATCTAAGGCTATAGATGTGATACTAGACCAACCAGTGACCATTTTAAATTTCAAAATGCGCATTCAATGTGAAAGCTATGCTTCCATTTGACAAGAACGCAGAAAAAGGTGGTAAAACATTCCAGTTTTATGTAAAGGTCCTAAAGATCTTGTTTTAGGATATCCTTAAATATGAGAAAGCCTTTCACAGATTGACGGCAACACATCATAAAGTAAGATGCACTGGGTGCTGTTTTTTGCATGTGGCCTAGCTAAAGCCGAGGAACTTCCGTTTTGAAGAGAGAACCTGAACCTGTGATTTTAATTTTTTTTTTAATTTTCATTTTATTTTCTTAAATTTTACCCAAAATAGATCTTAGACTTCTGAACCATGAAGAAGGATGCCGAGAACACAGGCTAAGTAAGACCCCCCCCAATACTAATTGTAGCTAATAGTAATCATAACAATTATACTTATACTATGACTTACTTACCATTCCTATTCACATTGTTATTCAGAACCTAAAGTTAAACCATAGCTATTAATATGATTCTGAATACCGTGACTATCAATATCACTAAGAGTGACTATGACTATGAGTCATTGGTGTGAATATGTGGTCATTAGTATGAGAATATGAGTATTTTAATTTGTATTAGTCAAACTACAATATCACATAGTGATAGTGATACTGATAGATTACCCATAGCATGAGCATTGTTATCAGTGAGTCATATTGATAGAAACTGAAAGTATCAGTATGAGTATGATAACCGAAGACTTGGAGCTAGGCTTATGTTTACTATTACTATTAGTATTACATAAGATTACCATTAGTTTTACTACTACTATTAGTATTAATAATATCAACATTATTATTGAATTTAATATTAGTATTATATTTATTTATTGACCTATCACTATCGTCCATTGAGTCATTGAGTCATTTACTCAGTTTTGCTATCACTATGCCTATTGCATTACTACATTAGATGATGATAATCGAATTCAACAAATCAATAAAAGTAAATATATGAATTTAAGATTGAAAACTCAAAGTATCTACTAGAACTAGAAGCAGATACTCATACTCATAATGATACTCATACTGCAAGTGCATCTGTTTAGCGCCAATGCAAGTGTTTTGCAGCTTGACTTCAGACTCAGTTTAGACTTGGAGATTCAAATTGAGATTGATAATTTAACGAATTAGATTCAAATAACCATTTAATAATCATGATACAATAACAATTATGCCGATTGTCATTAATATTATACTTCACTTTTTACTCAAGCAAGCCTTGGGTGGAATTGAAAGCTTTTAGGTTTAAATTCAGTGTACAGGGTTTCGATCAGTGTTGGCTATAGAGTTGTCCCTCCTATTCATATGATTGCGTTGAGGCATTCGCAAGGCCAATCAATATTTTTGTAATAATGATCAACATTTTGCACATGCCTACACTTTGGTGATTATATTTTTTTCTTATTTCCCTAGGTTAAGCTTTCATGGAAGCTGTCTATCAATTTAAAAGTTGCTGGTTTTGAACTAATTAACGTTGCTAATAAATTATTTAATAATTGATCATAGCCAATTCTTATATAATGCTAATTTTGCTGTCATGCTAGAAAGTTATATTTGTTTTTAGAATGTCACGTTTTAAGGCAGAAGGTTAGTCTTGAGAAGAATTGTATAGGGTGAGAAGCATATCGATATTTACTCTAATTTCGGCATAAGAAAAGCATATTAATCATTTTAAGAACATTAATTTGCTATAAATTTCAAATATAACATTCATGTCATCACACAAAGTAAACAACAAGATAATAGATTACTGTTTGATAAAGAATTGGCATTTCTATAAATCAATAGTCTACATATCTCATTTGGGATAAATGTGCCATGACAAGACTTTGACATTTATTACAATTTTAAAAGTAAAAAATTATAGAGGTTTGTCAACAAATTGTAGCATGGACAACTTGGGCATCTTGGGTAAGTCATAGTCAATCAAATAGTAAGAAATAAAGCCTAATAGTGCATGCCATGTAAGTCAAAACTTCTGAGATACATTTAATAGAGACATGTATGGGAAGCATTCAATAGCTTGCGTTCTAAAGAAAAGTTAAAAATGTTAATAGGTTATTGCAAATTTTTAATCCTATCTGCTTCTTAACCGCTCACATAAAAACGTGTGTGTGTGTGTGTGTGTGTGTGTGTGTGTGTGTGTGTGTGTGTGTGTGTGTGTGTGTGTGTGTGTGTGTGTGTGTGTGTGTGTGTGTGTGTGTGTGTGTGTGTGTGTGTGTGTGTGTGTGTGTGTGTGTGTGTGTGTGTGTGTGTGTGTGTGTGTGTGTGTGTGTGTGTGTGTGTGTGTGTGTGTGTGTGTGTGTGTGTGTGTGTGTGTGTGTGTGTGTGTGTGTGTGTGTGTGTGTGTGTGTGTGTGTGTGTGTGTGTGTGTGTGTGTGTGTGTGTGTGTGTGTGTGTGTGTGTGTGTGTGTGTGTGTGTGTGTGTGTGTGTGTGTGTGTGTGTGTGTGTGTGTGTGTGTGTGTGTGTGTGTGTGTGTGTGTGTGTGTGTGTGTGTGTGTGTGTGTGTGTGTGTGTGTGTGTGTGTGTGTGTGTGTGTGTGTGTGTGTGTGTGTGTGTGTGTGTGTGTGTGTGTGTGTGTGTGTGTGTGTGTGTGTGTGTGTGTGTGTGTGTGTGTGTGTGTGTGTGTGTGTGTGTGTGTGTGTGTGTGTGTGTGTGTGTGTGTGTGTGTGTGTGTGTGTGTGTGTGTGTGTGTGTGTGTGTGTGTGTGTGTGTGTGTGTGTGTGTGTGTGTGTGTGTGTGTGTGTGTGTGTGTGTGTGTGTGTGTGTGTGTGTGTGTGTGTGTGTGTGTGTGTGTGTGTGTGTGTGTGTGTGTGTGTGTGTGTGTGTGTGTGTGTGTGTGTGTGTGTGTGTGTGTGTGTGTGTGTGTGTGTGTGTGTGTGTGTGTGTGTGTGTGTGTGTGTGTGTGTGTGTGTGTGTGTGTGTGTGTGTGTGTGTGTGTGTGTGTGTGTGTGTGTGTGTGTGTGTGTGTGTGTGTGTGTGTGTGTGTGTGTGTGTGTGTGTGTGTGTGTGTGTGTGTGTGTGTGTGTGTGTGTGTGTGTGTGTGTGTGTGTGTGTGTGTGTGTGTGTGTGTGTGTGTGTGTGTGTGTGTGTGTGTGTGTGTGTGTGTGTGTGTGTGTGTGTGTGTGTGTGTGTGTGTGTGTGTGTGTGTGTGTGTGTGTGTGTGTGTGTGTGTGTGTGTGTGTGTGTGTGTGTGTGTGTGTATAGAATTGCCCAATATTTATATGAACAAAATTGAAAATAGAGTTATCTTTTCAGTTGAAACTGTGAATTAAAGGAAAGAGCACAAACAATTTTTTAAATTAAATTTTACACAAAAATAATGCTATGCGAGCAGTAAACCATTTACAAACAATATACACAACATATGCTATGCTATATAGGTACTGCCAGCATTGTCTCTTAGATCATTTTCTAACTTTAAAAAGAAAGTTAAACGTGAAAGATAGTTAACTAGTTCTTATTCACTTGGTGTGTCATACACCCACACAATGAAACAACGCAGCTCAAACACTGTAGGCTATCTGCTAACAATTGTAGGTACTCTCATTATACTGATGCAGATTAGGTGGGTACAACTCCAAAAGATCCATGTCAGTTATTCTCCAGCAGTCATCAATTCTAATGAGATCGAATCATTCCAAAATGTTGGTTCTCTTTTCACTTGCGGTTATTTATGCACCAAAAGTTCCAACTGCCTTGGGTTTAGATACAACCAGACAGTTTCTAGTTGTGGGTTGGTTGACTGTGCCACCCCAAACTACGCAGTATCCTCTACAAGTGAGAAAACAGACTATCTCTTGGCATCTTTAGAATTTGATTCATCAGTTGCTAGAGGTTTGTGAGTATTTCATGGTTCACAAGCTAAAGTTATTTTTTACTATGCAATATATATTATTTGATGTTACCTAGTACAATTATGGCTCTATAACTGTTCCATTTTGTTCTAATAGGCCAACTGTCAATATAGAAACAATTTCAGTAACAATATTAACAAAGTTACAGTAAAACAAAACACATGGCTGTTTCCTTTAATTTGGCTATTATATAATGCATTTATTTACTTAAAAATATTCTATAATAAAAGTTATATATACTGTTAAAATAAAATACTATTTAATTAGCCCAACGGCTAGATGCCTATACTTCTCCAAAACGTAGTAATTGCGTAATTTGTATACAACATCCAAGTAATTAGGTGTTAGTGCTTACTCTGTTTTTGCTAATATAAGTCTTAAATTATATAGTCTTCAGAAACATGAAAAGTCTAAAGTCATGTTTTAAAGCATCAAATAGTTCTCATAAAAAGTTAGGCTGCAAGATTGCCTCTCTCACATTATATTATGTATATTATGAGATACAGCAACTATCAAGGTGTCCAACAAATATATTTCATGCTTGCATGGAGCTCTAACTCAAACTGGAAGAATTTACGCAGCATGGGTAGCTCCCATGACAGTTAAATAAGTTTCAGTCCTGATAGACGATTCCATTTAGACGACTTTATTTAAAAAACATTAAAAATTAAAGAAATTTAAATTTAGTGACATTTGATACTAAATCGCATATATTTTGGTTTCATGTGTAAATCCATGTGCACACAGGTGTATAACTAAAGCTATATGCATAATACTATGACTCATTGAAGCCAAATTGCTCTAACAGTTTACTTGAGCCATATTTCATAAAATGCCTAAATTTTTTTAAATATATATATATATATATATATATATATGACATTAATATAATTTTTTCGGCTATTACTCTACACAATGTTCATTTAATTTCAAAGCTTAAAATAGTCAAATATATTTAATTTTAAATATCATCTGCAAATATATTTGATAACAATATTTGGGTTCGTCTAACTGGAAGTGGTCTATCCGGAATGACACCTTTATATACAGCAACTCCCCCATCAGTAGCCTATGTATAGCATGTATATGCAGTAACTCTCCAAATAGTAGCTTATGTATAGCATGTATATACAGTAACTCTCTGATTAATAGCCTAGGTATAGCATGTATATAGGTACAATCTATAGCATATATATAAGTATAACATGTATATACAGTAACTGTAGCTGGTCTGTTTGATTACTTCAGGAAAGCCAACTGAAGCAAGTAGCTTGTATTCTGATGCTTATCCATACAAAGCCGTTGATCACTCGAGCAGTACATGGTTTGGCACTAACCGTAGATCATACAGTTGGTGGAGAGTTAATCTGGAAAGAGAACATTGCATCTATTCTGTTGGAGCTTCTGTATATACAGGTAAGTGCATGTAACATGTAAGTTACATGAGAAACATTGAGTCTTGATTCCGAATTTAACATTATATTCATTATTCCATACAGATGCACGAGTAATATTATATTGGTTATATACTTAGAAAAGTGCGAGATTATATAAGCTATGCATTATAAAAATCCATATATTCTATATATATGCAAATTAGTAAACATATTTTAATTCTACTAATGTAGAAGCTTAGTTATTTGGTGACTATATATCAGAATGTACTAATATAACATAACAAAAGAACAATATGCATATATATATATTAGTACATTATTAGGTAATACAATTAATATGGATATATTAGTATAAACAGTAATATTATAGCAAGCATACAGGAGGCATTGAATATAACTGTCATTAGTACTACCATTGCATATCTGTATAGTTGCTCATTATTATAGAAATTATATATAAACATTGCTAAATTATACTTCATGGTCTCACATGTTCTTATAGATTACGATCTGAGCTGGACTAAGTGGTCAGTTGTTATAACACGGAGCATCAATGATCTGCCGTCTGGTGGCGAAATATTAGGAGTCTCGAGTCACATGGTCTGTACATCGAGAGAATTTAACCCCCGAGACATGTCTGATAGGGCATACATGGAGTTTGAATGTGGCAGAGCTATGAAAGGAGTTTATGTTCAAATTCACAGCCATTTCAATGAATTCATTTCTTTTTATAATGTAGTAGTGACTGCTATAATGCAATAGCTGCAGAGGTGGGTGTGTACTGATTTAGGAATTGAGAAAGACTGTGTACTAAATTAGAAATGTAGCAAAGCAAATTATGTTCCTGTAAGTGTTTCAATCAGTATTCTGAAAAAATTTAATACAAAATTAAAAAGCTTATTAGGCTATTTGAAATTTTGTTACTACTGAGCCTAAATGTAATAATATAAAATATTACTGTAATATATAATATAATAGATCATAATATAGCCATAGTGTAACACAATCAATATAATAGAAAATATATTATAGTGATGCTATTGTATATCAACTTTCAAATTTCAATCTATGTTTTGCAGTTTTGATATTTTATGCTTTTCATTTGAAAATAAATGTTCCTTTCAATATAAAATGCTAAGACTGCAGGTTCAAGTTATTTTTGGCTTAAATAACAAGACTTCTACCTGCAAAGGCCAACTACTTTGTATATTATTTAGCTAGAAATATTGAAATCACTATTATGTAATAACATCTTAATTTAAATACAGCAAACTACAATGTCAATCAAAATTAAAATCTTTAAAGCATGTAAGTAAAAGGCTGTGTGTATAACTTGTGTATCGTTATTTTTACTGTGCATATATGCCAACATATTATGGATATAAAAATGAGAAATCAAAAAACAGTGTCAAATAATTCTCGTGAAATACTCGATATTTTATTGTTTGACCCCTTGATATATTCTGCGACAATCAACCATAAAAAAGTTCAAGGCACAAATAATGTATTAGAATTTGCACAGAAGGATATTAGCAATGTTGAAACGAGAAGTCAATATATGTGTATGCTTTGTTTATTAAAAGATATATTTTTAAATGCAATTGTAAAAGTTTTTAATATAACAATGAGCTACGAAATATCATGTTTAAAACCGAGGTTCAATTTTTGACTTGATAGAATTTATATAATGGTATATAGAATACAATTGAAGATATAATTTTAGAGTATATATATTATTTTAGAGTAATAAGTTAACATTGTTATTATATATATAATATTAAACATGTATGCATGTGTATATAATACATATTTTATATATAAATATTATATCACATAGATGACACATAATATAAGCTAGGAAATTATATTAATATAATATAATTATGTTAAAAATAACAGCAAGTAATATCAATTAGTCTGAGAATGTAATATTATAGCAGTGAGAATGTAATTGCACTGTAAAGATAAGAACTACTTTTACAAGAAAACAGTGTGTTACAATGGCTATAATATAAGGTAGAGCTAACTGGCAGTTCAGAGATTTTGATCTTTTCTTTATCTGTTGCTTGTTACAGGGATGTGTAGCAGGTTAACAAAACCTTCAACCTGATAGCTGAACAGAACCAATCCATACTGTCATCTGTAAACCAAACAAATATTTACAATAAAAACAAATAATATAAGAAATATGAAACAAGAATCTACACTGTGACAAAGGGTGAAGCAGTGTTATGAATTTTCTATGAGCAGCTCCGAGTCGGAGTTGAAGTTGCAATTTGGAACTCCTTTCTCTAAACTAGAGAACCTCCAACTACTGCACTCAGTCACCCCCAACTCAGAGCTGCTTATAGACTGATTCTACTGGTTATACCCATGTACAGACTAAGACTCTAGATATGTATAGCCTAAGTTCAAGCAAACATGCTTAGTGGAAAAACTGCTGTACGTATACATACATCTATCTGATAGAGCTGAGTTAGCCGTAGAACTTTCTGTCTGAGAAGGAAACAGGTAGGAGATGGCTCTGTAAGTGGATTGGATGACATTGATATACTCAGTAGTGCTCTTCACACTAGCTGGTACCTTGTTCTCAAAGTTCACTAAAGTATGATAGATCTTGTTGAATCCCTGTAACAGGTAATATAGCAGATCAATGAAATGGTTAATATAAAGTAAAGCAAAGATCTTTTTGAATTTTTATGATGTAGTATGTATTGCAAATGTTTTTATTATAACATCTTCAAACATTACTATTGTACAATTCGGTGTTGAAATTTCCCACTAAAATGTTTTCAAATTATTGTGCGCATCTAATTCTTTTCATAACTTGCTAATTTTATAATATATTGCAACTAATGTTTGTTCTTACACTAAACTACACCAATTGACACTATATTCAAACAAATGTATAAAGAGCTTTAAACTTATAGACATTAAAATTCTTAAATAACAACTGTTTTATAGAGAATTATAAAAAAATAATTTGCAACAGTTGCAAAGAAATAAACATAACAAAAATCATTGTATTTACAAAACTAAAATTGTACAATGAGAAGTTATCTTTACACAGCCTTTATAGCTGAATTTTCTCCTCAGGTAGGGAGTAGATGAAAACATATATGCATGTTTAATTGGCTGTATATTATCATGTAAGCTAGCTCACTATTGGCTCTTAACATTGTCATAGCAACATAATGCTGTAAGCAACACCAGCAATTTTTAGTCAGCTTCTATGTATGGAAGAAAAGAATTGTTATACAGTGTTGTGTGTGAGTCTTCCATTATCAAAGAGAGACGGTAGTTTGCATTTTATATCAAGAGCCTAAGACATACGTGTTTTGGTAAATTTAACTTTTCACACAAATAGTTTTTTTACTTTCAAATATTTCTTCCTATTTTTGTAGGCAACCCACAGTTTTTTTTTATTAGCTCAAATTTGACTCCACTTTGCACTTCATATTCAGCTATACTTAATTGTAAGTGTAAGTGTGGGTCATGTAAGAAAAACTTGAATTCTCTAATCAACTGTGGAGTCTTACAGAAAATATATATCAGAAATAATTTTGAGTTTCTACACTTTTTAGGTCTGTTTGTAAATCCTAGCATAAACTTTCTGCATAGGCATATCATAATTGGCTACCCTATAATTTTAGTTCCCAATTTTTAAAAGTCATTGAGCATTTTTATTGAACACAATTGCAACAATATTGAACAATTGAACGACAATATAGTGGTAAGTCTTAATTACGTGTGATCAACCCTCGGTTTTCTCACCAATTAATCCATGGATATTTATTTACAAAACATGGAAATGAAATGATGACAGTCGTGAATATTTAAAAGATACTTCAATTGCAAGCTTTTTCTACACTTCAACTGCTATTTGGGGTGAAACTAGAATCTTTCATTAATGAATTTCTAAATTCAATGGGTTTTGCTGATAAGCGTTTTAAGAAAATAATTTGTCAGTGTGAGCAGCTTTACTGATAATGATATGTAAGGAAACTTACCATGTGGCCGCAGTGTGGTGAACACATCCTGTCAGTTGGTAGGCTTGGACCCTGATGCATGTCCTGTTTAAAAATAAAATACTTTATAAAGCTGGTATTTTATCAATTCTGCTGTAAAAATGACATTATAACCCAATAGCCTACAGGGCACATACTTTAGACTCTAGAGGGCATATACCCTATGACATAGTTTACATTAAAAGATTTTAGCCCTATAAAACATAAAATATCCTAAAGGGCATTATTTAATATTATATACTGCATAAGCAGGAAGTAATCATATATATTATTAGCCTCTGGTCTAAGCAACTTGACTTCCATGCATGTCAATAACATAAGTTTTATAAACAGCAATAGTATACCAAATATATTTTTTAAAGTTCTCTAACATAGAAGTCAGCAGAGGTATTGTAAAAGTCAGCATATAGTGGGTACATATATTATTATATCATAAAATACTCACTGTAAACATTTGAATTGCTACAAAAGCAGAAACTGCTGGATGTACCAGGTTTCCATATGCACTCTTTGTGGCCGTAAGGACACCTGGAAATAGGTCAGCGCGTTATAAGTCAGCATATTATATAAACTCAGCTATACACAGAAACACTAGGCTGCATTCCAAGATTATCCTACAAGATTCTAAAATCTTCTAAAATTAATCTTCTAAAACTAGCCTTGTTTAAAAAAGTTGAAGTCTTTTCAAAACCTTTTATAGTTGACTAATAATGTATACAAAAAAAGCTACTGGTTTAGTATATATATAACTCATGCATATTTTAAATATGCATGACATATAATATAAAAATAGATGAGAGGTGATATGGAAAATGATGTTAAATAAAGTTTTTAAGGAAACCAGATGAACAAAATGTACTTAGTTTGCAAACTATTTATACACGCATGCAAAAACTATAAATTTTATACTATTTTAGTCATCACATTTTTCTCAATTTTATATGCTTACTTGTTGCAATAAACACAATAACTGAAAATTAGACATTTTTATTTTCGAGACTTTTTTACAAGTAGAGTAAAAAATAAAACAATTTACACAATAATGACTTACTTGCTAGGAGACAAATATATGTTAAGTAATTCATGTTCAATTGTATAAAATTCCCTGTAAAGAAAAATCTGGTTGAATAAAATATTCTGACAGCTTGAAAAGGTGCTCTACAGTTGCTGTACAAATGTCACTGAGATTTATAATAGTTCACAACTCTACCTTGATACCTTTTATATCATCGTTTCTGTGTGGTAATAATTTCCAATTTTCCTCCACTTCTCCATCTCTGACATCATTTGCCATCCTGTACTATGTTTTTGAGCACTTAGAGTGCTCTAAATAAAAGAGCACAGCTGATTGGTCAACTAAATTCCATTCATAAACATCTAGCCGAATAGCTGGAAGAAGTTTCTCATATGTTAAACAATTGTGAAGTTTTATCATCTAATCTATACCTTTGTGGGTGGTAGAAGAGTAACCAATTACTTTCAACAATTAGCTGTACTTCTTTATGAAAAATTTGAGACATAGAAACAACATAAATAAACAACAAAATTGTCATACAGTTACATAAAAGAAATTGAATATATTTTAGAAAAAAAACTCGCTATTTGTACATTTTTTAAAATGATTTTCAAGCATTTTTTTGCAAATTATAAGCTATCATACGCCATAGCTTATGTTATTGGGAATTCATTGTTTGTTTGCTTCTTATCGCTCTCCAGCAGTTTATTTGCTAATTATGATGCATATAAATTCATGCAATATGTTTGCAACTTTTCTCACTGGTGCCAGTGTAATACTTGTATTAAATTGTGTAATGTGGTAATAATGATAACAATAAGGAAAATATAGTTTGTACCTGTTAGATTCAAACAATACAATGTTATCAGTCTGTAGACTGGGGAAGCAGATAGCACTGTGGGGTTGGTAAGCGTATCAAACACATAATATACTCTGGTCTTGCCACTGAAGGCTCTAGCTTGTCTGCTGATTGATCATTGGCTAGAGAATACACTTTACGTTCCTTTTAGAATTACACAAATCAACAACAATAGAACTTTAGATCTTACAGTGAAACCAAACTAAAAAAGAGAACATAAATATGTTAGGATAGTTTCCATCTATCCCTGTGTTGTTTATATAATAACAGTGTTCGCCGTTGATCAAGATTAATTTGGTTAAGATGATTAATTTGCAGTAAAAGCTGTTGAAAAGGAAAGTAAGAGCAAGTATCATTTTTTTACAAAAGCAACTGAACTAAGTTACTGTCAAAGGAAAAATTAACGGGCAATAAGTATAATACAACGCTTTGATATAAAATTTAGGTGAAAAAAGTTCATTGAAAATAGATGATAAAATGTACTGAAAAGTCAATCAGTTTTATTATTGTTACATCACCAATTATTCTCTCAGCAGTGCTAGTACTGTAATAAAAGTTCTGTCAAATAAAGTAAAAGTTTAAAATTGGGGAAATTACTTTTGTTCAGTGATCAAGTCATATAATATAGCTTCAGAGATGAAATTTCTTGACTAAAACTTAGGGCAGAACATTCACTGCTTATACCCAATCCATGTTATAAGCTACTGAAAAATATTCCTGTGTGTTGAATACATTGCCTAAATACTTTCATTAGAACAACAGAAACTTGGAACAAAAGATTCCTTTGGCATGCATTAACAAGCTATTTTAGGAAAATGATTTTAACTTAAGAAAGACAAAACAATAGCAAACTTCTACATCTACAAGAAAGGTAAGTTTGTTGTAACAACTGTAGATAGTATAATATGCTAAATGTATTGAATTGTATTTTATCTCATTGCATGGTATTTTACATTAATTTGAACAGTGAAAATATTAAAATGTCACCATAATTATTAAGCTACTGGTTTTTTTATATATAGAAATTACATTTATTTAAAACATTGCATCTTCAAATTATTTTAAGTAAAATTTATTTCAACAGCTACACCAGCTGTTGAAAAACCTTGTGTCTGTTTTAAATGTCGAGCAATTCATGCACACGCAGGTCATTACAAAAAATATTTGCTTTTCTGTATTGGAAATGCTTATGCAATTCTAAACTAGCACAGTTTATAAAAATAAAATTTAGTCTTGCCACAAGTTTGCACTTCATATCCACATGAATAAATTTAATCGTGGACACCAGCACTTCCTCCAACAAATTTTCCTATATAAATCGAAGCATGTGGAAAATTGGAAAAATCTCCAAGAAGACTTTACAGTTAAAATATTGCCTGTCTGTATGATCTAATACGCATGACGTGCGTGTAAGAGAAATGAACGGTCAGAGCTATAAGGAAGCTGTTACTACGCAAGGCGTGTGCTAGGAAAAGAATAAGCTGTAAGCATAATTTAAGGAAATAATTCAAGTTCGTTTATTATTTTATTGAGGCAAATCATATTACAAAGTACATCCTGCAATGACAAATACTTTTGGAGAAGTTGGTGTTTTGTAAAATTTTATTGTTGCAGCCACAGAATTGTGTTTGGTAAATTCCATAAAGAAGAACATTGACTTAATACATTAATACATTTTAGAAGTTAATACATTTAATTTGGCCAGTAAAAATTGCGTTCGATCTAATTGTTAAA
The DNA here is from genome assembly GCA_964035545.1 of Bugula neritina. Lineage (NCBI taxonomy): Eukaryota > Metazoa > Bryozoa > Gymnolaemata > Cheilostomatida > Bugulidae > Bugula > Bugula neritina. The sequence continues at coordinate 3,220,773 of OZ037771.1, forward strand.
GCATAATTTATTCACTAAGCTTATATACAGTTACATAAAAATTATTATCCCCCAGTTTACAAGCAGTTAAAATACTTTGTTTAAGTAAAGAGGGAGGAAGGGGGTAATAATTAGCATCTTGTTGGTTTTTATTTAACTATAGATTAACTCTGTTTTGTCGGATTGCATGTAGATGTATTCTCTTAGCACACGTTCACCTGGTTCTGTGAGTCAACGCTGAGCTACTATATGTTTATAAACAATGGAAATATAAAAATACTTTTACACTAAAATATAGAGTAGCAACACTCTTTAATTAGTTTCTGTAGTGTGTGTGACAATGTAGTGAGGTACTGTGACAATGTAGTGTGTGTGACAATGTAGTGTGTGCGACAATGTAGTGAGTGTGACAATGTAGTGTGTGTGTGACAATGTAGTGTGTGTGTGACAATGTAGTGACTGTGACAATGTAGTGTGTGTGTGACAATGTAGTGTGTGTGTGGCAATGTAGTGACTGTGACAATGTAGTGACTCTGACAATGTAATGACTGTGACAATTTAGTGAGGTACTGTGACAATGTAGTGAGGTACTGTGACAATTTAGTGACTGTGATTATGTAGTGACTGTGACAATGTAGTGACTGTGATTATGTAGTGACTGTGACAATGTAGTGACTGTGACAATGTAGTGACTGTGACAATGTAGTGACTGTGGCAATGTAGTGAGGTACTGTGACAATGTAGTGAGGTACTGTGACAATGTAGTGAGGTACTGTGACAATTTAGTGACTGTGATTATGTAGTGACTGTGACAATGTAGTGACTGTGACAATGTAGTGACTGTGACAATGTAGTGACTGTGACAGTTTAGTGACGGTGACAGTTTAGTGAGGTACTGCGAAAATTTAGAAAATTCAACTCAATCACTAAGCACTAAAAATAGTTTCTAGAAGCTAGACACAGATTACTGGTGCTGCTCTAATCTTATATTCTAGAGTCTGTGTACATCACAAGACACTATAGAACTCTGAAACTCTGTATAAACAGCTTGAATATTCAACAGCTTTATTTACTCAAATTATAAATCTTATATAAATTAGATGTTTATACATTTATCATATTCTAACTATATGTGTATGTTAAATATTGAGCAAGTTGAATTGAAGCAGTATTATAATAAGATAATTGTTTAAGCTTCTTTAAAGGAGAAAGCCAAGAAAAAAAACAATTTTTTCTGAAACTAGGCATACAATGGATTTGTTTTAAAATAATAGAACTTCAACTTCTTTAACTTCAACTATAAAAGTTTTGAACATTATTTCCTCTTTACAAACAAATGAGTTTAATTACTTATCAAGCATCTGTTAAAATTACTAATTTTATCTGATTAGAAGCACACAAACATGAAATTGTTATGTAATTTCATTCACAACGTCAGAGACTTAAGAAATAGTGTATTTTTAAAACAGGCTTGTATGGCCAACTGTTTGCAACAATTTCTTAATATTTGTCGTAAGCCATGAGGAAAGTAATGTTTGAAGAGCAATAAACATCAAAGAGATGAGAGCCAGGTATATCAGCCTTGATAAAACTAACATGGTTGTACCTGTCACCTCAAGACTCACAGATTGCTTGAAGTTGAACACTAGAGATGTGGTTATCAAGTATTTATGACCTTGAATGGCTTTTTGACTCTACTGGCGATCTAACAGACGACACTGATACAGAAAATAAACTTCCTGGAAATTTATTTGATTTGTAAAAAAGGTTTATTTATAGACCAAAAGGAAGCTGTTTATCAACTATCCCAAGTGTGGAGTTTGAACTCTGACTAAAAGTAGAAGAAGCAAACAACTCCTTATTCGACATTTCATTGCTGGAATCCAAACACTGATGAAATACCATTACTCTTTTGTTTCTATTATACCTTCACATTAACCTTCTGATATCACTTTTAAAGTTAGCTTGAACTCATAGTGGGTAAAGTAGATATAAATAAGGTTGCTAATAAAAATTTATTAGCTGGCAAAATATTGCTTAGCTACATTAACTTGTTCAAATCTTGCGACTCCCCTCTAATACTCATACATGTAAACATAACATAAGGCCTCAAAGAAAATACATTTTTGTGGCAAGTGAGCAAAATCACAATATAAATGATTTTATATGATTTGAAAAAAGAAAATAACTTAGAGGAACTTACTTATTTGGCTATAGAACAAGCTGTCCACTAGCATATATGTGTGTCTGCTAAGTGGCTGTATTTGAGAGCTACGACTCTGTTGAAGGCAGAGCTTGTCTGCTAATAGCTAATGGTAAGGTAGGTGTTATCATAATGTTGTTGTTTCTCAAATTTCAAATTTCAATCTTTGTTTTACAGCTTTTATATTTTATGTATTTTATTTGAAAATAAATCTTTATTTCACTATAAAGTGCTAAGACTTCAGGTTCTATTTATATTTGGCACAATTAGTAAGATTGCTACCTGCAAAGGCCAACTACATTGGTATATTATTTAGCTAAAAGTATTGAAAACAATTATAAAATCTTAATGTAGATGCTGTAAATAACAATATGTCAGAATTAAAGCTAATAAAGTATGTAAAAGGCTGTATATAATTTGTGTACGATGATTTTTATTGTACATGCAAATATGGATATATGCCTATAAAGATGAGAAATAGACAAACAGGGTGAGATAATTCTTGAGAAGCACTCAATATTTTATTGCTAGACTCATTGATTTATTCTGCAGCAGGCAACAAAAGACACATACATTCAAAGTGCAAAGAATTATTGTTATAGTTTGCACAAAAGGATATTAGAAATGTTGATATATGAAGTCAATACATGTGCATGCTATTTTTATTAAAAGATATATTTTTAAATGCGCTTGTATATGTTTTTAATATAACACTGAGCTACAAAATATCATGTATAAAACCGAGGTTAAATTTTTTACTTGATAAAATTTATGTAATGGTATACAGAATACAATTGAAAAAATATTATTCAGAGGGCAGTACTGACCTACAAAAAATTAAAATAGCTATTATGTATATTACATATGTGTGGACATGTATATAATACATATTTTAAATACAAATATTATATCACATAGATGGCACATAATATTATCATTTCTTTTAATAACATTATATTAATTTAATATAATTATATTTTTGTAATATAATTATTTTAAAAATCACAGCAGGTAATATCAATTAGTCTGAGAATGTAATATTATAGCAGTGAGAATGTAACTACACTGTAAAGATAAGAACTACTTTTACAAGAAAATAGTATGTAGCAATGGCTATAATATAAGGTGGAGATAACTGGCAGTTAAGAGATTTCGATCTTTTTTTTATCTGTTGCTTGTTACAAGGATGTGTAGCAGGTTAACAAAACCTTCAACCTGATAGCTGAACAGAACCAATCCATACTGTCATCTGTAAACCAAACAATTATTTACAATAAAAACAAATAATATAAGAAATATGAAACAAGAATCTACACTGTGACAAAGGGTGAAGCAGTGTTATGAGTTGTCTATGAGCAGCTCCGAGTCGGGGTTGAAGTTGAAGTTGGAACTTGGAACCCCCTTACTCTAAACTTGAGAACCTCAAACTACTGCACTCTGTCACCCCCAACTCGGAGCTGCTTATAGAACAATTCTACTGGTTATACCCATGTACAGACTAAGACTCCAGAAATGTATAGCCTAAGTTCAAGCAAACATGCTTAGTGGAAAAACTGCTGTACGTATACATACATCTGTCTGGCAGAGCTGAGTTAGACGTAGAACTTTCTGTCTGAGAAGGAAACAGGTAGGAGATGGCTCTGTAAGTGGATTGGATGACATTGATATACTCAGTAGTGCTCTTCACACTAGCTGGTACCTTGTTCTCAAAGTTCACTAAAGTATGATAGATCTTGTTGAATCCCTGTAACAGGTAATATAACAGATCAATGAAATGGTTAATAACTTAATATAAAGTAAAGCAAAGACCTTTTTGAATGTTTATATAATGTTGTAGTATGTATTGCAAATGTTTTTATTATAACATCTTCAAACATCACTATTGAACAATTCAGTCTTACAATTTCACACTAAAAAGTTTTCATAACTTGCTAATTTTATAACATATTGCAACTAATGTTTGTTCTTACACTAAACTACACCAATTGACACTATATTCAAACAAATGTATAAAGAGCTTTTAACTTATAGATATTAAAACTCTTAAATAACAGCTGTTTTATAGAGGTTTATAAAAAAAATATTTGCAACAGTTGCAAAGAAATAAACATAACAAAAATCATTGTATTTACAAAACAAAGACTGTACAATGAGAAGTTATCTTTACACAGCCTTTATAGCTAAATTTTCTCCTCAGGTAGGGAGTAGATAAAAACATATGCATGTTGAATTGGCTGTATATTATCATGTAAGCTAGCTCACTATTGGCTCTTAACATTGTCATAGCAACATAATGCTCTAAGCAACACCAGCAATTTTTAGTCAGCCTCAATGTATGGAAGAAAAGAATTGTTATACAGTGTTGTGTGTAAGTCTTCCATTCTTAAAGAGGTATTATGCATTTTATACCAAGAGCTTGAGACATAAGTGTTTTGGTAAATTTATTTTTTCACACAAATAGTTTTTCTGCTTTCAAATATTTCTTCCTATTTTCGTAGGCAACCCACAATTTTTTTTATTTTTTACTAGCTCAAATTTGACTTCACTTTGCACTTTGTATTCAGCTATACTTAATTGTAAGTGCAAGTGTGGGTCATGTAAGAAAAACTTGAATTCTCTAATCAACTGCGAAGTCTTAAAGAAAATAATTATATATCAGAAATAATTTAGAGTTTCTACACTTTTTAGGTTTGTTTGAAATCCTAGCATAGGCTTTCTGCATAGGCATATCATAATTGGCTACCCTATGATTTTAGTTCCTAATTTTTGAAAGTCAATGAGCATTTTTATCGAACACAATTGCAACAATATTGAACAATTGAACAACAAAATGTTGGTAAGTCTTAATTACGTGTAATTTTAGTCATCACATTTTCCCCAATTTTATATGCTTACTTGTTGCAATAAACACAATAACTGAAAATCAAACATTTTTATTTTCAAGACTTTTTTACAAGTAAAGTAAAAATAACAATTTACACAATAGTGACTTACTTGCTAGGAGACAAATATATCTTAAGTAATTCATGTTTAATTGCATAAAATTCTCTGTAAAGAAAAGATCTGGTCGAATGAAATATTCTGACAGCTTGAAAAGGTGCTCTACAGTTGCTGTACAAATGTCACTGAGATTTATAATAATTCACAACTCTACCTTGATACCTTTTTATATCATCGTTTCTGTGTGGTAATAATTTCCAATTTTCCTCCACTTCTGCATCTCTGACATCATTTGCCATCCTGTACTATGTATTTGAGCACTTAGAGTGCTCTAAATAAAAGAGCACTGCTGATTGGTCAATTAAATTCCATTCATGAACATAGCCTAATAGCTGGAAGAAGTTTCTCATATGTGAAACAATTGTGAAGTTTTATTATCTAATCTATACCTTTGTGGGTGGTAGAAGAGTAACCAATTATTTTCAACCATTAGCTGTACTTTATTATAAAGAACTTGAGACATAAAAAAACAACATAAATAAACAACAAAATTGTCATAAAGTTACATAAATTAAATTGAATATACTTTAAAAAAACTTGCTATTGGTACATTTTTAAAATGATTTTCAAGCATTTTCTTGCAAATTATAAGCTATCATATGCCATAGCTTATGTTATTGGGAATTTATTGTTTGCTTGCTTCTGATTGCTCCCCAGCTGTTTATTTGCTAATTATGATGCATATAAATTCATGCAATATGTTTGCAACTTTTCTCACCGGTGCCAGTGTAATACTTGTATTAAATTGTGTAATGTGGTAATAATGATAACAATAAGGAAAATATAGTTTGTACCTGTTAGATTCAAACAATACATTGTTATCAGCCTGTAGACTGGAGAAGCAGATAGCACTGTGGGGTTGGTAAACGTATCAAACACATAATATATTTTGGTCTTGCCACTGAAGGCTCTAGCTTGTCTGCTGATTGATCATTGGCTAGAGAATACACTTTACGTTCCTTTTAGAATTACACAAACTAGCAACAATAGAACTTTAGATTTTACAGTGAAACCAAACTAAAAAAGAGAACATAAATATGTTAGGATAGTTTCCATCTATCCCTGTGTTGTTTATATAATAACAGTGTTCGCCGTTGATCAAGATTAATTTGGTTAAGATGATTAATTTGCAGTAAAAGCTGTTGAAAAGGAAAGTAAGAGCAAGTATCATTTTTTTACAAAAGCAACTGAACTAAGTTACTGTCAAAGGAAAAAGTAACGAGCAATAACTAAAATACAATGTTTTTATATAATATTTAGGTGAAAAAAATTAGTTTAAAATAAATAGCTAAATGTATTAAAACATCACTCAGTTTTAAATTATTGTTATATCACCAATTTTTCTCTCAACGGTGCTAGCATTGTAATAGAAGTTATGTCAAATAAAGTAAAAGTGTAGAATTGGGGAAATTATTTTTGTTCAGTGATCAAGTCATAATATTGCCTCAGGGATAAGGTACTGAAAGTTATGAGCTACTGAAAAATATTCCTTACATAATTTTCTGATGAAGCAACTCTCACTTCTGCTCCTCACTGACTCCTCTAGTTTTGCTAATGTTGTACACTGACTGCTTAGACCTGTATCTTGAATATAAAATATTTTTGGCTGAGTAAGAAAATTTTATTAAAGCTCAGTTTTCTTTAAAGAAACAATTTACATTTGGAATAGATTGTGTTGAATACATTGCCTAAATATTTTCATTGGAACAACAGAAACTTGGAACAAAAGATTCCTTTGGCATGCATTAACAAGCTACTGATAATTTAGATTTTAGGAAAATGATTTTAACTTGATAAAGACAAAACAATAGCAAACTTCTACATCTACAAGAAAAGTAAGTTTGTTGTAATAACTGTAGATAGTATAATATGATGATTGCATTACATTGTATTTTATCTCATTGCATGGTATTTTACATTAATTTAAACAGTGAAAATATTAAAATGTCACCATAATTATTAAGCCACTGGTTTTGTGCTCTGTTACATATAGAAATTACATTTATTCAAAACATTGCATCTTCAATTTATTTTAAGTAAAATTTATTTCAACAGCTGCACTAGCTGATGAAAAACCTTGTGTCTGTTTTAAATGTCGAGCAATTCATGCACACGCAGGTCATTACAAAAAATATTTGCTTTTCTGTATTGGAAATGTTTATGTGATTCTAAACTGGCACAGTTTATAGGAATAAAAGTTAGTCTTGCTGCAAGTTTGCACTTCATATCCACATGAATAATTTTAATCGTGGACACCGGCACTTCCTCCAACAAATTTTCCTATATAAATCGAAGCATGTGGAAAATAGGAAAAATCTCTAAGAAGACTTTACAGTTAAAATATTGCCTGTCTGTATGATCTAATACACATGACGTGCATATTGGGGAAATGAACGGCCATAGCTATAAGGAAGCTGTTACTACGCGAATAAGCTGTAAGCATAATTTAAGGAAATTCAAGTTCGTTTATTATTTTATTGATGCGCAAATCATATTACAAAGTATATCCTGCAATGACAAATATTTTTGGAAAAGTTGGTGTTTTGTAAAATTTTATCGTTGCAGCCACAGAATTGTGTTTGGTAAATTCCATAAAGAAGAACATTGACTTAATACATTAATACATTTTAGAAGTTAATACATTTAATTTGGCCAGTAAAAATTGCGTTCGATCTGATTGTTAAAGCATAATTTATTCACTAAGCTTATATACAGTTACATAAAAATTATTATCCCCCAGTTTACAAGCAGTTAAAATACTTTGTTTAAGTAAAGAGGGGGGAAGGGGGTAATAATTACGCATCTTGTTGGTTTTTATTTAACTATAGATTAACTCTGTTTTGTCGGATTGCATGTAGATGTATTCTCTTAGCACACGTTCACCTGGTTCTGTGAGTCAACGCTGAGCTACTATATGTTTATAAACAATGGAAATATAAAAATACTTTTACACTAAAATATAGAGTAGCAACACTCTTTAATTAGTTTCTGTAGTGTGTGTGACAATGAAGTGAGGTACTGTGACAATGTAGTGTGTGTGACAATGTAGTGAGTGTGACAATGTAGTGTGTGTGTGACAATGTAGTGACTGTGACAATGTAGTGACTCTGACAATGTAATGACTGTGACAATGTAGTGAGGTACTGTGACAATGTAGTGAGGTACTGTGACAATTTAGTGACTGTGATTATGTAGTGACTGTGACAATGTAGTGACTGTGACAGTTTAGTGAGGTACTGTGACAATTTAGTGACTGTGATTATGTAGTGACTGTGACAGTTTAGTGACTGTGACAGTTTAGTGACTGTGACAGTTTAGTGAGGTACTGCGAAAAATTAGAAAATTCAACTCAATCACCAAACACTAAAAATAGTTTGTAAAAGCTAGACACTGATTGCTGCTGCTGCTCTAATTTTATATTCTACAGTCTGTGTACCTCACAAGGCACTATAGAACTCTGAAACTCTGTATAAACAAGTTGAATATTCAACAACTTTTTTTATTTAAATTATAAATCTTATATAAACTTGATGTTTATACATTTGTCATATATTCTAACTATATGTTTATGTTAAATGTTGAGTAAGTTGAATTGAAGCAGTATTATAATAAAATAATTGTTTAAGCTTCTTTAAAGGAGAAAGCCAAGAAAAAAACAATTTTTTCTGAAACTAGGCGTACAATGAATTTGTTTTAAAATAATAAAACTTCAACTTCTTTAACTTCAACTATAAAAGTTTTGAACATTATTTTCTCTTTACAAACAAATGAGTTTAATTACTTTTCAAGCATCTGCTAGAATTACTAATTTTATCTGATTAGAAGCACACAAACATGAAATTGTTATGTAATTTTATTCACGTCAGAGACTTAAGAGATAGTGTATTTTTAAAACAGGCTTGTATGGCCAACTGTTAGCAACAATTTCTTAATATCTGTCGTAAGCCATGAGGAAAGTAATGTTTGAAGAGCAATAAATATCAAAGAGATGAGAGCATGGTATATCAAACTTGATAAAACTAACATGGTTGTACCTGTCACCTCAAGACTCACAGATTGCTTGAAGTTAAACACTAGAGATTTGGTTATCAAGCATTTATGACCTTGAATGGCTTTTTGACTCTACTGGCTCTAACAGACGACACTGATACAGAAAATAAACTTCCTGGAAATGTATTTGATTTGTAAAAAAGGTTTATTTATAGATCAAAAGGAAGCTGTTTATCAACTATCCCAAGCGTGGAGTTTGAACTCTGAAGAAGAGTAGAAGAAGCAAACAACTCCTTATTCGCCAATTTATTGCTGGAATCCAAACACTGATAAAATATCATTACTCTTTTGTTTCTATTATACCTTCACATTCACCTTCTGATATCACTTTTAAAGTTCGCTTGAACTCATAGTGGGTAAAGTAGATATAAATAAGGTTGCTAATAAAAATTTATTAGCTGGCAAAATATTGCTTAGCTACATTAACTTGTTCAAATCTTGCGACTCCCCTCTAATACTCATACATGTAAACATAACATAAGGCCTCAAAGCAAATACATTTTTGTGGCAAGTGAGCAAAATCACAATATAAATGATTTTATATGATTTGAAAAAAGAAAATAACTTAGAGGAACTTACTTATTTGGCTATAGAACAAGCTGTCCACTAGCATATGTGTGTCTGCTAAGTGGCTGTATTTGAGAGCTATGACTCTGTTGAAGGCAGAGCTTGTCTGCTAATAGCTAATGGTAAGGCGGAGCATAAGAGATTTGCAAACTTTGCTACAGCAGGTTTACAACTCTACTTTAAAAACTCTACCCATGTAGCTTCAATAATTTGTTTTACATTTTGTATCATCTCATATTGCTACATGAATGTACAATCAAATATCTCTGTATGTATAGCTCGTTTGGGCTTTTGGAATCGTCATTACACTTCAAGTATATTATATTTTCCTTTTTAGGAGCAGAGTATTGAAATAAAACTATCTAGGAAAAAAAATAGCAGAGCACTTTTTTATACTTCTCCTCTCTTTGAGTGTTTATAGACAAGCAGATATAATAGCATCAAGTTGCATAGAATACATTTGCACATAATTATTAATTTTATGATTTACACCTGATTTTTTGACTTATTAGTATTACATGAAGTAGCCTCTAACTTACAGCAGTGTTTCCTGTTACAAAAAAGTGCGGGTCAAAAGACGAACTAAGTTCTTAGCTAGAACAAATAAAGTACAGGCAGACTTCAGTTTATTTCTACCAGAAATGGTTCAACATCAAGTATTTTGTTTATCAAACATGACATGATCTAGAGTAATGCTTCCTGGACCCAGCCCGTCCACACGCATGCTTAGTATTTAGGATCTCTGTCTTTTTCTAGGTTACGAAAAAAGCATTAGTTTATGTATAGAAATATTATATTTGAAGATAATCAAGGTGGGGGTCACATAATTTAGTCCGGATATAAACTACATGTGACCTGCTAAAATATATGCGGAAGACTGTGGTCTAAAGGGTGTAAAAGGCTAACTGATAGCAGCAACCTTAACCTATACTTAGCATAGAGATGTGCTGAGGCTATGCTCAAAAATAAGGGGTGGACTATAATAAAACAGGTAAAAGTGCTTCTATATAAACAGTAGCTTTTAAGCAATTACTAAAACCATAACATGATAGAATATAAAAGTTCATAGCCAATATTCATAGCAAAAAGTAAAAAATACGGGGAGCCATTGCTAAAGTGTGATATTAGATGCACCTGTTAGTTCAAAAATGTATATAAAAAACTAACCAACAAAGCATAATGGCTAGATTTAAAAATACAATTACTATAGGTTGATGAACAGTAAAGCAGTACACTGCATGTGAATTATAACACATGTCATAAAATTCATGTGTACATGAAGCAAATTATAATAGCTGGGAGTTATCATACCAAGCAGTGTACTTGAAGAAAATATTAAAATTATTAAAGTGTAAAAATTTTGACTTGATTCCAATAGAACTTTGAACCAGCCAATTGTGAAACTCATAAAGTCCACGAGTCAGAATAAAGCAGGAGAAGATAACTGCAATAAAAGCATTTCCTAAGTAGAATAAGCCTGTGAACTACAGAACCACACGGGCGGGGGGCTCTTTTGTAACCTTTCAGTGCATTCTCTGATCCCGCACTTCCCTGATGACGTGTTTCAAACTAGCCAATGGCACAGCTAGTCTCATGAAGGGATGCTGCAAGCAAAATAAATAATAAATTAAGGCAACTAGTTTGCAGCACTTGGAGTTATGTGCTTTTTGGGTAATACTTTTAGAAGAACTCCAATTTGCAGCTGTTGATAGAGGCAAACCATGAAATGTAGATACAAAATATTTACCAACCATGAGCCTACCAAAGCTGCACCTAATAACAAAGGAGAAGATGGAAATAGCACTTGTGTTACAATACAACAGCATAGCTATGAAGAAGGCAGTGTACCAATACAATACTTACCTTGAGTAATTCACTGGCAGACCAACGCTTGTCAGAGTCTACTTCTAAACATTTATCTAGAAAGTCTTGAAATACGGGCGTAAGTTTGTGTTTATCTTTAATTTCAGGCTTGCCGTTAGTGGCAATGAGGTACAGGGCCTGTAATACAGCGTAGAGGATATGTACTACACTGAGTACTGTACTGAGTACTGAGTACTGTACTGAGTACTACACTGAATACTATACTGAGTACTACACTGAGTACTATACTGAGTACTGTACTAAGTACTATACTGAGTACTATACTGAGTACTGAGTACTATACTGAGTACTACACTGAGTACTATACTGAGTACTACACTGAGTACTATACTGAGTACTACACTGAGTACTATACTAAGTACTACACTGAGTACTATACTGAGTACTGTACTGAGTACTATACTGAGTACTGTACTGAGTAGTGAGTACTATACTGAGTGCTATACTGAGTACTACACTGAGTACTATACTGAGTACTAGTAATAAATACCCTGAGAGGAGTCTCATTAAGATAAGGTGGCTCAGCTTCTATCATCTCTATGGCCATTATACCGAGAGACCAGATGTCTACTTTAGGACCATATTGCTTCCTAAAACAGCAAGTCATTACATTGTTATATATGCTTGTATTATTGATTGTATGTATATTATACAGCATCATATATAACCTAGTATATGCAGCATTGAAATAAATGTTATTTAGAAAGTCTAGAAAACGCGTAACCATACGTTTGCTGGTAGAGTTAGCCACTGAATACGTTACATACTATACAGTATTACTTGCTGCACTCACCTGGTATACTATATACTATACAGTATTACTTGCTGCACTCACCTAGTATACTATATACTATACAGTATTACTTGCTGTACTCACCTGGTATACTATATACTATACAGTATTACTTGCTGTACTCACCTGGTATACTATATACTATACAGTATTACTTGCTGTACTCACCTGGTTACCACTTCCGGCGCCATCCAATATGGAGTACCGACCATCGTGTCTCGGATCCTGCGCTCAGGTGAGAGCTGAGCACAGAAACCAAAGTCAGCTGCAAAGAAATATATTACAGTAATATATCATACAGTAATATAATATACCATACAGTAATATAAGATATCATACAGTAATATAGTATATCATACAGTAATATAACATATCATACAGTAATATAACATACCATACAGTAATATAATATACCATACAGTAATATAACATATCATACAGTAATATAATATATCATACAGTAATATAATATATAATACAGTAATATAACATATCATTCACTAATATAATATATCATACAGTAATATAATATACCATTCAATAATATAATATACCATACAGTAATACACCATAGTGTTACCATAATACAATATAATGTACAGTAGAGTGTAAAATAACGAAAAATAGAACAAAACATGATATACAATAATATAGTATAATCTACAGTAATTAGCGAAAGAAGCAACTGCTGAAGTAAACACGTACTTAGCTTAATGCTGCCGTCAATACCGAGGAGGATATTGTCACTCTTGATGTCTCTGTGGATAACATTGTTGTCGTGTAGAAACTCCAGTGCCTGGCATACCTGTAATATATACCTGTGATATATACCTGTGATATATACCTGTGATATATACCTGTAATATATACCTGTAATATATACCTGTAATATATACCTGTGATATATACCTGTGACTACAAGATATACCTGTGATTATAAGATATATTCAATTAGTATTAGAGTAAGACAACAGGAGAAAGGGGAAGTACCACTACGGAATACCACAATGGGAAATGTCCAACAAGTTAACAATAGGAAATTAGGAAATGTGGGAACGTGGAATGCCGAGCAAAACTTACAAACACAAATACAGATATCATAAATGAGCATATAGATATACCGAACCACAAACACAGACAGACACACAGGCAGACAGACACACAGACAGACAGACTGAGGGGTACCTCTCGTACAACTGCAGCTATCTGTCCTTCGTTCATTAAAGCTTCTGTAATGAGATCAGTGAGAGACCCTCCTGCCAGGTACTCCATAACCACCTGCAACAACATGTATATACGTGTCAGAGTATTGTCGTGGCGAGGGGAGATAACTCCACGCAAATCAGTTAAACCCAATACGAAGCCATCCAACATGGCAGAAATGTCTGAGTGAGCTCGTAATGTTCTCAACTAGACAAACAGAACGGCAGCGTACCCACAATTCCTCGCCAATCAGGTAGCTGTCGAGGTAGTTGACTATGTTGGGGTTCTGGTTCTCTCTCATCACCAGTATCTCGTTAATAATGAGCTCTTTCTTTGGTTGCTGCTGCAGGTTCATCTGTTTGATGGCCACCTCCCTGCCAGTGGAGACCTCATTGGCTATGTATACTGTGCCGGAAGCTCTGCAACATCAAACCAACAGAATAGAAGAAAACTACTAAAGAGGTGCATCGTATCCTGCTACTGCATTGAATAAATCACTGGGAATAGAAGCTGTGAATAAAAATATGAAAATCGGCATAAATGTTACGCTAATTATCATTTGCATGCTGAAAGCGGTTCTCTACTGTAGGTCAAGGTTAAATGTTAATAACTTATAGCACTATGATTGAGGAATTAGTACTGTACGTGTCATAATACATACTTACCTCAGATTGAATACGTATAACACACAAACACTATTAGACAATAGAGTAAATTACGACATACGTACCCTTGACCTATTTTCTGTAAATCTGTATACTTCCTGTTAGGATCGCCAACCGTTACGATTGTTCTAAGTTTGTCTAAGATCTCGGCATCTGTCATCTTTTTCTTTTTAACTCTTTCACCAGAGGGTTTAGGTGGCTCTTCGATGGGTTTGGTGTACTGATCATAGAGAGAGTAAGTTAGCTTGGTGATATAGTAGGTCAAGGTATGTAACATGATGTAAGTAAGTAAAGGTACATAATTTGGTGTACGTATATTAAGGTATATAACTTGATGTACGTATGTTAAGGTACATAACTTGGTGTACGTATATTAAGGTACATAACTTGGTGTACGTATATTAAGGTACGTAACTTGGTGTAAGTATATTAAGGTATGTAACTTGGTGTACGTATATTAAGGTACGTAACTTGGTGTACGTATATTAAGGTACGTAACTTGGTGTACGTATATTAAAGTACATAACTTGGTGTACGTATATTAAAGTACGTAACTTGGTGTACATATATTAAGGTACGTAACTTGGTGTACGTATATTAAGGTACGTAACTAGATGTAAGTGAGTAGACCAACTTATATGTGAACCATGTTACTCTAGGAGAATGACTGAGAAGGTAACATTAAGTTAGAACAATATTTAAAGTCAACTTAGTGAACATGTCGTGTGCTTCAATACTCTAAATAGAAACAAAAATAAAATGAGAAAACTTACAATAGACTTGGTCTTCTCGGGACGAGCAGCAATTGGGGGTGGCGCGTCATCAGCCCCGTTATCAGTGCTCCTCTAAAATAACAAAAATGGCTGCTGACTTCAGCTGACACGCTGAGGCAAAGGAGGAAGCAGTTGTTTCACAAACAGGAAATGAAGAGAACAGGAAATGGCTGCTTACCGGAGTTAAGGTTATCGATTGTTGAAATTGGTCGGTTAAATTGTGAGGCTTGTGAAAAGTTGGACCTATTAAACATCACGACAGTGCAATTATCAGAAAACATATTATAAAGATGTAAGCATTGAACATATTGCATAACAGAGCATGCATCAGAGTATCATATATTATGTAATACTTCATAGCTATACTGATCACATTGTTATATATTGATGTTACTATGAATAGTAAATAATAGACAAGCTGACAAAAATAGAGAATATAATTAGACTAGTGCTGTGACACAGTAAAACTAGGGCTTCAGTTGAAGGCAGCTATTAAGTCAAGTTGTCAATAAAAGTAAAGAAACTTACAATTTTGAAATACATTTAAAAATCTGCTAGCATTGTGTAGGTACAGCATATGAAAGTATTGCCCCATCAATAGTCAACATATGACATAACGACATGACCAAGTGTTAGTTTTGAATCCCACCTTTGACCATAAATTATCAGCCGAGATAAATCATGGCAAACTGAACAGATGAATTATCAAACAGCTTCCAGTTGACTCACGGCCATGTTTAGTTATAAATTACCAGAAAATATTTGCTTTGAAGAGCCTTTTGATGAGAATGAATGAGTCACACAGGGACTAACTATACAAGACAGGCTCAATGGAGTGTGTAAAGAACTCAACACACCTGCTTTGTAGTTGGTCATGTATTTCGTAGTCTGAGCCTGTTTACTGCTCCTGTCGTAGAATCTGAGCACATCCAACACGGCTTGCGGGTTCTTCTTCTGCTCAAACTTTGATATATTTGACCATTGGAGTAACTTGGCCCAAGACTCGGGCATTCCCTGCAGAAGTGGTAGAAGTAGTAATAGTAGTAGTAGTAGCAGCAGCAGCAGTGGTAGCAGCAGTGGTAGTAGTAGTAGTAGTACTAGTACTAGTAGTAGTAGCAGTAGGAGTGGTAGTAGCAGTAGTAAAGATAGCAACAACAGTTACATTGGCACAAACTTTATTTTCACTAATAACCAGTTAACTTTGCAATGACAAGTAGTGCCTTAGTTGTTCCATTATTTTTTACTTGATGCAATCCATGTATTTGTTAAGTTAAAAGTGAAGCACCAGGTTAGCGATACTTACCGTAAACTCCCCTGTCGTTGGATCAAAGCCAACATGCACCGTGTGTTCAAAGTTAGATGGTTCAGATATCACAGGTTTTTCCACCTTCTTTTGGCCTCCTGCATAGAGAGAAGAGTGAAGTCACATGACAAGCACATGACAAGCACCTGACAAACACCTAGTAGTATAAACAGTTGACATGATGCAGAGCCTAGAGTCAGTATCTGACCAAACCTTTAGCCTGCTTCTGTTTCTTCACCTTCTTTTCTTCATACTCCGGCTCTCGGGGAAGAGGTTTCTGGTCTACTGGTATCGGCTCCCTAGCGAGGAGAAAGAGTGAGAATATACAAGAAGGAAACAGCTGCACAACGACAGCAGTTTGTCAGCAACCTACCAGTTGTGCACCAGTTAGTAATTCATAATAATTCTACTCAATGGAAGTTTTGTTGAATATTCAATGATTGAGTTGATTAAATTTATTGAAACATAAATCCTCAAATAACTGATTTTATTTCAAACTTTTTAAAAGAAAATATAACTGCACTGCCGAATTGATAGCTGAATCACTCTGTAGTGTGAACAGTCAATACTAGTGTGAACAGTCAATACCAGTGTGAACAGTCAATACTAGTGTGAACAGGCAATACCAATGCTTACAAACAATCGCAAGTTACTTGATAAGACAGATCTTACATCAAGTGAAGCAGAGGATGAAATTGAACTTAGAAGACATTCTTTAGGACTACATAAGTTGACCTGACATATCAGGTTCCATGTAATAAAATATAAAATTTAATTAGAAACATGGGCAATGCACACTAAAACATGCAGAATGCAGTTGGACATTGAAACCTGATGACAAGAGAGTAGAAACAACGAGGAAGTGGCAGTGAGCCTAGACTAGATTACGTAATGATAAGGTATTGTAAACAGCAATGAAAGCTGAATACAGTCATCTATTATATCTATTGTAAGAGTGTAAGGACTGCCTGTGTAATAGTGTAACATCTTATCACCTGATTAGTTCCACCTGCGCAAGTATGAGTCATGCTTTGAATAACTACATGAGTCATCCCTTTCAGGGCTGATTAAATGTGAGTCCACGTCATCAATAGAGTATAAACACAGAAAAAGGGAAGATGTCTTAACATTATTTATTGACTGTGAAAAGGCAAAACTACATCCTTTTTAAAATAAACTATTATTTATGCTACAAAAAATAAAATGGATGCTGTTGATGGCGCGGCATTAGACTGAAATTTCCTAATTCAAACTATTATTTATATCTATCTGAACACTAAATCATCAACAACAAGCTACGTTTAGTTTATTCTGATAAGTTATATATATATACGTTATATATATATACGCTATATATATACGCTATATATATACGCTATATATATATATATATATATATATATATATATGTAACACAAGTATTAAGTAATATAAAATTAGATTAAATTACCAAAATATACCCTCACATGGTCAAATTAATGAACAACAAAACAAATCATGCCTTCTCTCTCAACAAGCCATGGTAAAGCCTGCATTCCGAGTTATATTATAAAGACCCGCCTCACCACCAAAACTCAGTATGCATAATTTAACTCTTAAACTGTAGTAAAATATATTCTGTGCAGAAAGATGAATACAGACAGCTACATCATCTATAACATACCTGACTGTACTGGTTAACCTCACAGGTGGTGCAGGGGGAGTTTCACCATATTGGTCTCCCATGTCAAGAAATCTAGCAGTGACGTATCTCTATTAATGTGATCTCAGTTCACTCATGTATTAGACATCAATACACGCCCATCAACTAACAGCCCTGAATATATAAATATAAGGTTTAGTTAAAAACAGGTTTTACAGTGTACAGCAAGGAAGTTACATGAGAATAGAAAAAAGTTAGAATAGAAAAGGAACAAAAGATCAAATTATTTATCGACACTCATGCCATCTCAAAAAGCCCACCTTCACAGTATAACTTGATTGAGTGTAAATAATATTGTACAAATTGTTGCTTTACCTTTCGCTAACTTTATAGCCAAAATTTTGAAGAGGTACACCATATCTAGGCCTATTATCTAATGTGTTTGCTGACTATTTTCAGTTTTTGGAACAAAGCTTTTTTTTTCTATTTAATGTACTGAAAATGATCAGCAAGACTCAAGCATTGCAGGGTACGATTAAGATTGAAGAGAATCAAACACATATTAAATGTTCTTGCAACAAAATAATCTAACTGTTAATCTATTTGATATTCATACTTATGCCTATGGTTTAGTAATATTTAACCTTAATTTAAATTATTCCTACTGACTATGACAACAATGATTATTAGTAATAATTTAAATTGAGGGGTATGATGGCTATTGTCTTACAGAAAATAATTTAACCCCAGTTTAAGTTCAATTAAATTTAAGAATGAATAATCTAAAACTACAAGACTCTGCAAGACTCCATGAGAGACTACGATAAAAACTATTTAATTAAAACTTGAATTAAAATTTTAACTATATCAGAATTCTCACATCAAATTTAATTAATGGCTTTGATTTTTACATTAAAAAGTTATGGTAACCGTAATCCGTTGCTGTTGGACTTGGGGAATTTGATTGTAGCTATCAAGTGTAAACTGTTTAGACAGTAAACCACAATTACCCAGAGTAAGTGTTTTCATTTACCCTTAGACTTATACTTATGGTTATACTGAGCATAATACTAATACTAATAGTATTAGTATTACTCTATTAGTAATACTCTACTCATAGTCATACTGACCGTAAGTTCAACTCCAAGTTGACTACAAGTACAACTACAAGGTCAAGTGCATGATGATGATCATGGTTATACTGGTGATACTGATGGTGACCGGGATAAGATGATCATGATGAGGTACCTACCTGTGCTGATAGAGCTGTGCCTGTAGCCGTAAGGCCGCTGTCACTATAACTAACGGTAAGTTACTGAGTAACTACCAGTACTCCAGTAGTAATAGTTGCACTTGTAGATTAATTTCAAGTAGTAGTACTCCAGACCCGGTAAACGTAGTATAAGTATGCAGTAGACGTAGCGGTAGTACTGCACTAATAGTAGTACAGTGTGAGTACTAGTGTCTAGTATTACTATAAGTTCAACTAATAGTTGTACTACTCGAACTCTAACTTTCAAGGTTGCCCACCACAGGCACAGGTACTGGTAGCCTAGCTGTACTTGTAGGACTAGGAGTCACAATCAAAGTAAGAGTCAGTGCCGTCGTAAATTACTGTTGAAGTGAGAAAAATTGATATTGCAGATGTTAGACTCGCAATCATAGAAAATGTAAAAAGCAGTTTCAGTTTGATTGCTGTTGGTGATTGATGGTTTGATTCACCTGTTATCAACTGGAAAGCTAACCGGAAACTTTTTCTTTACTTTGTAGACCTAGTGTTATTGTGGTTTGCTAAACGTGTGTCGAGCTCACAGCGTCGCGTCATATTGATTCATATTTTGCATCATTTAAAACACAGGCTTTACAATAAAAGTTATCCTCCCTTGGAGAAATTATACAAGTATGAAAAGACAACTCTTATCAACTCATATTCCGCTTGTAGGTACATAGGAAAATATTATTGCTCCATATAATCTGACTATTTTTCATTTTTTTAAATTCACTCATCATAACTGTAAAATTTGATAGGACATTCATTAATTGAGGTAACAATTAAAACAATACGTACATAATGTATCACATACATATAATATAACATGTACATATAAAATGTTATTTATGCGTAAGAATTTATGTTTCACACTGGCACTATAACATACCACAAACACGTTAGAAAAGCACAGTAAAATGTCAAATTCATACATATTAATAAACTAAAATTAAAGTCTTAAGAGTTAAAATATTACATAAAACATTTATACTTCCAGTAATACAAAAAAGCCTGCAATTTTCTCAATTGTAATAGACATTAGACCTTAGTAAAAACCCAATAACTAGATACATATGTGCATAATATATGATTTAATTACCTGTCGTTTTATATATCCAGTATATATGATATAATGCATTATAAAAATTAAAGAGATATTTGAGTTTACAGCTAATTAAATTATAATTAAATTGTGTCATTGTAAGAATTTTTATTATGCCCAGCCAACAGAATATTAGTAAAAGAGTGTTACAATGAAGCTGAGGTCATATGTTCCAGGTATCACAAGAGAAATCAAGCAAACCGAAATGTTTACTCAATAATAATATTTTGATAGGGCGAGCTGTCATCATTTTCCTGTTTAGGCTGAAAGATCCAAGAGTTTTCATAATCATGATCTTCTGGGGTAGTCTTGCTTATATTTTTATATCTGCGACCTTCATACATTCGTACCTGACCGTCCACAGCAACCTGTTTTCAAAGGAATAGAATCCCCATGTATTGTTTAAAATAGGAGAGCGAAATGCTGATTCTTTCACCAATTGTGTTTATTTTCTACTAAATGTTATACTAGCTTTAACTTTAACTTAGCAAGAAATATATTATTTACAAAATTATAAAGTTCTATTTTACAAGATAAAATTTCATCTTTAATAAATCTTTGAATTATTTAGCAATCTTATTGAGCAATCTTATGTAATAAATTTCTTTATAGGCTATAAAGTTATTTCATTAAACTGTTATATAATTGTGACATTTGCAGAGGCTATAGAACAAATATAAAAGTATGAGATTGAGTATGAGATTGAGTATATAAGAGTGACTATAAGAAGGGGGTATCAAATCTAATCTATAATCAACAGTTTCTAAATAGAAGACAAAAGACACGGACTAAGTTTTGCAGCACTTGGACATATAAACAAAACACAGAACATGGAGAGCCATTCCCACCTGAATAGATACAAGTATATGTTACAGATAAACATGTATTTACTATGTTATACACATGTATGCTATCTATGCATTTTTAATTAATATTATAGCTGATTAAGCAATATGTTTTAATCATATGCAACTATTTTATGCTGCTCAAGCAAGCATCACATTTTGTGCGTTTAAGATATTTGTAGCCAGTCAAGTACATTTGGTCACATGTCGCGTTAAGTTCTAAATTTTATTTACTACTAGACAAGCTGTGACATAAGCTTACAAACCCAGTTTATTCGTCAAGTGAAGTCTACAATATGAAATCATATAACTGCAGTTTGACATTATCGTGGAGAAAAGATAATAAGGTTACACAATATACCAGTTGTGTCTGTCATAAGTTGCTGTAATATTGGGAAACTAGATACCTAATTAATAATATACTATATCTTAATAATTATTAAATTAAATAAATATTAACTGAAAAGTTGTTTTTTTGACTTAGATATATCTAGTAGTTATGTGTATACTTTAAATTCACAGAGTCGTTTAAAGAAAAAAAAATTTAAGTGCTGTTTGCTATATGCTATGAAAAAGTGGTTCGGCAAACTTCTGAAGACTACACTTCATTATGCACAACAACAATCACAAAAGAATTGTATTAGAAATAACGTTATACTCATTTTAAATCATACAGGCAAAATAAAACACGCTAATTCTTACACATTGCATTCTACAGAGTTCCTAATACCACTTATACCTGCGTGTTGAGCGTTTCCTGCAAGGTTTTTCGCCTCGTATTTGGACTTGGAGCTATTCGCGGTTTGCTCTGCACGCTCTCAACAGGCGTGACGGAGCTGATACTCTCTGTCACTGCTTCATTTGGGTTGTCTTCCATGTTCACTCTCAGTGTCTGGTTTTTCTACAAAATCGGCAAAATAAAGAACTAGGTATTTGTTTTAGTACTTTGCCAATACTGCTTAAGCAATAAATTAGTCTAAATTAACCTAGCGCAGAGAGGATATATACAAAAATTTCTGAAGAATAAACTGCTTTTTACAAATACCTTGCTAGCAGGAGCAGACGATCTCACTTGTGGTACAGGAAGTTTAGCTCCCTTTTGGTTTGACTGTACAGTGTGTGGTTTAGAGACAGAGAAATCTACGTTCTCGTATGGCTCAAAGTTGTTATGCATCACTGCATTATTTATATAAGTGTGTTCGTCATCTAAGGAATAGTTCAAGCAAATATAAGAGATTTCACGAACAAAGAAAAATGTAGAGAACGCAGTAAACAGAAGCAAAATATTACCATAATCTTGTTATAAAAGAGACTTGTTAAAGCGAGAAATTTAGCTATTTGAGTAAAAATAGTAGCAGGGAACCTAATTCTTACCAGCTGCCTTAGTGCGGGGAGCTGGCACAACTGTATCAAACTGCTCTCTAGACATTGGTGTGATCCTTGCTACAGGTCTGAGGTGTTCATCACGCTCCAACCTTGACCCTAGCTGATTTTCAACATTCTGATCCCCAACGCTATCCGGTGAGCTCAAACTACGCTCTAAATAATCAACAAATTTGAATTAATAAAGCAGATGAATTGACTAAACCACCAAATAGTGATGATCTTTCCAGAATTATGCTAAAGTTAACCATTCAAAGCATATTTCACTGCAACATTTACACTCCATGACAGAGCGAAAAACAAACTTCTTCATGATCGAGATGCACTCTAACACTATGCTTCCAAGCTTCGAATTATGCAAATAAAGTTTTCATTCGATGTTCAGATACAATTTCATCAAATAAAATCACAACCATGAGTTCATGCAAACCTCACTTCCAAAAATTCATCCATATATGAACATCCATTCGTATAATGCAAAGCAATGAAAACGCAGTGTAAATGTAAAGTCTTTAGGTTATTATTGTAGCCCAGAAAGCATCAAACACTCACCCACTAAGGGTTGCCTGTGCAACCGTCTGCGCTTTGTCTCAATGTCTGCTTGTACATCTGCTTCACCTGTTAAACTGTGACAAAAACAATGAAATAAACATTAGAGTAAAAAATTATATTAAATCATTAAACAGTAATTGCATTTATGTAGAACTAAATGAGCAATAGAAAGTAATAGACTTGAAACAGTAGGTGTGGAAAAAAATTCACTTAGCAGCTTTAGTAATGGGGAGTATTACATCATACATGTTATCTGGTCTGAAAACGCATGCAGCATGCTGCGATAGAAATTATGGCATCATAGCTTTTGGTACAGCTGAATAGTATTTTAAACCATCTACAATTCAGACGGAAAAACTGAATGAGTCAATTGGATGCACACAACTCACTCTGATTGGTCAGGACATGTGCCAATGGCATCAAACTCTAAGTAACCATCAGATGCTATGTTAGCCGTGGCATTCAGTTCAGTAGACATCTGTTCCTGAGATATGGAGGCTAGCGGATTACTCGGCGTACTTGAAAGTGAAGGTCGGCTAGACTTCCTTAGAAAACAAAACTATGACTCATTATCAGAAGTGCATATATTTCAGCCAATGGTAACATAGATACTTCGATTCTTTCTTGTCATTCATCAGACTAGAGGTTTATTTACAAGCTTCATTTTGTTATCAATTTTAAATAATATTCTTAAAACCATACACTGTTGAGACTGTCAAAATTGCACACATTTTGAAAAGTAGTTAAAATATTTATGCAAAAAATTGTCTATGCGGTCCACTATGCCATATAATATTAATGCCTTGGAAATATATTATGTCCATGTCTATGAAGAAAATACAACTTTCTACTCCCCAATCTGTAAGAAAATGGCCATTCTGAATGATGCTCTGATGTTATTACTTTAAATCATGAATATGAAAAAACTGCATCTTTATATTGTGGCAGTACTAAAACAAACCCCAATAATTTCTGGATTTATGTTAGTTACCGATTCAGAGCTGTTACTCAGCCAATCAGCCTCATGAGTCGAATTGCTTACCAGACAGGATTTGCTTCCATATACGCCAGACTATCCTGTGAAGCAGATCGTTTGTTTACTGGTACCTTCATAGAGAGAGAAACTCTGGGGGTCGGGGATACGGGAACTTTACTTTGCTCACACGGTAAACAAGTGCTCGAAGTTTTTCTTACCTGAAAATGAAAATACTTTCTATCTAGTACAAAAGATTACAACTATCAAAATAAAGTTTTGCATTGTACTAACTAGAAAAAGCTATCAGTCCGTGCAACTTAAGAGCAAACATTGGCACTACATGGCAATTTAGGATATTCTTTAGTGCACTTGTTACTATAAAGAAAGAGACATTTGAGAGGATAAAAATTTATTACATTCTCTATTGATAGATTTAGCTCCATCAGCTGTGAACAATACAAGAAGTCATTAGTTTGATTTATGAGACAGGTGACTCCAGCATGAACCTTCCAGAACAATCAATTAATAGTCGTCTTACAAACTGAACGGCCACCAAATTCTCATTTCACTAGAATAAAGTACAAGTCGTAAATTATTTTTTAAAACAAACAAATCTTCTTACCGGTTTCTTGAAGCTATCTGCCGAGTC
Organism: Bugula neritina; assembly: GCA_964035545.1. Classification (NCBI taxonomy): domain Eukaryota; kingdom Metazoa; phylum Bryozoa; class Gymnolaemata; order Cheilostomatida; family Bugulidae; genus Bugula; species Bugula neritina. The sequence continues at coordinate 3,245,612 of OZ037771.1, forward strand.
AGAAGAAGGTTTGGCAGTCCAGGTTTGATTTCGAGCTGATCTCGGAGATACGGGAGAGAGAGCAAATGGAGGTTGCTGAAGTTGGTTTTCTGGCATTTGTGGTGGACTAGACGGTGATTTGCTGATGGTTTCAAATTCCAGATATCCGTCTTCAGCTACAGTCGTCATGTTCTCTAGCTGAGCAGAGCCTTTCAGGTGCATCAGGGCGGGACAACTGCAACAGCATAGGATTTCTTCTAACAGAATACACAACTATAATATAATAATACAATATAATAATAATATAATAAAATGCAATAATGTAATATATACAATGCAATAACATAATTTAATAACATAATGTAACAATATGATATAATATAATAATATAAAATAATACAAAAATACAATCTAATAGTGTAATGCAATAATATAATTTAAAAATACAAATATTAGTTATCATAATATAAAAATACATCTCAAAATATATTATGTATATTGAAATAAAATAACAAAATGGGATAATATAAAATAATTTACAATGTGTCTCAAGTTGCCCAGAAATTAAGACTGTTAATTAATACGGAAACCATTTATTCAATGTTAAATACAATATATTAGTTCTCTAGACAGCTTGCTTATCCCTCAGTTACACCCACTAAGCATAAGCCTTTTCCTAACAATCACCAGGTTCTTATATGTCAACAGAAACTACAAGAATTACATCAGTACGTACCGGACCTCCAATGCCTCATCGTATACGGTGGTAATACTAGCACCACTCTCACTTCCAGCACTTAGTGTAGACCTCACTGGTTCTCGGGCTACACTAGGTTTAGCAGGATTCTTGTCTAAACTTGGCGTAGGAAGCTGAAACACATTGGAAAGATTTTATTGAAAATAGTTTATAGCTATAACTACTTTCTTGAAAGTAAAAGAGTTTAGTTTATAAATTATATAATATATTTATATAGTATAATAACACTTTATATTGATAAAATGATATTATAATATAACATAATAATATTATAATAAAATATGTTAATAACATATTACATTATAATAATATATATAAGGAGATAATAATATAATATAATAATTTAACATAATAAAATAATATAATAATATAATATAATAATGTAACATAATAACGAAAGTACAATATTCTTATAGAACACAATGCATAAGCAATTTGCTCTGTGAATGTATATCAGGACAGAAAATGCTTTTAAGAGCAAGCAATTGCCTGACTGCTCTCACAACGTAGACATAATATATAAAACAAACATAAAATTTTTGTATCGGAGATTATGATAAATATTTTCTTAGTTGTGAAAAAAAATATAATCTCAGTAAGAAGTTTATGCTTCAGTGAATGTATTTTGCTGCAAAAGTCATAAGACAGCTGGTTGGTTAGTGCTTCTACTCCTAGGGCTGGTATAAAACATGTAGATATAGTAAGTCAAACTTACCGAGTCACATAAACTATTAATAAATGCCATGGAAGACAATTCCGAGTCTTCTAGTTCTACATTCTAAAACAAAGTGAAAATGGAATAATACGCATATGCATTATAAGCATTACACACACATGTATAATATTATGTATTGTATAAATATCATAATATATGTTGTAGTACAGAAAGCTACTAGTTTATAGTGATCAACACCTGAAAGTAGAAATAGAACTTAAGAGAAAAGTTATGTACTAAAATGCTTACATGATACCTGGGATGGTTAATCATAGAAATGGATACGAACGGCACTCATGTTAATAAATACAGCATAAGAGTCTTTCAGTATAATTGAGAGTATAATGATTATAACACGCACACGCACACACACTCAGACACACACACACACACGCGCGCACGCACGCACGTACACACACAATGCCATCAAGTATAATCTTACATGTATTACAAATTCTTACATTATGCAACTCGTCAACAGATTCAGTTGACTGGTCAGCAGGTATCAACTGACTCTGACTTCCTTTAGAGCTCATTGCTTCATCTCTCAACCCTGCAACAGTTATCTCAGTTTATGCAGAAATATTCTCTGCTGCTACAGTTGCTATGGCAACAAGGCTATAAAAGCTGAGCACCAACCAACAGAAATTATATATGATATTTCAATACTATATTTTATAGGCCCCCATTGCAACTAAGTATAGAGCTAAGTATAGACTAAGGACCTGCATGTCTGGCTGGGATCTCGGGTGGTATAGAGTCACTATCGTCAGATACTGAGGCCCCTGGTTGCTCTCCACTAGCCTGTGCCTAGTGAAAGTTCCAAAGATATATTTTATATTATCCTAGCATGATTTTTCTAACATACATTTATATTTTGTAACATTAACAATACTTTTGCTGTAATTGTGTAAACAAGACAATAAAACTATTAAATAATAGCTGAAGAATTTACTGCCACAGAAGAGTTGTCTTTGCTGATCTACGAGTGAAACTACATTTTAAAACAAGCAGTCCTCTTTATCTGTTAGGTATATAATTATATTAGTGGCTGTGCACCAAACAATAGGTGCTTCGGCTACTTAGTCAGTCAGAAAACTATTTACAAAATTTGTTAAAACATTTCTAAAATAGCTTTCTTGTTGGTTTACGTAAGTTAGAAGTGGTTGCATAAGTTTAAAAAAGAGTTAAGCATTTGTGGATAGCCTCCCAGACTATGATGTGCGTGATAATTATTCATAGCTTTTCAATTTTTTTAGTTTTATGGTAAACATAATTTTTCTGATTTTAAATCTTTAACATTTCCATATTAAGAAAAGAAAGCATACTATTGGTGCATCCTGCATGTTGCTTAGCAACCCGTAATCATTGAGCTGTGAATCCCTGCGACTCATCCTTTGCAGTTCTTGATTCAATGAGCTGGTTGAGGGCTGATCAGTAGCCCCCCTCAAAAACACTATTGGTTCATTATCAGAATCTGAGCCTGTATCGTCATCTTCAATTCTGTACAACAAATTTGTGCATAAACTGCATGTATTGCTTAAAGCTTTCCACAAAACGTTTAATTATGAAAAATATTTTTATTCTCAACATTTTGTAAAGGAAAGTTGTAAATAAGGCCAGCTATTAATTTGCATATAAGAGAAATGAACAAATATATAGCAAATTTATAAGCTAGATAAGAGTGGTGTAGTTATCATACAAAGGAAACTTCAGCAACTATTTCTTTTAAAAAATATTAACATTTATACTAATTGCATTAATAAGTGTAAACCCTATAGGTGTATCATATATCTACATACATGGCAATCTTCGATGTCAACATAATTGACATAGAAACAAAATAATTTATACACAACTAAATAATGCTAGAGCACAAAACAAACTAAACTCTGCTAAAATACTACAGTGTGGCATGTTCACCAAGTCAGCATTGTACACTCTCACACCTACCTTGCCGTGTCAGCGTAATCTTCGGCATTGGCTTTAATCAGAGGAATAATGGCTGACCAGTCATCGTTGTTCAACAGCTGAGAGCCAGGCATGCTGTTAGGGTTCATGTAGTCCAAAGCAGCCAATGGTGACGTGTAGTCAGTCTGATACCTGCAAGGAGAGATAAGTCACAAACAATGAACTCTAAGAGTCAAATAACATTTCCATACTCATGTCATAGTCTTATGATAAAAAATCTGACATCCGTAAAAATTAGATGGTTTAAAAAATAGAAGTAAGCAACAGAAATAGTAAAATCAATACTATTTGGGAAGCTAGAACTTGCACAGTTTGAATAACGGAATATAAATCAAAGAAGTATATCTTAAAGGCATGAAAGTAGAAAATATTTTTCATATAAATGTTGTTGTAGCTAATACTGTAGGCCCGTATTTGGCTAAAGTGATACAAAAAATCATCTTGGTGTTTTTATGATATTTGAGAATGTATACCCATGATGTGAGCCATCTGCTTGCTTTAGGAGATTAGAGATGACTTTTGTGAGCTCTTTGAAAGTAGGTCGACCTTGCGGCTCAACAGCCCAACAGGAAGTCATTATGTCATATCTGAAAGCATGGTTTTCAAGAAAAATTTCAACAAAATGTCTCTAATGAAACTGCTTACTCTTTAACACTCTGGGGGACAAAAATAATAAAATTGCTCATCACTTGCCTTCTTTTTAGAAATACTCATATAAATAATAAGTTATTCAATATTTAGATCGAATGTTAAGTAAAATTATATTTTGAATTGCACAAATAATAAAGCAAAATAATTTATGAAATGCAATTCAAAATGCATCACTAAGTGTGGCACAGTCTTTTTTTTATTAAAAAAATTGAAGTTGTATTTAGATAATAGTATAGTATGATGGTATAAATCACTTTATTATGGAGATGAAACTCTCTATCTGCAAGAATCAATACAAAAAATAAATAGGGCTATTCTCGTCAAAATAGTAAACTAACATTCACCTATAAATATTTACGTTATAGAAGACAAGTTTGTCGCAATATTTACTGTAATCTAATTGTGTACTTACATTTTATCTGGCACAAGGTCTGGTTTGGACAATCTATGTCCATTCATGATGTAGTTCTTAATCTGAGAGTTTTGAATGTCTGCATATGGTTGGTATCCCCTTGTCATCAGCTCCCACAATAGCACACCGAACGACCACTGGAATACATAGCACATAACAAATATACTGCTTATGGTCTTTAATAGGTTGCAGTTAAAACACAGGTTCTATATGAAAGCTAAGTTGGATCACACTGCGTGCTTTTTAATGCTAAAACACTACAAAATAGCAGTTTTATAAAGATAGAAGATTCGTGTCAAGTATGAAAAAATACATTGACGCTCCAGCTTTCGGTTTTTCAGTGATAAAAAGTATATTTCCATATAGTCTAATATTTTCTAATTCAAAAGTTAGAGTTGTGCTCACCACGTCAGATTGGGTTGTGTATTTGCTCCCTTCACACAGCACCTCTAAAGCCATCCACTTCACGGGTAGAGGTTTGCTCTTATCTTGAGGGCGGTAGTACTCACTCTCGGACACGTCATGTGACAAACCAAAGTCTCCTATCTTCACCACAAACATGGAATCTACCCTGAATAACACGTGAAGATTAGGAGTTTTCAACCCATTCTTATTCAAAGTAATTTGAAGCTCATAATGAATCCTATATATAAAACTACTATGATTATAAGATTTAGCTGACCATAAAAACAAGTGCGTTATATGAAACATTGAGAGGGTGAGGTCTATACAACTGGACGTAATGTAATAAATGTCTTTTAATTATTCAAAAAATAGAATACATGCTGTAATAAGATGTGTTCCAACTTGAAAGTCAATCATGCAATTGCTAAATTCTAGTATTGGTCTGCAATGAAATCTTCAACCATAGACCCTCTGGTATCATGGCCAGACTCACATGCAGTTTGCAGCTCTTAAATCTCTGTGAATAAACTTGAGACTTGATAGGTAAGTCATTCCTGCAGATATTTGCAGACCAAAGTGAAGCAAATCACCAGCAGAAAACTCCTAAAAAGTATATAAATAACTAGATATAAAACTTTTAGTGGAGTAACTATGATAGCCATAACATCATATTTTCAAAAATCAGCTTTCAAAGTAATGCAAAAATACTGTATATTCAAAGGATATTATTTTACTAAAAAGTTCTTCAAAGAGCAATGCACCACAATATCATTTTTTGTACAAATTAATTATTAGTTGCAGCCATAAATTTTAAAAACTTATAAATTATAAGCTTTTTTCTTCAGAGCTTATCTGTGGGCAGGTTTTTAGGTTCACTAATTCACAGTCACAAGGTAAGATGAGATTTTCTGATAGTATAAACTTGTGCCACTTTCAACTTAGGCCAAGTCATACAATCACTTTGAAATATATTATATTGTAAAACATATCTCATCTCTTTGTATTAACATGTCTCAGTAGGAGAGGATAACTCACATAGAACTCATCGCTAATAAGAGTTTTCAGATCTCCCTTCTCCATGAGAGGCGTGACCACCAGGGGGAGTGAATCCGGATCAGAATGCTCATAGACTATGCCAACTAGCTGCAGCACGTTCATGTGGTTGAAGTCTTTCATCAGTAGAGCCTCCTTCACAAAGTTCACCACATCTTTGGCACTGAGACCCATTGCTGCAAAAGAGAAGCTTTGACTTACACTTTATTTCTAGTGAACTACCTGCAGTGAATTAGAAGTTGTAAAAAAGTCAAATATTTTCGATGACTGTGCAAAGTTTGCGTTAGGGAAAAGATTTGATATTATTTCGGGCAGAGAATCTATGTTTATATTGTCAATACTGCAGCTTTCTCTGAAATACATGGTGGTAGAGGTTTGTGTATTGATAACTACTTAATCCAAAGAAGCTATAGCTAAAACTACCAATGTTGTATTAATAAAACACATTGCATTTTTGTTTAAAATTTTATAAAAAGCTGCACTATTATGAAAAACCATGCTACTAGCTATGTAGCTGTAAGAGGTGGACTCGGTATTTGGTGTACGAGGTGACGCGAGAGTGGAGAGGAAACCTGCGAGGCAGTCTGTGCTTAGCGCTACTTAAGGTTAGTCGACATATTATTACGTGGTGTCAGAAGTAAACTTGATTGTGTTATTGCCGTCTGGTAGAAGTTTGGTCCAATTGTTGCGAGGTTGAATAGAACCTGTTGAAAACTTCCGTTGATTGACGTGTGAGGGTTTGGAAGAACCCACTTCAGTAAGTTTATTTGAACTTTGACTCACTGTAAGTGTAACTGTAATCAGGATTGTTGATTGTTTAAATTATAAGTCCGGCAATCACATTGAATATTGTTATTGTATTGTTTGTAAGAATTTTTGTATTAAATTAAAAGTAAAGATGGCCGAATCGAGAGACGAGCGTTTTGTTACAAAATTGAACTTTAGCAACCCGAATTTGCTCACTAGTTGGAAATTATTTAAACAACAATTTGACATTGTTAAGATAGCAAAAAAATATGGTGATATGGACAATGAGGAGCAAATAGCTAATTTGTTGTTGTTAATGGGCCCTGATAGTGTACCCATATTTAATCAATTTACTTTTCATGCTACTGAAGCTGGGAGAACACGGACATTGCAAAATGTTATAGGCATGTTTGATAAACATTTTGAACTCGTTAAAAATATCATCTATGAACGTGTGCAGTTTAATAACATTAGGCAAGGCGACCTCAACATTCATCAATTTATAACCCAAGTACAGTCGCAGGCTGATCATTGTGATTATGGAGAGATGCGCGACCAGTTAGTGAGAGACAGAATAGTGGTTGGGGTAAATGATAGTAAACTAAGAGAGCAATTGGTAGATATTGAAAATCTTGATTTAAACACATGCATTCGTAAAGCTAAACAGTTTACTAGTCATCACATGCAGGCTAGGCAGATTGCAACAGATGCTGCCGATGCTAATATGGATGTGCTCGGTGATTCGGCTAAAAATAGATACTCTGAGGGGAGGAGGCAGTTTCAAGAGTCAGAGAGAGTTGGGCCTCCACCTAGAAAATGTTATTTCTGTAACAAGGTGTTCCACAGGAGGGATAGATGTCCTGCGAAAGACAAGTTTTGCTTTGTGTGCAAAGAAAAGGGTCACTGGAGTAAGTCGAAGGCTTGCAAGGGACCAAGTCAAGGCAAAAAAGTAGAAGAAGTTAATCAGGAGTTAGAAGGATTGTTCTTGGGTTCTGAGTCAGATTGACTAGGCTTTAATTTTATTAATACCATAACTGAAACACCTAAAGGTTGGCTAATTGATGTACGCTTAAATTCCCATCCAGTTACATTTAAAGTGGACACTGGGGCTGCTGTTACAGCTGTTCCAGCACACTTTAATAAATTTGTGAATGGTTTACAACCTACAAGTAAGGTGTTAAAAAGTGCGGGTAATGCCAGATTAAAGGTAACGGGCCAAGTGAACACTACAATTTCTCATGGAGATGTTTCAATTGACGAGACAATATATTTTGTGGAGAATCTTGTTACGCCATTATTAGGCAAACCGGCCATTTCTAAATTGAATCTGATTAAATTTGTGAATGAACTGGATCTTGGTCATAGTTTAGACAAGGCTTCGTGTGTAAAGGCGTTTCCTTCTTTGTTTAAGGGGTTGGGTTTAATGAATTCGGAGGTATCTATTTCCCTAAACACCAATGTTGAACCATTTATTCAGAGTGTTCCAAGGAGGGTAGCAGCTGCTCGCAAGAAACCACTACAAGAAGAACTTCGAAGAATGGAGGAGTTGGGAGTTATTGCAAAGATTGAGGAACCGACGGAGTGGTGCTCCCCTTGTATAGTAGTTCCCAAGAAGAATGGCAATCTTCGAGTGTGTATAGACTTCACTCAGCTAAACAAAGCAGTCAGGAGAGAGTATCATCCACTTCCCACCACTGAGGAAACATTGAGTGAACTGGGACATTCAAAGGTGTTTTCGAAACTTGATGCCAACTGCGGCTATTGGCAGATGAAGTTAGCGCAACAGTGTCAAAAGTTGACCACGTTTATAACGCCTTTCGGCAGATATTACTGTAAGAGACTTCCATTCGGGATCAGCTCAGCTCCTGAGATCTTCCAGAGAGAAATGCAGAAGGCGCTTGTTGACCTCAAAGGAGTTGTGTGTCATATGGATGACATTTTGATTCATGGTACAACCACGAGGCAACACAACGAGAGATTAGTGGCAGTCATGCAAAGGCTCCAAATAGCTGGAATCACACTGAATGTAGACAAGTGTGAGTTTGGAGTAAATAAGACAAAGTTTTTAGGCCATGTAATTGATGAGTCTGGGATACGGGCAGATCCGGATAAGACCAAAGCTATTGTGGATTTTCCCATACCATCGAACAGAAGAGAACTAAGACGGTTCTTTGGAATAGTAAATTATCTAGGCAAGTTCTCTCCTCAGATTTCTAGCAACACTCACCATCTACGGCAGCTGCTGGGAAATAATGTAGAATGGAGATGGGGTCCTCCACATACTGAACAATTTAATTGTTTAAAAACTCTGTTAGTTCAGACTCCAGTTCTGATTCCGTATTGTGTTGAGGCGGAGACTCTTGTTAGTGCGGATTCTTCATCCTACGGATTGGGAGCAGCAGTTTTGCAAAAAGTCAATGGTAATTGGCATCCTGTTGCATTCGCCTCTCGAGCTCTTACAGCGGTTGAAAGAAGATATGCACAAATCGAGAAGGAGGCTCTAGCCATTTGTTGGGCATGTAGTAAGTTCTTTTATTATTTGTCAGGTAAGGAATTCCAGATCGAGACTGATCATAAGCCATTAGTATCCGTTTTGGGAGAGAAAGAGCTTGCTAAACTACCTTTGAGGGTACAACGGTTTAGGCTTAAGATGATGTCGTACAGTTATACGATTGTATATACCCCCGGTAAGAGACTTGTTCTGGCTGACGCGTTGTCTCGCAGTCCAACGGAGGTGGAAATGTTGGAATGTGTGAATTCGTCAGATGTTGATGAGTTGGAAGACTCAAGTGTTCTCGGCGCTCTTGTTGGAGATCTCCCTATTTCGTCTGGCAGGCTGGCGAGAATCAAGGCGGCTCTGTTTGAGGATGAGGTGGGAGTTGTGTTGCTCCAGTATATTACGGAAGGGTGGCCTAATATTAAGTTGGTTCCTGCTGCTATCAAGCCATTTTATACTTTTAGAGAGTTCATGACTCAAGTTGGTGGAGTGATTTACTATATGAATAGAGTGTTCATTCCAGAACCAGAGAGAGATCGTGTGCTTAGAGACATTCATAAGGGACATCAAGGTGAAACCAAGTGTATAAGACGTGCGTCTGAGATCATATGGTGGCCTGGAATGACTGCACAGATCAAACAATTAGTTCAGCAATGCCCACAGTGTGAAGAACATCGAATTAAAAATAGAGAACCTTTACAGACCACAGTCTTCCCAGAACGGCCATGGTGGAGGCTTGCAGTGGATTTATTCAACTGGCAAGAACAGAATTTTGTGGTTGTGGTGGATTACTATAGTAGATATATTGTGGTAAGGGAGTTGGAAGACTCCTCAGAATCTACTGTGTTAACAAAGATCCTTAATGAATTGGTATGTATGCTAGGTGTTCCAAACACTATTGTTAGTGACAACGGGCCACAATTTCGGTCACAGATATTCCAGGAATATTTGAGAAAATGGGACATTCAACACATTACAAGCTCTCCTCGTTATCCACAGAGTAATGGAGAGGCTGAGAGAGCTGTTCGCACTGTGAAAAACTTTTTGAAGAAAAATATAAGCTTACAGGAGTCTCTATGCATATATAATGATACCCCACTTTTCAACGGTTACTCTCCCTCTCAGTTGTTATTTGGACGGTCATTGAATTCTATGGGCTTTGTGAATGAAAAAGGAGTAGATGCCTCACGACTCAAGGTTTTGGAGTCTGATTATCGTGGGAGGCAGTCAATGTGGTACAACAGGAGACACGCGGTGAGGGACAGGAGTCCATTTCAAGTAAACCAACCTGTAGTTGTTAGGGATCCTAACAGACCTACTGTTCATGCTACGGTAATTGGAGCGAGAGGCAGGGAAGTTCTTGCTGCAAGGGATAATGGAGTAGTGTTGCGCAGGAACCGAGCTCATATCTCCCGATCTACTGACGTTCGTGAATCTTTTACTGATTCTCCTCAACAGGGGTTGGGTGCAAGTGTTCCCCACTCGCCTATCAGACAGACCGATGTCCCTGTTAGACCCACGGAAGTTGCAACTTCTTTTCGAGAAGACAATTCTCCCCATCAAATACCAGTAACACCCCAGAGTCCGTCCTTTGTAACAACCAGGGGGAGGGTCTCTAGGCCCCCCAAGAGACTTAATCTTTAAGCAGTGATAGAGTTGGACGACTCTATCAAATAACATTGTGTTGTAGATCATGAGGACTTACATCATCGGAAACTCTATTGTTCGGGGATTGGAAGATCCCTCATGGACTACGATCAGAATCTCAGGAGCCAACTGGGAGACCCTATTTAGTTACGTAAACAATAATCAACGTAGATTTTCAAACTCAATTATCTATTTCCATATAGGTCCGGTTAGATTTTCACAAATGAATTCATCTAGAAGGTGTTCTCTGGTGACAAATAGTAATGTTGAACCAGATAGCTTTTTCAATCCGTACTTTGAAACATTTTATAACAACCATATTCATATTATTCTCTGCACAATCTACCCTCTTAATTTTCAAAAGTATAATGGCGTGTTTGATTCTAGAAACGCAGACTTCACCTGTAGAATACGTAGCATGGTGGTATCAGAAAATAGAAGGATAGTAGGTTTTAACATGTCGTCGGGGTTTGCCACCCCATATATGCATAAACGAATTTTTACAAGACGACATGGAACATACTCGTTTAGAGATAGATTTCTCAGAGATGGGTTACACCCAAATAATTTGATAGTGAGGGACTGGATAGAAGAGTTAAAACGTGTACAGAGGATAAACCTGCACAGGGTTATACGACGTGCCGAGCGTGCACGTTAGATAGTCGTATTTTTTTTTTTTTCTCTTTCACAACGTTTGTTCAAATGCTTAAACAAAAAAAAAAACAAAAAAACAAAACGAAAATTAGAGTGACTTTCTGAAGACCATACGAGGTGCCGGGCGAGCACTTTATATGTTCATATCTATTCGTTACTTACATTAACATTTGAAAAAAAAAAAAAATATATATATATGTATACACCCCTGAGCCTAGAAGCCATACTGCTCTCTTGTCTGCTGGTTTTGTTGTAGAGTGGTGTGGAAGCACCCAAAAAAAAAAAAAAAAAAAAAGGGGAACAGTGACTTGGTGAGAAGGTGTAAGAGGTGGACTCGGTATTTGGTGTACGAGGTGACGCGAGAGTGGAGAGGAAACCTGCGAGGCAGTCTGTGCTTAGCGCTACTTAAGGTTAGTCGACATATTATTACGGTAGCAAACTGTATTATTAACAAAATATTAATATATAATGCTATTTAGTAGCTATAATATAGTAAACTATGCCATTAGCCAAAGTAATAAAACTTGCATTTTAAAGATTTTATGGCAACAGGTTTGTTGATGTTTTTTCCAGGGACAAATATCCTCCCCTTGTGCACTTGTCCAAAATGACCTTGACCAATAATTCTTTCTTGGGTCACAAAACTTTCCGGAATAAGGAGAGAAAATAGAGCCGCACTCAAATCCTCTTCAATTAGAATAGATTGAACCTGAGTCTGGAGAGAGTTGGTAGCTAAAAACAGAGTTAGATCTCAATGGATTATGTAGAAATCAACACTTACCTTAAGGATCTCTTACTGAAGCAAATTTAGACCAAATACAACAGCAATAACATTAATTATCAAATATTATAAACTAAATGGGCATATATCTTAAAGTGCTCAAACCTGACATATTTATGAAAAATTTATTTTATAATATGAATTATTAATACACTACGTAGCCTAAATTTTTGCCATAGGCGAGACTCTTTATAAATGAAACTTGAACTACAGAACTGATGTTTTACTGACATGAAACCCAACGGCAGAAACTGAATGAATCAACAAACTAACATTCAACTCGGGTGGTCATTCGCTGTTGTGCTCTCTGGACTTTGTTCAGCCGCCGTTTGTATAACAAGAGAACAATCGATGTGATCGATATCACAGCTACAATTACTGCAGCAACTATACTACCGATTTCAGCCGCTGTGAGAGTTGGAGGTGATGGTGGCACTATCTGATGGTAATAAATATATCCGACAGGAAACGCAAGGTTTCCTACTGTCACCTACGCAAAACAAATATGTAAAAATAACTTATGCATTGCAATTTAAGCAGCTTTAGTTTTATTTACCAGGCCTTGAAGTGGGTTCCAAACATACCAATAGAATTGCCGTAACGGCAAAACACCAGTGATGTGTTCTACTACTTCAAAATAATTCTAGTACCAAGCTCTCTTTGAAGCTAATGCTTTTCACCAATTCAATAATTTCATTTTAAAATATCTTTTGAACATTAGATAAAGAAAAGACTTACGTTAACTAAAGGCAGAGGCTGATCTTGAAAGACTGGCCCGTCATCAAAAGGGGGTGGCAGCGTTGTGTCTAGTTGACATTTTAGTTCTGTCGATTTCAAACTATAGCAATCCGCTTCCACCTGCTTGCCTAGTAAATGATCAGACAGATTGTGTGAGGTAGGTTTATGTTGCAGCTATTAGGAGTTGCGTCCTCTTTCAGGGCTATGTTCACAGAGTTACAGTAACCGTCACATTTAAAAGGGTAATCTTACCACATGTATATTGATGATATAGAAATATGATTTTGAGACTATATTAATAGACATGAAGCAATAATTAATTAACTATATTGATTTTGATAATTTTTTTGTAAATTTGTAGTAATTGCATAAGCTGTGATAACAAGTTTTTAGGAATTATGATTTTCCATTTATCACAATGCAGAAAAAATTATTATGTCAATATCACTTGTTATTTAGGTCTACATTTATCTTGGTGAAATGGTTTGGGTCTTATCATGTTACCAATTATTAGAGAGTACTATTATATATTTTTCTAGCATTATTTGTTTTGATAACTTTAAATTAAACTTTGTTTTGGTACAGATTGTTTGTTTCTGGGCAAAAAAGAGCTCAAAATGTATGCTTTGGAAAAAACTGCTAAAATGGTTGTATCACTTTATGCCATCATTCTGTGACATCAATCTATGATAGCACTTTACACTGATATCACTCCGTGACATCACTCTGTACCACCACAATACCATTTTTTGCTTTAAACTTCAACTAAATATTATACGGTTAAAACATTATGTGCTTATAAAACTATGAGTAAATCCATTAGTAGAAAGAAAAAGCTTCAACTTACCAACTAAGACTCTATAGTCAGATATAGTGGCTGCCAGATTTAGATTTTTCCCTGTTAGAATCAGTTCTGGTTTTATGCCATTTTGTATTCTAAAATATACAGAACGTTAAAATAAAAATAATGATGCATAAAGATAGACACTTTGTCAAATAAGCACGCAATATATGTCTGTAATTCTTCAACCAACATAATTTAAATCTTTTAGAGCAATAAATTCCAAACAAGATGCGTTTAAATTCAATGAGATGCCAACCAAAATATACACCCACTGCATTGTCTTTACAATAACTTCATGATTTGCAATTGAATACAAAACAAGACATACTTGAAGGTTCTAATCTGTTCATCTTCTGTGAAATTGTCAAATACAGGATCAGGATAAATAGTCAGTGGTTCTATCTGTAGCCAATCTACACTAATTAGGTTGGTGAATGTAGACACCCCATCCAGTTTAAGGCCAGTCTGCAGGCTATATGAAGGCTACACAAACAAATAAAATAAAAATAAACTGTTGACAGGGTAAAAAAAAAAAAGTTACCTATAATAGCAATTTTTTTAAAATGTGCATTATTTTAATATAGTTTTGGCAAAAAATTTAATTATTATATTACATGTTTCTAAATATGAGAAAAAAATATAAATGTTGAGAAAAAAGCATAATATTTGCATCAAACCATTTTTAAAAACTAATAACTTCTATTTGTAATTAAAAAAAGAATATTTAAAAGTCTTCTTTTACCAGCTTAAAAATTATTATGTTCATAACACAGCCCGTTTCCTCAGTTTTAAACGCAGTGGATAAAATAGCTATAACTAGTAGTAATGCTGTAAGGCCACATTAATGCACTTCAGCTAGTTAACACACTTGCTGTCATTAGAAACAAAGCTGAGATTGAATTTATGTGCATAAAAAGAGAATACCTTGAGTAGGCAATATACAGGGTTAAAAATTGTAGTTTGTGTGGACCAGTTTGTCATTTAACACTGAAGAAGACACTTTTACATAGTGCAGGCGCTATGTAGGTTAGAATATAAATGTCTCAATTACTTCAGGAATAAAACTAAACAATAAACAACCTTTACTTCTTGGGCTAAGCACTGAAATATTAATTTTTTTGGAACTCTTTGATGCCTTAATAAGCTAGACCAACACGAGAAGATGGTGTTTTAGACATTTGAATATTTGTAAAATGCATACCTGTGTGTTTGCTTTCACCTGTCGTTTCACTCTAGCCTCACATTTTTGAGTTAAGCTAGACAGAGATTCGAGGCTAGGTAAGATACAGATATATGTCCTTGACACGTCATGCCGGCACTCCTGTTAGTGGATGATAATAATGCAGCATTATGTACTACAGCCAATAGCTGACTGTTTTTATAATCTTATTTAATATATGTGTAATAGAAGCAGCTTTTTCAATTAAATCTTTGGAGATATATATAAAATTAGTATTTGAGAGTAACGAAACAAAATCTAAATAACAGCAGTAAGTATAGATGCAGTAACCGCCTACTGTAAGATTCATTTTTTAGTTATAGGACAAGTTTACAGTTTTGTCAACTAATAAATAATACTATACGTTTCAATAGCAATGCTTATTTAAATTAAATATTAGTAGTATAAGCAATGTTATAAAATAAGTATGTTATAATGTGCTGTACTGTGGGCACACACCTGCTCAAACGTGCCAGCTACAGGAAGTGGACCACTTTGACATGTCACATGAATCAAGAGAACAGGGGTGTAGATAACTCCTAATCCTGTACCGTCAAAGGTCATGCTGAGGCCACCACTAAATGACAGAGTAGACAAGGAACTATAGCACTCTGTAGCAGTATGTGTGTGCGTGTGTGCGTGTGTGTGTGTGTGTGTGTGCGTGTGTGTGTGTGTTTGTGTGTGTGCGTGTACATATTGTGAGCTAGCGCGCAAGTGCGACTGTGTTATAAACTCTCTGTCATGCACGTATAATTTGCACACCATATTTTAAAAACAAAAAACATGTATAAGCATTTTTTCAAATGTTGATAGGATAACGATTTGTATACTTCCATATTTTTCATATCATTTTCTGCTCTAATTTTAATTTATTACATATAATAACTTAATTCTAATTAACCTTCAAGCATGCAATCAGTTCACTTGGTTCTTGTTAATTCCAACTCATTATTATAATAAGGTTGTTATAATTTAATAATAAAAGACAATAGGAAATTATACAGTAACTACTATTATGCATAAATTAATCATTTTCAAAGTCACTTTGGAGCTGTTCTACTGCGATAAATAAAAACTTAGTTAAGGCTTCAAAGTATGCAAAAACTTGCAGACTAAATGGAAATAATATGAGAGTGATTATTATTAATTCAATAATGATACTTTGGTGAAATTTATTTCTAAATAATACTTGCATGAAACTTACCTGAAAATACTGTTGGTTCTACTAACAGAAGTTATGTTAGGGTTATTAAAGTAAGTAAACTTCACACCAGTGTCATATCTTAAAGTAGTCCCATTTGTAGAATTTAGTATAATAGAAAAGGGCATCATTTCACCAATAACCTCTTCTGGTGCTTCTCCCGTATCACAATACAAAGTAGTGCTGGAGCTAAAAAATATCTCATTAGTTAGTATTTATTGTTATTTTATGTAGGGTACTGGCTATGAAGATATTAGAAATAGATTTGTATTATTTAGTATTGCATAGTTATGCATTTGACAATACTAAAAATACCTCTTCAGTTTTAGCAAGTTGCAAGAAGAATTTCCAATACTGATGCCAACCACTTGGTCCAACAAAGCTCCACCTAGTTTTAATTTAGTCCCTCCAGCTATTGGACCAAATCTTATAGGGCCCACTTTATCCAAATATGGATCCTAAATCATGAAACATTTCTTGTTGGCAAAGTGGTATAGTTCAAACTTGACTAGCAATAAAATGAACACAATTAATTCAGCATGCACTAAGCAGTGTTTTATTGATATAAAAGTTATATACAGCATAGAAAAGTGTTGAAAGTGAGTAACAGAGGTGACTCTAGTTTACGTACACATTTGGGACCAGCTTCACTTTGGATCACTCCTTCTATGCAGTCACAAAGTCCCAACATTTTGTCACATGATTGGTTCAACGAGCCACCAACGTTGCAATCACATGGAATACATTCCATACCATTTGATGTGAAACCATCACTGCATCTAAACAACCAATCAAAAGAAGGTATAAGCTAAAACGCCATGGTGTGACGACTCTATGAAGATTAAAGATATTCAATAATTTGTCCTCTAAATTTATATTCGACTGAAATATTGTTTTGACGGATATAAAGTTTTTTTATTTTTACATATAAACAAGTATTGTACACAAATAAAGAGCTTGTCTGTTACAAATACTAAACTTAGGCTACTGTAGTTCTTACTGTTCACAATATTTCCCCTCATACTCTTCATTACATAGACATCTGTAACTTCCTGTATCTGCATCTTCCACTACGCACTCTCCTCGGTTGGTCAGGCAGCCGCAACTATCAAAATATAAGAGCTAAGGCTAAGATTAACCCACAAGAAGTATAAAATGTACCCAAGGTAATTTTTCTGCTTCTTTTTGCTGTAAATTATATAAACTTGGCTCAAGTGTTTTAGGGGCAATCTTGTATTTAGAAACCTACCTGTTTTATGTCATCAGGAATTGTAAAACAACATCATGACATCTTAAACAAGGGACGAGTCTAGCTAAGCATTTTAGAGATCTACAGTTCTTTACAAGACTGCCGTAAACATTATTCAACTGTGCCAAAAATATGAATATACTTATATGATAACATAAATACCATTTGCATTTTGTAAATAATATTAAAGCCTATGTAGGTTACTAGCCGATGCTTCTAAATACTTATTTTGGTTATTCATTTCAATTTTGTATTTTCCTAAATTCTTTTCAATTTTTCAAAAGTCAAGTTTTCAACTAGTTCTAAATAGTTTTATTTTGGTGCTGCATTTTAATTCTGTTGTTTAAAGAGTCCATTTTCAATTTTCAAAAGTCTAGCAACTTTAATAAACAAAATCAAGTCAAGCAAATAAAACTACAAGATATGAGAACAGCTCACAATTAACACTCACTCTGCAATGATGTTCACATCTCTCATCACATAAGGCTGGGGTTGTTCTACCCCTCCGTAATATCCGTCTAGAATGAGTTCTAGCCGATCAGTTCTCAGACTATCTTGAGGTAAGACTCCATGCAACTTGACTAAGAGAAGGTCTCTAAAGAATTGTACATTTAGTTGAAAGAGCTACATCCAAACTTCTTTTTCAAATTTGGTTTTATTTTATGCAGTTTTTGTAAAAGACTATAGCTAACATTGCCAGTATTGTTACTAAATTTTAGAAAGTTCATGTTAATACTGGTACGGCATCCTATATTATATCTCTATCAATAATGTTTGAAGAAAAGTTCACAAATTACCAAATATTATATTATGGTTTGATAATATAAGGTTAACTATCACTGTTTGCAATATTGCTTTACATAAGGTGCAAGCAATCTATTGAACGCCAACTCTGTTATAATGTAACAAATAATTTGGCAAAAATAATATTTTTCTCTCAATAAAAAAAGTCATTAAATGAAATTTACTAAAGTGACAACTACCAACATAACATGCCAATAGATGACTCACCTGTAGAGAGTCACGTTCTTCCACTCAACACATAGGACCACCTGTTTACCAGAAGATGGACAAGTGTGAGAGTACATGAGGACAGGCTGCTGGGTACGAACAGTCAGGTTAGATGGTAGAGTGTCCACCTTCACGCTGAACCCCAACACCTGTGTCAACCGAGTAAATAGAGTTATTGGTGAACTTCTTTGCTGTTATGATTTGCATTGCTTCAAATATACTAGCCCAAGAAATATATTTCAGTTTGTATTCAGTAAAAATATAGATAGTAAACTATCAGCCAATGAATATAACAAATAATGTAGTTGCATCATATTAATCTAGTGATTCATTCAATATAGCAATATCTTTATTTATGCTAGACGTACATGACGCAGGTTTTGGCAAAACAACTTGCCAATATAAACTAAAGCATAAAGTTAGCATAAGCTAAAAGACATGAACAAGTGTGATACTATACATAGTGCATATATTACAAAGCAAGAACAATCGCGATACTATACATAGTTAATATATTACAAAGTAAGAAAAAGTGTGATATTATACATGGTGAATATATTACAAAGTAAGAACTAACGTGGTAGAACCTATCTAGAGAGATTTGTACCCTCGCCTGTCCTGTCTCACCAGAGATCCAACTGGTGTTGGTTCCCGACAAGATGATATTATCCACGGAGTAAGTGATATCGGGAATTCGATCTACTGTATCGCTGCAACAGAACGTAAGTCTGTTGTTCAAAAACATTTATGAGAGTAATCATTCGTTGATTGAACTATTCAGGGACATTTACAAAACTTTTAACAAAAAATGCATTTAATCAGGTTTTTATAATATTACAAAGTTATTATAATTGTCAAGCATTGATTGGTAATATTCAAAATTGATTAAAAGTCTTTGCTAAAAAATTTGAAATTAATATTATAGTAGAATAACTGTAAACTTTAACTATAATGTTGTAGTGGTGACTGTAATGCTGTAGTAGTAACTGTAATACTGTAGTAGTAACTGTAATACTGTAGTAGTAGCTGTAATACTGTAGTAGTAACTGTAATACTGTAGTAGTAGCTGTAATACTGTAGTAGTAACTGTAATACTGTAGAAGTTACTGTAATACTGTAGCAGTAACTGTAATGCTGTAGTAGTAACTGTAAAACTGTAGCAGTAGCTGTAAACCCAGCTTCTAATAATCACAACCGAGTTACCTTGGAAGAGATTGACCAGACATATCAATAGATGTGACATTATTTTCAATCGCAGCACACTTGTCTCCTCTCCATGGCAAGCTCTCTGAAGGAGGAGGGTAGAAAAGAGGGTGTGTATATGGACAGTAACACTCATCACCTGGTAACGCCGACACCTTTCCACCAAGGTACACTTCATTCACCAGCCTACACAAGACACACACAACAACTGAAGATGTTTAGTGTACACTGCAAAGCTTTCAAGTTTTGTCAATTCATCAACAGGCTGAATACATTAAACTTGTGGAACAGTTTATAAGTTGCCATGTTGACACATTTAACCCACACACCAAGCCTCTAAGTATAAAAACAGTGCTGGAGTTGAATTGGCTGGAAAGCAGCCATATTTAGTATGGTATAAAGGTGTTTAACATAGATTCAGTAACAGCTGGTGGCATTTCAGTTAAATGCTTAAATTATATATTATGGTAATTACGTAATAGTTTTATTACTGTTGTAATGTAAGGACCAAAAGGTGATGAGCATTTAAAAAAGTTTTGAATACTCAACTTTTTGAGATAGTAAAGTGAAATTTCAGTTTAGGTTTTACCAGAAAAACACACCATGTGCTGTACACATATCAGTCAATATTATAGTTGATAATAATAAAGTGAAGTATGAAGTGTGTTTAAAAAATTAAAAATTTTAGAGAGTAACAGAATAAAGATTGAATGTTTGGGTCATAACACAAGTGAAAAAATGGAAAATTGTTGGCAATTCTTATAAAAAGTTATAAAAAGAATGTCCATTTCTACCATCAAAAAAGTTAAGAGTGTTTTCTTGTCTGCAAAATTACACCAGTTTACAAGCAGGATTTGTCTAAATAGTTGTTAATCAGTCATCTAATGAGATATAATCACAGTTTTGTAAACTAACCTTTGTGTTAGAGCTAGTCTGTATACGGTGAAGTCAAACAGTATTCCACTGAGCCCGTGAGTGTTATAGAACCGATGGGTAACCTTCTCTGGAACAGGCTTTAGAGAATGCACGTGTTGACCGTTCACGTACAGCGCAGATAAGTTATTATTAGTATCTATCTGCAAAAAAATGCACACAGGTATGTTCATACATTGACACTTTTGCAGAGTCATGTGACTTCAATGCATAAAAAAAGGCTGCTTAAAAAAAACTTTATTTGTCTTCATTCACTTTGCGCCAACCGCTATAATTTCAAAATAGGCTACTAAACATCAAAATATTAACTTGAGAAGGCATTCTCTAACATTTTATCTTTAGAAAAAAGATTAGGAATTTCTTCATATAAATGATGACCTTGACCTTAGCATAGTTTATTGCTGTAACTGATCAGTTATAAATATGATGATACTTTATAACAAAAGTCGTAATCTAACTTCTAATCTAATCCAATAATCTTTATTTTAGCAAGTTGATGCTCATTGGCTTTCAATATTTAAAAATCTGTTGCAATTAAAACGCACAATTTTTATGCAAGAGCAGCAACAAAAGATAAAGAAGCATGTAAGAACATATAATTAATTTTTGAATAGAAGCAGCCAATAAACTTATTTCAGTGTCAGGGAAGAATTAAATCATGCCAGGTATTATAGATATTATTATGTAGCTGACACATGACGTGCTGTCCAACACAAATAATTACTAATACCAAGAAGCAACACAAAGCTATTGTGAAAATGCAATGAAAATACTGCCCATACAGAGTTGGGAAGCAGAGCTTTACTTAAATTTAGAACCCCGTCTTTCGCAACTGGTAAATAGTACATAATTATGGCTAGACAGAGAACATCAAAAAATATGTGCCAAATTCTATAAGCCTTTTTTCATATTTACGTTGAAAGTTTTAAAATTTTACGATTTATAAAAGCTGTTGCCACTAATAATTTGGATTCATCACTTAATTGATTATATATCATTTTAAATTAAATTAGAAAAAGAGACACTAATTCAACAGTTATTTATGTTTCTGAAAGGCTAAAAAATGGTTCATCACTCACAGGAATAGGCTACATAACTGTAGCTAAATTATAATAAAGTTGGCTACCATCTTGGTCAATTACACCAACGAACTAAATTTAAAACATAGTTGTAGTCTCCAATGTGAAGGTTTCTGGTACAAGAAGGGAGGGGCTTACCACGTGGGCGACATGGAAACTGTTTTGTAATGTTGGAACTGAGTCATCATTCAACACGTCTTCTACAAGGACCCTGGCACTTCTACCACTTGTTAGAATGTAAAGTCCCATGTTAGTTTCGTTCTTAATAACAGAAGGTGATGTAATAACTTTATATAAACGCAACTAGAAATTTTTCCTGTACAGCGAACACATGGTATGCAGAAATCTTATTTGCCAAAGTATCAAGTGCTTTTAGCAAAGCTTAAGGCCCAAGGAATATATTATGAAGCAAAAAGAAGACTTTGTGCTGGCATGTTGAATCTGCTTGTTCTAAACTAAACACGAGGATTTGAAGCTAAATATGTAGAAACGAGGATTTCAAGCTAAATATTTAGAAACATAACATCTGTTCTATGACTTAGTAACTGTTATTACTGTTGAATTTTGGTTATATCAATTAAAAGAATATCAATTATCTACAGTTGTAAATTTTCAATTAGTTTTAACTGTTCATTTATGAATTCATGTTTTATAAAAAAACTGCATATACCCCACAAGTTTAGCCCAGGGCCAGGTATTTTTGCTATGCTATTTACACACAACTCTGTCAGTTAAAACATAAAACGAATGGGTAAACCAAAGCCTATATACCTGATTACACATCAACTGTAACACAGCATCATGGTAATGGTACACAATCAGTGGCACACATTTCTCTCCAGTCTCGGCTCTGTAATAAATAAATTTACTGTTTCAATATTAGATATGGCATCTTGTATCAATTGTATTTAAATCTTAAATTATTGAAACAATTAAAGGCATAGTAAATAGAACTTTAGTGTAATTCCCCATTTAGATAGTTCTTTCCCTATCTGCATGCAGTAATTATTAATCACCTGTCACCCTTTAATGTAAAGAATTTATGTGATTTGAGAGAAAAACTCATTAATTACATTACCCATCAAATTTGATTAAAAAAAGCAATTTATATGCAGCTATATCATTGAGATCAAAGACAGTTTAACAACTAAACTGGACCATTTGCTCTCGTAAGAGCAAAGTTGTACAATTCACAAGTTACATTCATTTAAGAGCTTTTAAAAAATTTGCAAATTTTACAAACTTCTATTTTTAAATTAGCAATTTATAGTTACACAATAACATTGTCATTAGAACTATAAACAAATTACACCATTCTTTAATTTAAGTCTATTAGCTATTACAGCTGCAAGATAAACAACTGCAGTCTACAGACAAATAAGAATATGAAGTGCAACCTTCAGAATATAAAGCAGAAATTATCCTAAACCACTATGACCAACTGACCCCACACTCACTGATTGATGTTGGTAGAGTTGAGAAGAAATCTAAAGGAAATGGTTCCATTAACAATGAGTGTTGTCTGGTTGCCTGGCCATGTGTACAAGTATTGGTAAGGGTTGACCTCCAGTATAGCATTACTGTGACTCTTATCACAATAATTCTTGTCACTGGCTAATCCTGCGCTTCCATCTGCAGGTAAACAGGTAGATGATTTAAAGTACTCACGAATGCTATGGTACCTTAAACAAAAACCCTAACATATCAAACATAGAAGCAGTATCAAACTTGAGTGTGTTGTGTGTGTTTGTGTGTGTTTGTGTGTGTTTGTGTGTGTTTGTGTGTGTTTGTGTGTGTTTGTGTGTGTTTGTGTGTGTGTGTGTGTGTGTGTGTGTGTGTGTGTGTGTGTGTGTGTGTGTGTGTGTGTGTGTGTGTGTGTGTGTGTGTGTGTGTGTGTGTGTGTGTGTGTGTGTGTGTGTGTGTGTGTGTGTGTGTGTGTGTGTGTGTGTGTGTGTGTGTGTGTGTGTGTGTGTGTGTGTGTGTGTGTGTGTGTGTGTGTGTGTGTGTGTGTGTGTGTGTGTGTGTGTGTGTGTGTGTGTGTGTGTGTGTGTGTGTGTGTGTGTGTGTGTGTGTGTGTGTGTGTGTGTGTGTGTGTGTGTGTGTGTGTGTGTGTGTGCATGTACGCGTGCGTGCGTGTGCGTGCGTAGGTATAATTCACTGATAATATTCTTGACATTTTCCTACATTTCAATGCTTATATGTTTTCCTTGTAGGGCATTTTATTAAATAAATAAAATATAAAGCACCATAAAAAGTACTATATTGTTATTGATTTCAAGAAACTTTATTAATGTAGACAGCTGTGTATAATTTGAAAAAGCAATTATTTACAATACAAAGTTTGAATAAATAACTATTTATAACATGACAGTTTTCAAGATCTATTACATTAAAGATAAATGTAATACAAAGGGTGAAATGGGCTGCTGAAATTTTGCTCCAGTTTACTGGTTAATTAATCCAAACTAAAAATATGGAATCGGTTCCTTATCAAACTGAGTTAATAGTTCATTGCTAGTACGTTCGTTGCATTTATTACTCTGTAGGTTTGTTACTTAAGAAATAGTATATTGTGTCATATAGAATTATTCTGTTTAAGCAGGTAGTTTCCACTCACCAGGTAGCTCTATTTCAACCACACATCTGGTGTAAGAGTATCTCTTGACATTCTCTCCATTATTATCTATAAAGTCAGTGGTGATCCAGTTGTACTGGTCAACAGAAGACAGATTATACCGGGGACAGATCCACTGGCAATAGTAACACTTTTCTGGAGACCCATTCTACAGGATACAGTGCTTCAATATATTATTATATTTTCATTAAAGTAATATATTATTATTACCTAGCTGTTTGACACAACCATGTTCTGTTACACACAATTTCAACACTTGTATACAAAACAGTGGGAATTATATATACAACAGTGAAGTAGTAGCAGTAGCAGTGGCAGTGGCAGCGGCAGCGGCAGCGGCAGCAGCAGTAGCAGTAGTAGCAGCAGCAGTAGTAGCAGCAGCAGTAGCAGCAGTAGTAGCACAATTATCACCTGTAACACTAGAGGTCTGTAACATTGTTTCACCACCTTTACTCTACAGTTTTTAACTTCATCAGGAAAAACTTGAACTCCAGTAACATTCGGGGTTATTGTGGTGTGACCCAGAGAGTTGGCATATTGTTGCCTCAGTTCCAACATTATTTTAGAGCTATTAGCTTGTGTGTCAAGAATCAAGCCCCCAACATTACTCAATAAACTTGCTCCAATGAGTAGCACCAGAATCACTCTAAAATGTATAAATGTGTTGCAGTTATTCAACACAGCAGCTAACATTTACACCATGAATGTTTTTACATTTTACAGTAGGTTGTGGGATAAAAGTCAAAACTTTCATTTGCACTAGAACATTCTTTCCTGCACTGTGTTTCATTTTCACTTAATTACGTATACAATATGGTTCAGCGTTTAAGTAATATATTGCAGTTGAAAACCAATTTTATACACACCTCAGTAATGGAAGCTGATCCATGGCAAGCATTTTTTGATAGATTAGTGATGCGTGCGAAGTAGGATGGAATGGAAGCCTCTTAACTAAGTCATACTAGAGATCATACTTCTTCTTCAAATTCTGAAAATAACGCAACGAGCATATCTCTGAGATTCACTGCATTATGATAACCAACTAGTTGTCGCTTGTTGTCAGCCGACTGAAAAATAGCCTAGACTTGGGGGTAAACACTACTGTTCATATTCGAAGATGACTGAATAAATGACTTACTGCAGCCAAAGGTCATAGTTTCAAATAAGAAAATTCACTCTCTGCAGTAAACTATAAGTAATAAGTAACTTACAATTATAAGCATATTTTACTGCATTAATCAACATTTTAGCAGTAAATTATATAAATTTCATCTGTTCATCTTTATCTTAGTGTTACTGATGAGTAATAACATCAATTCATAAGTACAAGTAGCGTAAGTATAAGTAGAAGTGTAACAGACTAAGGCAGTATGATGTATGATGTAGTAAGTAATAGACATGAAATCTGTAGATCTGGTAACATCCATCTACCAACTCTAAACACTGCTCCAAACCAATTCAACTGATTCTACTAAACCTTTAGTAACTAAAGTATTCAAACGTTGGTAAACAGTTTCCATGTCCTTACCCAGTTACAGCTTTTACAAGTTCATATTATCCGTCATGTAGTAATGCTATTCATGAATACGTAGATGAATACAAGTAGGAGTAAGCACATAAAATGACACACGGAGTGAGAACAAATTCACAGTTATGAATGGCTGCTTCCTCAACTGAATCCTCACTTCAACAGTCATGAGACAAGCATTTCTCTGATCAAGTCAAACAGACGTAACCCGTTGCTATGGAAACTAATCTAATGACAAATTAGTACTTGATTTATATAATCGCATAGTTTTATAAAACTAGAGACTTTCTGCGACCTGAATTGTAGTGCAACAAGATATTGGCGTGATAGTGTCGGATACAGGTGTTAGTTTCATGATGCCTGGAGGATGTACTCAAAATCCAGAGCTGACAATAGTTGGCAGCTGTTAAAGGAGTAGTCCTAACTGTATCACGGATATATTTTTGAAGTTTTATAAGAATGAAGGTTATATAAAATATTTTGTCCTGCCCCAATCTGGACTAGCCAGTATGTGATTGATATAGAATAACGTTGCAATAACTTATGGAACAACATATAATAAACATAAACACTAGTCATTTACCACACTCCGGGGAGGGAGGGAAACAATTAAAACTTGGTCACTTGTGTAGCTTAATAAAAATTCCTTTTTAGGCTAACGATTCAATAACTTATTTAACATAAAGAATACAGAGTATGAGCTTCAAAAGTGCAATAAAAACATTAAAGAGAAATGTTGGGCATAGAAAAAATTTTAAGCAGTTTATGAAATACCCAAATAGTAAGTTTAGTGCAAAATAATTGTTTTTAGTAATTATAATCTGAAGTAACTACAGCCAAAACAGTACATACATATTAGCTCATCAAACCATAATTATAGCTACATGATAAACAGCATAGCTATCACCACAGTTTAAACAAGTGAGATATAGTCAAAACATGTCTCACTATTATATGGGAGGGGGGGGGGCTAAAGGTGCTCCACAATTTTGACTTTTGGGTTAGACACACACTATTATCATTTATCAAGCTATTAATTTCTGCATGCAATTAGTCTGTAACCATCTCTCTTTCATAACGCACTCTTTATATGCCCTTAAATACCTCACCTTTACAACAAAAGGTTATACTATTGCACCATAACTGTTTTGCTTTGTAGTTGTGCTCCCTCTGCATAGAAGGGGAAGCAACTACTTAGTACAATTGATGCACCTTCCAATACCCATCTACTTCATGATGCTGATTACAACCTGCAACTGTTTTTTGCAGAAAGAGTTTTTAGCCTGTAAACTTTCACATTTGTTAAAGTTGATCAACAAACTTCATCTATGCTTAAAGTTATATTCGTTGAAACGTTTTTCTAATCTAAAAGTTGGCTCAGACATCTGGCACAGTTCTCATAAAACAGTGGTGGATGTAGTTATTTCATCATGCAACCATAAACAAGATATAACTGCATGCCTACCGCTACACACATATCTAATTGAACCATACAACTAAGATATGAACTATCAATTGTAATATAGCATACAAGTATATTATATATCACCTCTAGTCTTCTATAATACAAGTAACTATTTTTATCATGCATCTTGTAAAAAAAAACTATAAGTGCTAACTAGGATATTGTGCATTATTTCACCCCCTTCCTCTCCACCCCAGTTACTTACCCGTCATACTTCTAAAGAAGAAACAGCTAAACACTTGACATCTAACTCTCAACAGATACACAATGAACTGTTTACTTCTCATCACTGCAGCTGGTAAACTACTTTTATTCTAATAAATTAATATTTCTGGTCACTTTTTAAAAGCTTTAGGTTGTATCAAGTTTTGTAACTTGGTCTGTTATTGTAACATATTATATTAAAAGTAATAAAAAAAACTACAGACCAGTAATATAGTGATGAATGTTTGGAGAAAATATGTTTAAACATGTCTAGCAGAGCCTTAACTTTTTATCTGAATTTTTATTATTTTACACAAAGACTATATAAGAATAGTTTTTATTTGAAAAATGAAAGTGTTCTTTTAAAATTGCAGGTCTGTTTATTGGCCAGAGTTTAGCCAAAGACTGTAACCTCATCTGTGCAGCTGTGTATGACCCAGTTTGTGGATCTGATGGCAATACTTACTGTGAGTATATGACAAACACAGTATAAGTATTGTTGACAAGAAATTGTACGTGTGTACAAAAAATAATAATTAACTCACCAAAACCCACAATATATTTGACTAGCATTTTGCCTCCAAGTCAATTTAGTAAATTGTTATTACCAGCATTCTAGACCCTGTGTATGAAAAAACTTATCTCAAATTATTTTATCGAAATATTTTAAAAGCAAGTAATTTTCAATCAGTTTTCAAGATATATTATAGTTCTTAAAATGTCAAAATTTGCAACAAAGTTACTTGAACAAACCAACACTTCTAAGTATAAAGTTATATAGAAAGAAATATTGATCTTTTAGCAAACCAGTGTGTTCTGGGAGGAGCTACTTGTAAAGACAGCAGCGTCACCCTGGCATATAAAGGTGCTTGTAGGAAACAACCAGCCAAAGATTGTCCTCAAGTATGTTTTGCTCTGTACTCACCTGTCTGTGGAAGTGATGGAAAAATATACGGTAAATTAAAACCATATTTTTACCATTTTATGTTTTTCTTGAAGCACTCAACTTTCAACAACTGTCTTTAAAATATTCTGCTACATCCCATTTTAAATAATAGACATTTTTTGGTAGAATATTTATTTCTCAAAGTCATTTTAAGATACTAAGTTTAATGAATTTATCCAGCAGCAAAAGTATGTAAGCTGAGTGCGGTTTTCTTTGTAAGATACTATCATAGAAGTTACTTACTCTTATAGGCAACAGATGCCAGATGAGTGTGGCTAGCTGTAACAGTGGTAAGGAAATAACTGCCACCAAGTTAAGCAGATGTTCTTCAAGTTCTAACATTGCGACTCGATCAGTTAAGAAATCTTGTCCTACGATCTGTACTGCTAACTACACACCAGTTTGTGGCAGCAACGGGAAGACTTACAGTAAGTCTGTAGTAACTTACCTCTACAATATATATATATATATATATATATATATATATATATATATATATATATATATATATATATTGTTGTCTAAAAATTGCTCAATAAATAATTTTCTTTATGCAACATCAATCATCCCTTTATTATCAAACTTTACTTGCATTCTTGATATTTTCCAGGTAACGCATGCCATCTTATCGTGCATAACTGTCTTGGCAAAAAGAAAGTGACCATCAAGTCAAGAGGAAGATGTTAATTCAACGTAGTTTCTACAGGACCTTCTCGTTGGATGAGACCAAAGTCACAAGAAAAAAATACTTCAGTTATCACAAATTTGACTAGCTTATGAAATAAATGTCATGAAGGAAAATAAAACAAATATTCTTAATATAATATTATAATGTGTTTTTTCAATGTGTGTAATGTGCTATTACAGAGTACTCACAACAACCTGCAGTCTGCTGTCATATTAGATACACTCATCAGGGAGTGTCATGTCAATAAGTCATAGTGTAAGTTTATAATGTCTAGTTACCAGCCAACTAATCTTCAAGAAAACAGAATATCTTTACAGCTCTCATAGCTGCAGAGCTATACGTATTACCTAATAGAATTCACACAGGCTTTTTCTAACTTGAAATGAATGCATAATAAAAAAATATGCACCTATATAAAAAGAAATACTTTGGACATGTAGAACCAACCAAGTTTACATATTCTATTTTCTTTATTTGGCACAATTATATTTCTATTACTGAATAACTCAATTGAAAATTTTATTAGTCTATCAACTAACTTACGTCAAGCTAAGCATCTGGTGGAACTCACATAATAGCAGTGGTGGATTCAATTTCAACCCTTTTTCCAACATTCCTATCAAACTTACTCTAAAACTTATTGTAGATTACAATATAAAGACAAGTTGAGTTTAAATTTATGATAATCAGTTGGTATATTATTTCAATTATATTCAATATATTTCCTACAGCATCCTAGTGTTGAACACCCCCCCCCCCACCCTACTCTCTCATCCTCTGTCTTTTTTGCTTACTTTCCACTTTCCATAAATTGCATGCTAGACAATATTATATTCAACTTTTAGTCTTTTAATTATTTTAATCTTTTCAAGAAAAAGAAATTGTGTCAACTACTATTTTATAAGTTATCTCACCCCCTTTCTTTCCACCCCTGTTACTTACCCGTCATACTTGTAAAGAGGAAACAGCTAAACACTTGACATCTGACTCTCAACAGATACACAATGAACTGTTTACTCTTCATCACTGCAACTGGTAAACTACTTCTATTCTAATAAACTATTAACCACCATTTTCTTTTGGAAAAGCTTTAAGTTGTATCAACTTTTGTAGTTTAGCTTAAATTGTCATTACAGCCTACCATGTTAAAATAATAATATTAAAAAAACTACAGAGCAGCAATAGTGATGTATATTTTGAAAAAAACTTTCAAACATGTCTTTTAACAAAAATCTTAACAGGTTCTTTAATTATTTTTGTCTCAAACGTTTACTATTCTACAGAAAAGTTATATAAGAATATGCTTGCAGTCTATGTTCTCCAAATGATAGGGGTTCTTTGAATATTTCCAGGTCTGTTTATTGGCCAGAGTTTAGCCAAAGACTGTAACCTTATCTGTGCAGCTGTGTATGACCCAGTATGTGGATCTGATGGCAAGACTTACTGTGAGTATATAACATTATATAGATAACAACTATATATAATATAGATGACAACTATATATAACATAGATAACAAACACAGTATAAGTATAGGTATTAAGCATAGGTATTGTGGCCAACAAGTATATAAATGTTTAAAAAATTAAAATAACTCCAGACTCTGTATAGTGTAAACAAACACATCGCAAACATTTTAACCAATATATTTTAAAGGCTAACAATTATCTTTTATCAGTTTTCAATATATATTATAGTTTTTAAAATGTCAAAATTTGCAATAAAATTATCTGGACAAATCGACATTTTCAAATATTAAGGTGTACAAAAATAAATGTTAATCTCTTAGCTAACCAGTGTGCTCTTAGAGGAGCTACTTGTGAAGACAGCAGTATTACACTGGCATATGAAGGTGTCTGTAGGAAACAACCAGCCAAAGATTGTCCTCAAGCATGTTTTGATGTGTACACACCTGTCTGTGGAAGTGACGGGAAAACATATTGTAAGTGAGCATTATATTCTACTTTCACTAGAGTTTCTAAAAGTATCATTAATTTGAAAAAGTTAATTTTATGTGTGTCAGTGTTTTTCAAAGATCTTCAGCAAAATTATCAGCAATGGAATTGCCTGAACAAATTAACACTTTCAAATATGAAGCTATATAGAAATAAATTTTATCTTTTAGCTAACCAGTGTTACCTGGAAGTAGCTACTTGTAAAGACAGCAGTATCACGCTGACACATCAAGGTGCCTGTCGCAAACAACCAGCCAAAGATTGTCCACAGGGATGTTTTGCTCTATACGCACCTGTCTGTGGAAGTGACGGAAAAATATACAGTAAGTTAGAATCATATTTTTATCATTTTATGTTTTTCTTGAAATATTCAATTTTATAAAAACTGTCATAAATGGAGTAGTCAGTCTAGATGTTAGAGTCTTGGCTTAGTAAACCCGAAGTCATGGGTTAGGATCCCAGTAAAGACTAGTGGTATTGTTTATAGGGAGAGCATCCAGTCATAATTGCTGTTATGCCACATAGATGAATAAGTTCTTAGTTCGCTTTAACAACATTCTTTTCATCAGTGGGGGTGGATTCTTACAGAGGTAGTGACTATAAACTTTCGTGAATTTTTGTCTTAAAAATCTTCTTTATCGAAGTTAAATTAATAATTATCTTTTGGCAAAATATATCTAGTAATGTCAAAGCCATTTTCTTCCAAAAAGTTGCATAAATTTATCCAACTATACACAGACTTTATTCAACTACATATGAATACATTTTTTTATAAAATCATAGAAGTTACTTACTCTAGGCAACAGATGCCAGATGAGTGTGGCTAGCTGTAACAGTGGTAAGGAAATAACTGCCACCAAGTTTAGCAGATGTTCTTCAAGTTCTAACATTGTGACTCGATCAGTTAAGAAATCTTGTCCCACGATCTGTACTGCTAACTACACACCAGTTTGTGGCAGCAACGGGAAGACTTACAGTAAGTCTGTAGTAACTTACTTCTACAATATATTAGTATCTGTCAAGTTGTACAGCATTTTATATAAGCTAAGAGTTCTGATAAGTGGGACTTTCTAAGATTGAGAATTAAACTTCAATATAATATATAGAATATTTAAATGTGAACAACTACACGTACTGCATAAATTTTCTACATAAAGTGTTATATAGTACTGCTCTTCACATTGTCCCGAAGTAACTTGGTAAACAGTCATTGTTTATCACTAGCATTTTTTTGCTTTAAACTTCCTCAATAAATATTTTGTTTTATGCAACATCAACTGTCCTTTTGTTATTAAACCTTTACTTGCATTCTTAATGTTTTCCAGGCAACTCATGTAAGCTGAGAGTATATAACTGTCGTAACAACAAGAAGGTGTCCATCAAATCAAAAGGAAGATGTTAATTCCACAGTTCCTACTGGACTGTTCCTAGGCCAGACCAAAGAAACAAGAAGAAAAATGCTTCAAATGTCAAAAAATTTGGCTAGTATATAAAATAAATGTATGACCAAGAATAAAACAAATATTCAAATATATTATTCAATGTGTGTAGTGTAATATAATAACTCAGAGTACTCACAACAACCTGTAGCCTGATGTCATATTAGATACACTCATCAGAGAGTGTCATGTCAATAAGTTAAAGCTTTAAAATAGTTTCAAGAATTGTATGTAAACCAAGGAACAAAATAGCTATCATATCATAGCTGTAGAGCTATACGTAATGCCTAATAGAACTGATACAGGCTTCTTTCATCTTGAAATGAATGCACAATTAATAAGGAAATAGCACCTATAAAAAAGAAATAATTTGGACATGTAGAACCAACCAAGTTTACATATTCCAACTTTTTCTATTTGACACATCCTATTCTTACTGAATAACTCCGTTGACAAAATGTAGTAATCTATCAATCAACTTGCGTCATACTAAACATCTGACGGAACTCACATGTAACAGTGGCGGATTCAACTATGCACCTTTTTACTTCAACCCTTCATTTAACATTTCTATAAAAATTAAATGCCATCAAAACTAGAATGCAACGGCATATTGAGTTTAATTTTATGATAATGAAATGCATGGCGTATAATTGTGACATGTAACAAAATTTCTACAGCATCTCAGCATAAACCTCCTTACCCCCTTCCCTCACCCCCTCCCCTTACCCCCTCCCCCTCACTCACTCTTTCATCCTCTTGCTCTTTTGTTTACTTTCACTTTTCAATTATTTATCAGCTATAAAACATTAGGTGTGTGAAATTCAACAGATACACAATGAATTACTTATTTCTCACCATTGTTGGTGAAGTGTCTCTATTTCAGTTATTACATTTTATGCATAGAACTTAAGGTATACATACTACTTTTTGTTTAAATGGTTGAGATGATCACTGAACTTTTTGGGGAGTAATTTAACTAATTAAGAAAGAAGATTATTAAATTAAAAGTGAGAGAAAATATTTAATGAAAACAAAAATCAAATAAAAATAATAATTTTAAAATATTGCATGATATTTGATTCAAAGTTATTAAATCAAAAGCCTTTTCTATTAGATGTTTTAAAAATGTATACTTGACCAAATACACGAAAAATTATAATACGTTGGAATAAACCTAAACATTTAAAATAAAATTTCTATTCTTTATTTCAATATTGTTATAAAATAACTACTACAAACAACTTGTATCACAAACAGCCAGTGTCTACTCAGCTGGTAAACTACTGCAGGTCTATTCATCACTCATAGTCTGGCACTAGATGATTGCGACAGCTTTGCTTGCGCTGCCTTCTACGACCCGATATGCGGCTCTGACGGCAAAACTTACTGTAAGTATGAGTAGAGCCTCCATACAATCTGTTAATACACTAACAGCTCAACAGGCAATATGGTAGCAAAGTTCTTACAATTCTTATGAAAAACAGAGACCATAATATATTCTACAAAATTTTAGTTATTGAACCGACGTCTTCCAACTTACAAGCTAGTATACTACGTTTCACATTATAGGAGCTACTAGGAAATCACCAACCTTGTAGTTATGAGTAACAAATAGTTTGCTAAGGTTAGATATACTAAACATTAGTCTAGCTACTATTCTCTTGGCTTAGATTACTGAAATAGTATAATTTACACTCCTTTTAGCTAACCGATGTGAACTGAGCAGAGCTACTTGTAAAGATGGAAGTGTTGCTATTCAATACAGAGGTGAATGTCAGGCTCAGTCAGCTAAGAAATGTCCTGAGATCTGTCCAGCTTTATGGGCTCCCATCTGTGCAAGTGATGGCCAGACCTATGGTGGGTAAACCTGTGCTAATTATATACGTATATAAAGCTTGTGAAGTTTGAATATACCTTGTCATTTATTCGGCTTTCGACTTCGATATTTTCAAATTGTTTAATTTTGGTAAGTCAGTGGTAAGTCTACAAATATTTCTTAGAATTGGAAATAAGCAAAAAATATGCAAGGCTATATCCCATAAAATGGTCTTAGACAAACATTATAACTATTACTTGAATTGTAATTCAACATAGCATACTTGTCAGGAGATGTAATTTGAACTGTAGGCAGCAAGTGCGAGATGGATGCTGCCAGTTGTAGGAGTGGGAAGACAATAAAAAAAGTCCACTTTGGAATTTGTGCTTAACTGGAAACATACTGCGTAAAATAAGGTAATCGGGCTATGATTGGAAAATATTCTATTAAACTTTATAGCATGTAATTACCTTTAAAAACCTTACAGCCAGTTCATTGAACTTCATTTTTTTCTTTTTAATCACAAGAAATAAATACTAAAGTAATAATTTATATTCTAATACATAGATAAATATTAATGTTCTAGAATTATCAGACAATACTGATCTTATGAATTTACAGATAGCCTATGCTCTCCAAAGGGCTTGCAGCTGTCATATGGGGGGACAGGTGACATCAAACCCAAGTTGATTGAGATAAGAGTTCCCACAGACTTTGTTGCACCCTGTACTTTGTAATAAAATACTTTCTGGTGTACTTTATTTGTAAAATATACTCGGTGTGCAATATCTTATGAACAAATAATTACATCTACAAAATTGAGTTGTAATATATTTCTTTAACGTAGAATAATTGGTGCATCATGCTCATGCTTCAAATGCCAACAAAGCAACACTTGGTTTAATATTGTATAATACGCTCTGAAGATATGATTTGATATAACTTAAAGCCAACTTACACCATCTTTTTGGAACAACTTTTAAAAATTGAAAATAAAAACATCTCATTCATCGTAGTTGTGCTCTCTCTGCATACAAAAGAAGGCAACTACTGAATCTACTTGAGAACAGTTATAAATATCTGTCTTCTACATGTTGTTTAATGTAACGGGCAACTACGTTTTGCAGTATGCAAAAATTTTGGCCTGCTGCATGTTAATTTGAAAGTTATTGAAATTTTTGTAGACCCTCATCATTGAATAAAGCTGAAAAAGTTTATGTAAGAAAAAATTTAGCTCAAATAGCGTAGAACAGTGGTAGATTAATGTAGTTACTTTATCATTTACCAAGAGACATAATATAACTGTATATTTCTATTGCTACATACATGATGTCTAACTAACTCATAGCAAGTAAATATGAAATAGTCCTTGTATTATAGCATACAGAGTATAGAATGACACTCTTTGCTATGACTCTTGCTTTAGAGTGACACTCTAGCTTATACAGCCTGACTAGGAATAGGGAGGGTTTTAGACGTGATCAGAGTTTATTTGAGTCACCAATGTTGATCAAATACTGACCAAATGCTGACCAAACACTGACCGTAAAAACTAAAATAATAATGATACAACATAAGGCATAAGGCAAACAAAATGTACGTAATATAATAAGTATGTTTGTAAAAGCACTAGCAATGTATATCATAAATTGTAGATAGCAGCATGAAATAATGATTCAACATAGCATGCAACTACAGCCCATATTATTAAAAACTTTATAACATAAAAATGTAATAACGATATATAATTGTAAATAGATGTTCATTACCTCTTTTCTCTCTCTCCTAGTCTACTGTTATGTTAATGCTGTGGCTTTGCACAGTCTTTCAAATAATGCTACTCTTTGGTAGTCTTACATAAACTTAATGCTGTCCAAACTGACAGCATGACTCTAACAATATTGCAACTACTAAAAATGGTTTTGTCTTATATACTAATCCATTTGATAAACATTATTGTGTTGTAAGAGGTATGATTTTACAATTTACTATTTCGGGGTAGGATCTTACTGTTTCAAGAAGTGGGCTGAAGTAAACAAGCATGTGTGACATCACAGCTGATGCAAGCATAACTGCTGACTATGAATCATTCTACATGCGTAGCTACTGTTTTGGGGTAGTAATTAAAGAAGCATTAGGTAGACTACTAGCAGCTAGTGGTTAGGCTAATTTGAGGTTGATGACATTGTGATTGTGTGTGATTGTACTACAAGTTATAATATCTGTAAACATCCTATTTCGTAACATTACACTCCCCCCTTTAATTTCTCTCTATTCACTTAGAGGGAATTAACAATTATATTATTATGCATTTAAAATACTAAGCTAAAATACTAATATAGGTATGCAAGCAAAGGTTATGGGGTAAATAGGTAAATTAATTTTTATGGATAGGCCTATCTAAGTATGTGGGTGGAGCTAGTCTCACATCTTTACTGTTCAACTCTGTAGTTGCTAGTTGTACTTTTACCTTACGAATTAAGTCATCTCAGTTCCATGTGTTTCTATCTCACTTACACAATTGTCTTTACTTAGCCTGTAATATTCATCTAAAAATGACTCTTTTTGTACCCACTGCATTACAAGATGTTTAGCATCTGTCAAGTCAATAATTGTGAGTCTGGGAGTTATGCTACCTTTATGCTTTACTAATCTTTTTCTTTTTGGGGTGATACACGCCAAAGTGGGGAATGTACCACTGATGGTTGCTTGCCTCACAAGTTGTAGGTACCAATTCTGCATCGCCATTGTTTGTTATGTCTGTCATGAATGCCACGTAATCTGTTCCATATTTCTGGTCTTTAAGGAATTTAGATTTGAGGGTATCAAGTCTGTGCACAGCTAATTGTCTATTGCCTGGTAATTGTGGCTTAGCATTTTTAAACGGCAGTGGCATGCTGTAATAATTGCCTTCTCTTTGTTTAATATTGTTGCGCATGTTATCTAAAAACTTGGCATCTTCCTGTGACATTTTATGAGTACCAATGTACTTTGTGTCAGTATAATCTTGCTGTAGGACATTCAAGATATCTGAGCTCAAGTTCTGCTCATGAGCCATAGCCCTATTGCATGTGGGAAATGAGTTTGTTTCATGCTTACCACTATTGCCTACAATACACCATCCTAGAGGTGTTCTCAGAGCAAAGGGATCATTGATTGCAGGGCCTATTTTAGTTTCAAGTGGCACTAAAGCTCTGGAGTTGTCATACCCTATAAGCATTCCTATCTCTATATCTAAACCTTGTGGTATTTCACCTGCAATGCATTTAAGGTGTGGCCATCTAGTGGCAATTTCTGGTGTGGGTATGTGCTGCTTGTTAATTGGAATGCTGTCCCTACTGTAAGTCTTTCCTACTTGTATCTGCTCATGCATGTTCAGTCCTCTAATGGTCAAGTTATTGTACACCTTACACTTCATTTCCAAGTTGTCCGCTGTCATTGTTGTTAGTTTAAGAGAAACTGGTTTGCTTGTAGCTGTTTGTAGCTTACTAACAACTTGGTTAGTTACAAATGTGGTATCTGACATGCTATCTAAGAGTGCATAAGTTAGCACTTCCTCATTAGGGTTATCTACAGTTGCTAGGTATATAGGCACAACCATTGAGCACAAGCCATTTGTTTTAGCCACTGTATTGTTGCTGTTAGCTGTTACTTGCTCTGGGTTGTTGCTACTTGCTACTTCATTTACCTGCACTGTTTCTACTTTGGTATTGCTGTTGTTAGCTTGTGTAGCTGGCTGATTGCTTCTATGTGTTACAGTAGGATGCCTTTTTTGGCATATTTTACAAGTGGCTCTATTTCTGCATTCTTTTGTCATGTGACCTATTCTCAAGCAACCAAAGCATAATCTTTTACTAGTAATGAACTGTTGTTTTTGGTCAACTGGTATGCTAGCCAGTTTTCTACACTCATGTGTGCTATGATTACTGTAATTGCAGTAGAGGCATAGTTTAGCTTTGTGGTTTTCTGTACTTTTAACATCAGGAGAATGCTTTTCTATGCTAGTAGCAAAGCTAATGCCATTGTTGTGCTTTTGAGGCTTATGTGAGTCTATAACCCTTGAACCTGACAAAGATGAGGTAATTGGATCGTTTAGGATTTCTGCTTCTGTTTGCACAAACTTTACAAACTGACTAAAACTGGGGTAACTCCTGTGATTTTTCCTATGTGTGGTTACCTCCCGCTTCCATCTGTTTATCATGTTATCTGGCAGCTTGGAAATGAGCTCAAGATTCTTTTCGCAATCATTTAAAATTTCCAACTTTTTAATATCTTTTGCTGCTATTTCACAATGTGTGAGGAAGTCAGAAAATGATTGTATCTGCTTATGTTCATGTGGTTTCATTTTGGGCCAAGCATTAATTTTCTTTCGAAATTCGTTAGCAACTGTGAATTCTGACCCAAATCTTTCTTTCAAAATTATTCTGGCCTTTTGGTATGCTGCTAGTGTATGTAAACTGCATAGGCCACTAATTGCTTCTCTAGCAGGTCCATCAACATGCTGTTTCAAGACATACATTTTACCATCATCACCTATCATTTTATCCTTGATGTAACTCTCTATGGCATATTCCCAATCTATAAAGTCTAAGGGATTTCCCCTAAATATTGGTGGCTTCGGCACATTGTTGGCTTGTATTGCTTTTGTTAAGCATGTGGCCAGGTATTCATTACTGCATGTAGAATGCTGTGATTCATTGTTTTGCATGCTGCCTATTTGCTGTGGTTGGTTGCTTTGCAAAACTTCTACTGGCCTACTAAAAATAACTTCACTATTGCTTTCCTGATTCACTATTGGTTGGCAATTATCTAAATACTCTGCTAGCTCATCTCTAACATCTACATCATGTTCCTCTATTATTTCCTGCCTTATTCTCAGTTGTTTCTGTTTTTCTAACAGCTTACTTTTACTTAGTTCCAACTGGACATTGGCTAACTGCCTTTTTAGCTCAGCCTGTCTTTGCATGGCTTCCATTTCACTTTCTAATTGTGCAACTTGCAATTTTGTCTTGGCTGAGATGAATGAGCTTGCTTTTGATGTGTGTTTACTGCTAGCATGTACTGAATGGCTTTCGCCCTTACATTGTTCATGTATACTGTTAATTTGCTGTGTTAAGTCCTCAAGGTGAGGATGACTTGGAGCTAATGACTTTAGAATTGCTAAGTCAGCATCTGCATCTAACATAATTCGTTGCATGTCATCCCAAAATTCATTATCATGATTGTCTGTTGCTGCATGCCTACTTCTAAACCTTTTAATTGCACTTGTGATAGATTTAAACCTTTTTTCTACCTCTAATTGTTTTCCCTTTGTAGATAGGGTTTTGACTCGGCTGCTAATCCTAATGCTATTACTACATGTGGATGTGTCATCATTCATTGTTGCTGTGTTAGTAATAGAGACAGTTAGTGATAAGCATGCATTTACTTACTTACAGCTATTTTATAACCTAAATTCAATAGGAAAACTAGTTTGGACTGGTTTGTCAAGAATTTCACAACAGCTACTGCAAACAAACAGCTGATGCCAGCACAGGGATTGCACCCAACTGCCCAATCAGAAACAGGGAGATCCTAATTAATTTTATGGGGCTTTGACACAATGTCTATCAAATGGAGTTTCTATAATTACAATACTTCAAAAAATAAATCTGCATGCAAGCCTAACTATTCTAATAACTTTCCATTCAACTATTTCCTTTATAATTATGTCACTTATATGTGAAGGTGAGGGTTATATGGTAATCTCTCACCAATCTGCTGATTCCAGGTCACCTTTGTATGTAGTTGAGAGTAGTTGAGAATAATCCTGATAAATGTTAGTAATGTTTATATAGTTGAGGTGGGTAGAAGTGAGGTTCTCCTTGTGGTTGTCTTACGTTTGTCGACTTCTTTTGTTGGACTTGAGAAAGAGTTTTTACTCCCGGACTTTGAGAAAGAGTTTTTACTATAGAATGACACTCTTTGCTATGACTCTTGCTTTAGAGTGACACTCTAGCTTATACAGCCTGACTAGGAATAGGGAGGGTTTTAGACGTGATCAGAGTTTATTTGAGTCACCAATGTTGATCAAATACTGACCAAATGCTGACCAAACACTGACCGTAAAAACTAAAATAATAATGATACAACATAAGGCATAAGGCAAACAAAATGTACGTAATATAATAAGTATGTTTGTAAAAGCACTAGCAATGTATATCATAAATTGTAGATAGCAGCATGAAATAATGATTCAACATAGCATGCAACTACAGCCCATATTATTAAAAACTTTATAACATAAAAATGTAATAACGATATATAATTGTAAATAGATGTTCATTACCTCTTTTCTCTCTCTCCTAGTCTACTGTTATGTTAATGCTGTGGCTTTGCACAGTCTTTCAAATAATGCTACTCTTTGGTAGTCTTACATAAACTTAATGCTGTCCAAACTGACAGCATGACTCTAACAATATTGCAACTACTAAAAATGGTTTTGTCTTATATACTAATCCATTTGATAAACATTATTGTGTTGTAAGAGGTATGATTTTACAATTTACTATTTCGGGGTAGGATCTTACTGTTTCAAGAAGTGGGCTGAAGTAAACAAGCATGTGTGACATCACAGCTGATGCAAGCATAACTGCTGACTATGAATCATTCTACATGCGTAGCTACTGTTT
The DNA here is from genome assembly GCA_964035545.1 of Bugula neritina. Lineage (NCBI taxonomy): Eukaryota > Metazoa > Bryozoa > Gymnolaemata > Cheilostomatida > Bugulidae > Bugula > Bugula neritina. The sequence continues at coordinate 3,286,707 of OZ037771.1, forward strand.
TGGGGTAGTAATTAAAGAAGCATTAGGTAGACTACTAGCAGCTAGTGGTTAGGCTAATTTGAGGTTGATGACATTGTGATTGTGTGTGATTGTACTACAAGTTATAATATCTGTAAACATCCTATTTCGTAACATTACACAGAGTTATATTTCACTTTTAGTATTCCAAAATAATAACTTTTATTATCATGTAAGAAAAAAATTTGTAAGTGTTAACTAGGATATTGTGCATTATCTCACCCCCTTCTTCTCCACCTCTGGTTACTTACTTGTCATACTTGTAAAGAGGAAACAGCTACACACTTGACATCTGGCTCTCAAAAGATACACAATGAACTGTTTACTTCTCATCACTGCAGCTGGTGAGCTACTTCTATCCTAATAAACTAATGTCTATTGTTATTTCATAAAAGCTTTAAGTTATCAAAGTTTTTGATTTAGCTTATCATTTTACCAAAATAAAATAATAATATAAAAACTATAAAGCAACTATATAGCGATGCATATTTTGAAAAAAAAATTCAAATATGTCTTTCAACAAAAAATTAACATCTGCTTTCGTTTCTTTTTCACTCAAATTTTTATTATTTCACAGTAAAGTTATCTACTAATAGTTTAGTTATTGTTCTAGAAATAATATTAAATCTTTGAAAATTTGCAGGTCTGTTTATTGGCCAGAGTTTAGCCAAAGACTGTAACCCCATCTGTCCAGCTGTATATAACCCAGTTTGTGGATCTGATGGCAAGACTTACTGTGAGTATATGACAAACACAGTATAAGTATTGTTGACAAGAAATTGTACGTGTGTTCAAAAAATAATAATTAACTCACCAAAACCCACAATATATTTGACTAGCATTTTGCCTCCAAGTCAGTTTAGTAAAAAAAAATTCATATATCATGATTTTAAAAGTGTCTTCAAATATTAAATTATATAAGAATAAGTGTTTACTTTAAAGCAGTAATTGAGAACCATACTAATTGCTATTGGCATTTTCTGTGTTAATTTTTAAAGAACTAAATTTCAAAACCACTGTATTAAAAATCTTCTTTGATATTGAACTTCAAACAATATATAATATGATTCAGTAAACTAGTAATTTTGAAGTTATTTTAAAACAATAAAGTCAATAAAAATCTATTCAACTATAAAAATACTAAAAATATTTACGGTATCTTCTTTGTAAGATATTGTCACAAATTCCCTCCCTTCTAGCGAACAAGTGCCAGATGGGCGTGGCTAGCTGTAACAGTGGCAAGGAGATATCCCTAACCAAATATGGCCGCTGCTCTTCACATTCTAACATTGTCACTCGATCGGCTAAAAGAAACTGTCTAATGCGCTGTCTTGCTGTCTACTTACCAGTCTGTGGCAGCGACGGAAGAACTTACAGTAAGTCTGTAGGAACTTACCTCTACAATATATTAGTATCTGTCAAATTGTGCAGCATTTCATATAAGCTTAGGGTTTTTATAAGTGGGTTTTTTAAGATAAAAATGAGTTGTAATAAAATATTATATGTGGGATATTTATATGTAAACAATTGCACATGTTTCATGTCTTTTCTATATGTAAGTTGACTTATATTTACTTGATACAATAAGCTTTACATACAACTGTGCAGAAGTATATTAGTGAATAGCAATTGTTCATCACTAGCAAACTTTTTGCTTTAAAACTCTTCAATAAGTATTGAAAAAATAATTTTGCCCCTACTGGGAATCAAACCTGGCTTGCAAGCAAGTGTGCTAACCATTACAACACGGGAACCACTGGGTAAACTCATTACTACAAGTATTTTATTTTATGCCACATCAATTGTGCTTTTATTAAATTAAACATTTACCTATGTTTTTAAACTTTTCAGGTAACTCTTGTTCACTGAGAGGATATAACTGCCGTAACAACAAGAAGGTGTCCATGAAATCAAAAAGAAGATGTTAATTCTGCAGTTCCTACTGGACCGTTCCTAGGTCAGGACAAAGTCACAAGAAAAACAAATACTTTAATCGTCATAAATTTGACTAGTGTATGACTTGAATGTATGATTGAACATGTTTGAACATGAAAAATAAATTAATTCCATGTTACATAAATGTGCTAAAATTTACAAAAACTTCGACAGCCCCATAATTCTTTTTCTTGACATGAAATCATACTTTGTGGTTTACTTTGGTAAACTATTATGTAATGTTTTAATTCAATATCAAGCTTCATATAATTCAAGTTGGCCATCTGCCATCTGCCATCTAATGATGTTCTGCATGAAACAATGATACGGAAGTAGATGGGTCTTCAACATTTCCTGTTTTGCCCCCATATTGAGTTTGTCAACCAGCTTATTGTGATAAAATGACTCAAACTATTGTTGGTACAAAGTTGAAGCATTTTATTGGTTAACATACATTACCTTGTATGGTCATTATATGTAGCAGCTGACAGATGTCAACTGCAGGTCAAGCCAATTGGAAATAGACTTAGTTAGCTATTTCAAAAAGACTAGTACATCTCAGCTGTACAGTTTTACCAAACATGTTGAAAAAAAGGCTTTATATACTATTACATATTATAAAACGCAAACACTCAAGTAATAAGTCAAGGTATATAAAATATCAATATAAATGTTCTACATTACTTGTGCAGTAGCTACTTTACAAAGTTTTGCAGCAGTGAGCATATGACATCCAATCAAAAAGAGTCATTTCCAGTTTATTTGTTACATCAACAAAGTATCTCGTAGAGCACTTTATTTGTAAAATATAAAAGGTGATTATTGAAAAATATGTCATCCTTTGATGCTCTACGGTAATCAATGTGTGGGCATCTCATGGCCAAATAATAAAATTGTTTTGTATTTTCGCATCACATTTCTTTAGCATAGAATGATTGGTATATAATGCCTAAATGCAATAGAAAATACTTGGTTATACATCATCATCACATTTGAGTTGTCCGACCATAAATCTTTTTGTAACACTATAAATTTAAAGGTTTACGGCATTAAAAATCTTACTAATAAAGACTTGGTAGTAAATCAATAAATAAACTTATAAAATTGATTGCACCGTTTTAAAAAGTCATCTACAAAATTAAGTTATAGCCTCCTTGTCAAATTTACCATTTCTAGATGTCAAAATAAACATCACACCATAACTGTCAAATCATTACAATCCTAGGAAGTAATAATCTAATAAAATATGTGTAGTCACTGAACGGATTATCAACTTTATCTAGATATATATGATTTTATGATTATTCCACATATATTATCATATAGGTTTGTTCTTAGCCTATATTATTTAAAACAATGGTATGCTGTCAGGTAGTTTGTAGATTGCATTAAAGAAAAGTAGGAGTCGTTTATTTGAACAGATTTCAATGTATTATATTTCAGAAATTTGAGACAAGTAAAATTAAAGCACACAACAGCTGTTTTGAATAAAATAAACAATATTACATTAGTTTTACAAAACCTTGCTTATAGGTGTGACAACTTCAGATTAGTTGTTTACTAATAATTAAATTTACAAGCACTGTTGGTTGGTGCCTCAGCATACACCAATTAGGAATTAGAAAGCTTTTAGGCACATTAAACCCAGAACAATTATACTGATTAGGATTTCAAGCGTTATCTACCACCCCACCAGCTACATCTGGCACTAGTCTCACACTTAAGGGGCGGATAGAGATCATAAAAATACTTCCATATTTAAACAAACGTTAAGAAAAACGCTAAACATTTTTGCAGTTTTAAAGTACACTTTAACATTTTCAAGCAACAAATTTACTGACTTAATAAAACATTTATTAACAGGCAAAACTAACTATTTAGTCACTCACAACTTTGGTATTATTTCCACTCAATCAGATTACAAATTCCAGCGTAATTTAAAACTTACCTCAAGCTATTTCTAAAGTTGTCTTTGTGTGGACAAGAAGCATGTTTACAATTACAGTCTTAAGTAAGTTATATTAATACTATATAATATACTTTCTTAAGGTCATTTCGAACCTGTGCTTGAAATAACATAGTCTCTTAGCAAATTAGTGAGCGAATTTATTCAGCCATTAATGTTATAACTCAAAATGTATTTATCAGACAGCATGGTAAAATGTGAAGTGGCTTTATGAATTTGTATATAGCACATTATAGCACTTCACAATAGAAATTATTGCATAACTTTCAATGCAAAGGGCTTAAATAACTTTAAAATAGCATTGAATAACTTGAATATTGTATTGCCAAAACTACTGAAAATCAAAGGCAACTATATAAGTTTTAATGACCAGAGAATTGTATAGTGATAGGAGCACTGGTTTAGTAAAAAAACACATAAGCTGTCATAGCTTTAAATCCAGGGCAGCGGGTTTGAATTTCTGTGCCGCAGCAAAAACCGTCAAACCCCTTAAAATTCCCAGCCCTGCTCTCACAGAGACAGGATTTAGTTGCAGTAACAAAAAGATTTTTATAGCTTATAAGTTTTTTAACTTTCTTAATAATACTTTGTTTTGGTTAAGGGTTGAAATTCTATTTATTACATTTTTATTTATACTATGTACACATTGTAATCTTTTTATTATACTGTACCTATAGCCATCTCAGGAAGGGGGACTCTAAGCAAACGTGAGTTTTATTTGTATGGTGCTCTTAGACTTAACCTGAGTTTATACCAACAGGTCTGCTGTGTATGCAGTTCTCAGGAACTAGGGCTTTGGCGTTACCCAAAGATTGTGACTTCTTCTGCAGTAAAGATATCTGGAGCCCAGCTTGTGGAACTGATGAGGTGACATACAGTGAGTACAAGTTCCCTGTCTTCTGCCACCATCATGTGTCACATCACATCTAACATCACAGGTTATACTGTATGTCACACATGTCACCTGCCATGTCACGTCACCTGTCATATCACCTGTCAAACCACACGTTGCATCACCTGTCATGTCACATCACATGTCAAACCACATGTTTCATCACTTGTCATACCACATCACCTGCCACATCACCTGTCAAACCACACGTTGCATCACCTGTCATGTCATATCACATGTCATGCCGCAGGTCACATGACTAGAGAGTTTGAGAGTTATTGACTCTAACCATAGCTAGTCATGTTTCGTACAACATAAAGATAATTTCTAGGGTGACTTATTGTGATTATCACTTAAAGCAAGTATAATTAATGCCTTAAATTTAAATAATCAACATTTAAAATGGGATTCTTATTTATCCTACAATAAAATTACATGGCATGCTTTTGAGAAACTCTAGCTGTGGCCAGCAGAACTTTAACAAATAACTTGAAAACTAAGTGCAAAAATATAGAATACAAGCAAATATTGATATTTTTATAAACAATATTTATAAACAATGTATAATATAGTAGATAGGTTGTGTTGCAATGTTTCAATTTATTGCAGCTAACCTATGCACCTTTTCGGAAGCCTTTTGTAAAAACAGCAGCCTCAGATTGAGTCATATCGGAGATTGTAATAGCTGTCCGTATGATTGCTATAAAGTAGACAATCCCTTGTGTGGTTCTGATGGGAAAACCTATGGTAAGTTTCACTGTTATATTATATGATCGTTTTACTTATCAATAATAGTTATAACTTTGGTTTTGATAAAACTTTTTAATTCATCAAAGCACATATAACTAGCTCAAGTGATATGATGTAGTATATACTTAGATTAAACTAGGTTAGCAGCAGCAGTAATGTAGTAGCAATATTTAATAAGTTACTTTTTAATGCTAATATGATAAAACTTGCAATGCCTCGCAGGCCTTAAGCATGTTCATTATTTCTGCCAATTATTCCATCTCAAACTTTGAGTTGTCTGCCCCTTGTGTTCCAGAGAATAGCTGTGCGTTGAAATTAGCGACGTGTGGTAATAGCAGCATTACCCTGAGTCACAAAGGAGAGTGTTGTAAGAAGAGATCTTGTACATCAGTCCAGCTCTTGTGCGGTACAGGCGGGAAAACATATGGTGAGTTACTTGAAGCTGCATGTTCTGTTATGACAAGGTAGCTCTTTAATGCGGTGAATGTAACTGTACTAGCTGTTGCAGAGGTTCAAAACTCTACATCAGCCTGTCAGTATAGCTCATTTAAACATTTAATTTTATATAATGAAGGAAATAAAATATCTCAGAAAGTGATCGGTTCACGATAAAAATAAAACTAATAAGAAATGTATATATATATATATATATATATATATATATATATATATATATATATATATATATACCCCTTACAGGTTTTAATAAAGAAAAAAAACTTTTCTAGAAAAATGTGTTGCATTTTATTTATAATATTAATCTTACAATAATTTTGAAGCTGAAATTAAATTGTACAAGTTATATTGGAACTAGTTTATACTCACATAAAATTTGGAGCACATGCAAGGCCTGTGCTAAATACAGACACACTAACTGCAACTCATTTGAAGTCAAATCACTGAGGCATTTAAATGAACATAAAAGTTAATTTAGAGAAGTTGACTTTCACCGTTTTTAACTGTATCCACTTTAGCCCTTACGGTAATAGGAGGTGCTAACTGATTCTTTTAAATTTTAGAAAGTTATAGATGTGAATTTGAATATGCACAGTGCGAAGACCCTAGCATAAAGCTAGCCCACGAGGGGAAGTGCAAGGATTGTGCTGATGGATGTTATGAAATATACAGCCCAGTTTGTGGCAGTGATGGAAAGACATACAGTAAGTTTGCTAAGTATTGAGCATATGATTGCTCGAAAAATGCTGTTGAACTTTGTAGATATAACTAGCTGAAATAACTCACCAGATCAAAATTATAGTGCCAGGAAAACTGTTGGCTTGATTGACTTTGAAAATCTTTGTTTATATCAGCAGCTCCAGAATTCTATCATAGGCCCACTACATTGATCAAAACCACCACCGTAATTGCTGCCATTTTACCAGAAAATTAATGTGAACCTTGTTGCTAAGCAAGGAGTGTAAAAGCTGTTGCTAGGTAACGAATGTAAACTCTGCTTCTAGGTAACGACTGCAAGTTGAACAGACAGAGTTGTCTTACAGGCATAAATATAACAGCAGTGTCAAGAGGAACTTGCTAAGTAAAAGCAGGTATCCCTGGTTACTGTATCCATGGTTACTATATCCATGGTTACTGTATCCCTACTTACTGTTATCCCTGGTTACTGTATCCATGGTTACTGTATCCATGGTTACTATATCCATGGTTACTGTATCCCTACTTACTGTTATCCATGGTTACTGTATCCATGGTTACTTTATCTATGGTTACTATATCCATGGTTACTGTATTACATTATAGTAGGAATACAGTATTGCCATAACTGAAACTTTTCTATCTGAAATATAAGATGGTAATCTTGCACATGAGCTTATTTATATTTTATCCAGTGACTAAATGAGTCAATTGAAATGCAAGAATCAGAACTCATAGTGTTGCTGACACATTTTACCAGCAGCAGCAGCGGCAGCAGTAGCATATACGCATAGTATCAATGGGAAATAGACAATAAAATAGTTTCAATAAAATAACACATTATAATGAACATTTATATATTATCATTTTTATTATTTATATATATCATACAAACAGAAAAACACCTGAAAATTTGTCATTGAGAAGCGTTATAGTAGAGTTTCTTAAAGTGTGAATATTTACAGATAATAAGTAACACTAACTCAACAAGAAAGATGTATTTGCATGTGAGATCTAAAATAGACATAACAGGAACAATTGGTGAAAATTTAGAATTGTTATAAAAAATTAACAAAATAAGAATGATACTGGTAAATGAGATATTAGAACATTAATTTCTAGAAGTTGTTCACTCTGTAGGTAATTCATAAATATTCTGATAGTAACGGATATGGCATGGTTAATAGAATTATGAAGAAAATTGTAACTTTAAACTAAAGAAAAAATATATATATTTGCCCACACTAATTTACTAACTACTCAAAAATATTTTACAGAGAAAACTATACCAATAATAATAATACTATAATGCAAATAGTGTTAAGGGAAACATATACATAGTCCTGGTTAAGATTGCTTAGCTTCGAACATAGAACTGATGTTAGGGAATGAGGGGGAAGACTTGGAATGTAATACTGTAAGAAATTGAATAGCCTTAGGAACTAAATACCAACCATTTACAGGAATGTTGGAATAGGTTATAGTCCTCATGTCGTCTAGATCATAGGCTGTTACGTGATAAGTTGGCTCTGTACAAATATTTACAGCATATAAACTACAACCATAACCACCTATCAAGTACCTGACAATATATATACACGAGTTTAATTGATGAGATTCCCTATGAGTAACGGTGTCAGAGTACCTGGTGACATCTGTCAACCAGTTGTTAGCTATATTTAGTGAGTAAGTGACACCAGTCTGACACATGCACAGTGACTCAGTGGCAGGTCCATCTCCACACGGCCGATATGGGCTGTAAGGAGACCTGCGCTCATTGGCCAGCAGTGTCATCGTGGTGCTGCCGTGAGAGGCAGGCTTGTACGAGATTGTGACAAAAATAGTCTCCAAGGATTTGGAGGGCGAAGTGAAATGAATGTCCATAGAAACTGCGTAGTGGCCATCCTACAACAGACGAGACATCATTGACCAATGAGAATCATCATACGTTTAATTCAATCCAATATTTCAAAACGTTCATCATCAAATTTAGAAATTTCATTTGGTATAAACAAAACCTAAAAAGTGCTGTTATTAACAAACATTGTAATTATTGCCACAATACAAATTCAGACTAGCCAGAATGCCAACATAAATATTCTAATTAAGACATAACTGATAAAAATCTTACACCAATATAACTATATTTATATTTATGAAATAAACTAAGCATGTTAAGGTAGATTAGCTACTCTTACTACTATATATAACAATGCAATACTCACTTTACTAGTAGTGATACTTGTGTGGGAGTAATTTACTGGCAGGAGAAGATAACATTTCATATTTTGGGCACCTCCAGAGTTTTCCATCATACTCTTAGATAGCTGTGCTGAAGCAAACTCAGCAAGGAGAAACAACTCTACGTCTGAGAGAACGATCTTATCTACATACAGTACAGTACGCGATGTACTGAGTACCAAACAATGCAGAAAGTTCACAGTTAGTTGTAGTTTTGAGGCTATCTAAAGGTTGTTAAATTTGCGAACCTAAAAGTAATGAATTGTTACAAATATTATTTAAAACTAATGGCAAAGCTACTCTAAAATAATTTTATGTCACTGTATCTTCACAAGCCAGACATAGGCAAACCTTTTAAATTACAGATGCATATGTTAGGTTGATAGAGTGTCAGGTCTTGGCAGGTTCTCTCAGGTGATAGAGTTGACACAAGTCCTTCTCTGACAGCCTTAGCCGGTGTCGCTATGTACTTCAGCAAGTAGTGTATATCCAACATGGTGACTAGTCTAGCCTGGTTAGCAATGAGATTCTTCATCACCTCTTCCCCTAAACATATATTTCTGAACCTTATACGTGTGAACATTGCTTCCCTAGCACATGGGACATTTCTTGCTAATGCACAACATTAACAGAATTATGAGATATGAAACAAAATTAATTTATACAGATAAAATGTACCGGAACTGGTATTTTCAATTTTTAAAACTTCCATTGATCAAGAAAAAAGTTGACAGTGCAAAGTAGGAAATAAGGAATGGTAGAAAGAGCTAAGAATCCATCATCAAAAAGTCCAAATCATAAAAAGATAATAACCAAGAATATGCTGAGCTCCTTTAGGCACTATCATGTAAAATATGGGGTGATACGTCTCGTCTCGTCCTTGCTGGTGGCTCTGTGGAAACGTGCCGTAAGCATTGCCGTGATCAGAGATTATTATGGTGAGCGTGTTTGTTTGCTTTGTCACGTGTTCAATATGATTGGCCAAATCTACATCCAGCGTTTTAATTCGAGTTCCATCTTCATCATGTGGCGTGTTACTACCGTAGAAACTTGTGTAGGGAATGCCTGCAGATAGCATTAAAACACTCGTTAGAACAGTGGAAATCTGTAGAATTTGTTATATTCTCCAGATAGTTGATAAACCCACATTATTAAACATTATTTTGGAAAGAAACTACAACATGATTTGTGAGGTTTATATATAATGTATATATCACTTTAGGAGTTGTCTCCACTACCAACAAGTGTTTCCTAGTTGCAGTATAAAATACAACCTACAGAAATCATCTCACTATTAAAATTTGCACACTAAAGCTGATGAATTGGAGCTAAAAATGATGCATTCAGCAGAATTTAAAAAGTTTCAAGCTGCAGATGCAGTAGTAATCCTGTTGGATAGAATGCCGTATGAATAACTTCCTATTCCCTATGAAAGGTCATGGCTGTTCCAATCATTAAGTAAGGCAGCAGTATACACCGCTAACTTTTACACAAACAACAATATTATATCTAACATTAGTTGCAATACTCCACATGACCATTATCAAACAAAAAAGTTGTAGTATCAAGAAAAGAACATATTAAAGTCCTCAACAGTTTGAATATACAGGTGTGAAGTTTGAGAATTAAAGCAGCATAGGTGTTTTTACTGTCACGATAAAATTACCTGCATCCACCCTCTGTTGTTGATACTGGGCCAGATATTCGAATATGTAACTATGATGATATCTTCCATTGTAACACACGGCTGGCACTCCGTGAAATGGATCTGGCTTGCCATTGGCTAGCAATACTTCACAACTATAAGTTAATAGTAGTAATATAACACGAGGGGGCAACTTCCAATAATTTGCTGTTTAAACTTATCAAAACTTACAATTTATGTCTAGCGTGAAGAGCAGTAATATTTCCAACACATACGCCAAACTTTAAAAACAAAAAATTGATTAGTGATTGCGTAATGAGATTGTACAAGATTTATCAAGTTAGTAAGTTTTTGGTAACAGGTAGAGTACAGAAGCCAAATTGCAGTAAAAACGATTCCTTGTAATATTTTTAAAGTCAAATTTCTAATTCCTGCCTCATGTGACTATTCCATGACTCACCCTGCTGGTGAAATGCCGTAAGAAGTTATCCCCCCGACGTGAAAAGCCTTCCACAGATTCCTCCAGTACTCGGCACGACCGAGTGACTTACTGTGAACCAACAGGTCCTTACTAATTCCCCACTCCCAGGTCCAGCACAGGTCTTCCAGGAAGAGATTCTCATATCCTGGAATAGACACGCCTACTATAGACACACCACTTAGACACGCCTACTGGACAAACACGACTTAGAGACGTCTAAATTTTAAATTCTTAAAGCACATTGTGATTGTCTTTGCGTGTACCAGCTGAACATGGACACTACTTCACCACACTACAGTATAATATACTATTAGTATTACCACACCACACTACAGTATAATATACCATTAGTATAGCCTCACCACACCACAGTATAATATACTATTAGTATTACCTCGCCACACTACAGTATACTATACTATTAGTATTACCTCACCACACCACAGTATACTATACTATTAGTATTACCTCACCACACTACAGTATAATATACTATTAATATTATCTCACCACACTATTAATATTACCTCACCACACTACAGTATAGTATACTATTAGTATTGCCACACCACACAGGAATAACAGACACCTTTATCTCGAAGGGGTTGCAGTGTTTCCTGTAGAAGTAGCGGAGATTTAGGTGAGCCCTGCGTTGAGAAAGTCTGCTTCGTGTCAATAACTCCACCAAATAATGCCTGCATGTTCTCAAACGTGCGAGACTTGATGCTTTGAAAGAGCGGGTAACTCAGCACCTGAACCAATATACACATCAATTAGATACATCTCAGCAATGCTTTTACAAAACCCAACACCTTCACAGATATGCAGAAATTCTTATTCTTATTACTTGATCAATACATCTTTTTATAAATGTTGGACAAAAATTTTGTTTTAGTAAACATTCTGATAAAACCAGCTTCAATATTTTTCGTCTAAACCGAGCAACACATTGGTTTTGATACACCATTTCACCTGAAGTGCGCAATTTCTAATACCTGTTGAACACATATCTCACCTAAATATCTCACCTTTATATCTCACCTTTAGATCTCACTATTATATCTCACCATAACATCTCGCCATTGCATCTCACCATTATATCCCACCATTACGTCTCACCCACAGATCTCACCACTATATCTCACCTTTATATCTGTGGAATGTTGGAGGTTCTTTAGTTTGCCAACAGTTTTTGGCAGACTCCGGTGAAAATGGAAGTAGGAAACTGAGTCTAAGAGCAGTATATTGATGCTGACACTTGTCCTCTGCTCATTGGTCACATGATCTCTCTTGACAGGCTTGTCAGGTAGTATAAGTAATTGAGTACCTGCAGAGCACCTGCCAGTCCAACAAACATCACAATTAGTATGTTAAGACTTATCTCAAGATTGAATATTATATCTTCACACCTCATATATACATAGTTCAACAACTATATATTAATATTATACCCTCACACCTTATATATACATAGTTTGAATGACCTCCCTGGTCAATAAGCTGTCGAATAGCCTGGCTAAGTCTGTCTGATGATTGGTGCTCTCTCCAGATCATACGACCAGTTGCTATATTTAGATAGCCAGATTTCACACGACCTTGACAACTCACTAGGTCACATTTGACATCCTAAATATACAAACAATATGACAAGTTGAAATGGCTTGGCAGTACAATGGTAAATATATAAAATCGGCTGCTTTTATACTCTGCCACTTAGCTGGCAAATATAGGCTACATTACTTTAAATCAACGTGAATAACTTTTTGGCTGGAGCTTGATTAAGATGCCAGTTAGATTGGGAAAAGCATGAATAATGAGTATTTTGTAGCATAAACATAGTTTACACTCCATCTTTGTTCTATCAGGTAACTGCAGTGTTACAAGGGTACACAAACCTTAGCAACAAGACTGCAGTAGAAGACTTTTTCTGACTTATCACACTGTGTAACTTCGCCAGAGAAAATAGACTTGGTGAGTTTGCAAGAATCTTCTAGAGGGAACTTAAATTCACACGCCAAACCTCTCAGGTTCCCAGCATTTAAATACGGGAGGTCAATACCGCAAGCTGTTCTAGATTCTTCCTTAGATTTCTGTAACAACGAAAAATACTATTACGGCATCAATAATATTTTAATGGTTCATGATATTTCTATATTACATTATAAATAAATAATACCTGCGATAACTCTTTCTTGTTATTTGATTTTGGTTTCTCTTTGGAGATTTTTCCTTTGCTAGAAACAACCGGAAGCTGAATATTCAACCAGGTGAAGAAGATGATAGCTATCAGAGTGAAAACTAAAATACTCTTGAACCGAACCCGAGAATACATCACAGAAAGTGAATCCATTAGGTTTTTGAACAAAGTAACTGCTACATCTTTTCTCATCGGTTGATATCACACACACCTCATAGCTCTGTAAATAGAAAACAACAAGTGTGAATTCAAATTTAAATTATCTAGAATTGTTTATAAGAGTTTAGATAAGCTACACAAATGAAAATTTTTATCAAATTACAGTTCCCCACCACTTACTGGCGTGAATGTTTAATTGTAATGTACTACAGACCAATCAATTAGAAGATGTTAAATTTTTTTTAAAGAAGTAATTGGTAATAATAAAAACAAGAAATTCATTTTTATTTTAGAAAATTGAAAAATTTAAATTAATGTCACTTACATTGAGTGTTGCATAATAAATTAATTATAATATAAATTTAAATATTATTACTTAAACTATCACTATTAGTATTACTGTCAGAAAAACTATTAATTTGATTATTATGACAAAATATATAAACTATCACTGTCCCATTTAATTTTACTCTCAGTCTCAGTGGCTACCAAAAACTTTTTTTGATTCTCAAAATGACAGTCACTTCTTTCACTGTTACTGCTCATGGTTAGTGTCACTACCAGTACCATCTATGATCTATCAGTCACTCAAACTGTAAAATTTTAAGAGTAAGTGACTGTGGGTATCAGTATTACTATGAGCACGGGTATGAGATTGAATACCTGACCGACTATCAACTATTACTATATGTATCAGTATTAGAGTATCACTTTGAGTATGTCTATATTTATTTTATTCAAAATCAATGGCAATATGATATTATTGAATATAATATAAATATATGAATATGAATATCAAATTCAATATAATATTATAAATATAATTAATAATTAATACTATTAGTATTACTAATAGTAATACTTTACTAATACTAATACTAATAGTAATACTATCATAATCAACTTGATCTTGCAAATAATCAATAATCATCAAATGATGATCATAATGATAATGATACCGGCCCTTTACTGGTAATGAAATATTTTTATTTTATAACATTAAATGTCAATTGCCATTCACTTCATCGTGATTAATTATCATTTAATTGAATAACAATATTATACATAATTTAGTTTAGAGCCAAAGTGAAAGTATACAATTTCTCACAATTTAAATTTCTGTGAGAGAATAAAATTGAATCACTGAACTAGAAATAATAATTTTCCAGTTCAATGGAATAAATCATGTTAGTGACCTGTGCTCTATGATAAAGCTTCAGTCTTATCAGTCTTGCGTTATTATTATATGGGTTTATTTCTTATGATTACCTCATCTGTAAATCACAGGCTATAATAAAGTTTTTGCGTTTCATAGTCTGAGAAACTACCAACATGTATTTTTACTGATCAATTTCACAAAACTTTATGCCCTTTGGTGTAGAAAACAATTTCCGCATGTAACTGTGCAAGAGGTGTGTCAAGCTTGCAGAATGATCAATGTTGCGAACACTCCAACTTATCGCTTATCAGTAACTCAAACTATTAAAAGTAATCAAACATTGTTATCACGATTGCTCTCTTGACGTTACTATTGTTTGATAAACAATTAATAGAATTTGACAGATTCAATAATTATGTCTCATTATATTGGTGTTGACGTAGGAACTGGCAGTGTCCGAGCTGCAGTTCTCAAAAAGGAAGAAGGTGGTTTGGTGAAACTACTGTCTACCAGCGTTAAATCAATAACAATTTATAATGATTGTGCTAATAATTTTGAGCAATCAAGTCAAGAAATATGGGCTGCAGTTGTTTTTACTATAACTCAAGTTATAAAAACATCTTCGATTTCACCTCACAATGTAAAAGGCATTGGCTTTGATGCAACTTGTTCGCTTGTTGCTTTAAACAAAAACTTTGATCCTATAAGCATATCACCTTTGCAGAAAGACAACAATGAAAAAAGTAAAAGAGATGATTGCAGGTAAAATTCAAAGCTGTTAAGATTATAATGTTTGGTATAAATATCCAAATGTTTGCTTTCAGTTTCTGATTAGTTTTTGTGATAAAACTGAACGCATTTTTCTTTGATTACTTTATGTTTAAATGACTGAAACTAAGTCTTTATTTGTTTCAGAATAATTAAACTTAAAGGAAAAAATATGCCATCATTCGAAACTTTCCAAACACAAGTGAAAACTTCAATTTTTTAGAAACATTATTATGTGGATGGATCACCGGGCTACACAGGAAACAGAACTTATTAATCAGACTAACCACTCACTTCTTCAATTTGTTGGTGGGGCAATTTCTGTTGAGATGGAGATGCCAAAAGTTTTATGGCTCAAAAAGGTCAGATTTAAAGATGCCAAAAATTTGAATTTTGTATTGATAGTTATAGGGACATGGTTCTACGTATTTATAATTACTATTAATTTTTTCATTTTTATTTACTCATATTTTTATAATATGTCAATTTTAATTAGAATCTACCTGAGCAGTGGAACAATATTGGTGCCCTGATGGATCTACCAGACTTTTTAACATACAAAGCGACTGGTGCTGCAAGCAGGTATAGAAAATAAATCATAATAATCATACCACTTTAATTTATCGTTAGTTGAAGGCTGATTACTAACTACTTGATGAAGTGCTATTTTATTCAAGGCTCATTGTAAAATTTTAGAATTATTTCTTACAAAGTAGTATCTATTTTAAGACTTATTGATCAATTATTATCCATTGCACTATTTAGAGGTCTTGGTGTGTTCTGTAGATCTCTCTGCTCACTCGTGTGCAAATGGGCGTATGATGCTAGTAAAGGCAGTCTCACTGATCACCATTGGAATGACGAGTTTCTAACTCAAGTAGGCCTTGCTGATCTGATCAAAAATAATCACGCTAAACTCGGGGAGGAAGTGGAAGCACCAGGAGAGGTCTGAGACTATATTTATCATTTTCTTACAAGTTCCACGCCGAATCATATACTGTTGTAGGATGAATACACAACGCTGTTGTAATACATGAGTATGAAGAAGACTGCAATTTTAATTTTACTTAAAAATTTGTATTTACTGTTCTGATTTGTTGATAGGCAGTTGGGAATGGTTTAAGCGTATCGGCAGCAGAAGAACTTGGCTTGCTGCCGGGAACTCCCGTTGGAACTTCACTCATAGATGCACATGCCGGCGGTAACTGTTCAGTCAGAGTTGTCTTACCATGTCAATGAGAGTTTATATCTGATCTATAATAGTTATACTCTTGTGTAAAACCTTTTTCTGTTCTAGGAATTGGAATGCTGATTTGCAAACCTAAAGATTTATCCTCGTGTAGCATCAGTGTAGAGAACAAGCTCGGCCTGATATGCGGCACTTCCTCTTGTCACATGGCCGTCAGCAAACATCCTGCGTACATTCCGGGAGTCTGGGGGCCGTACTTCTCCGCCATGGTGCCCGGTGAGGTCATTGTTTCTAGAGTATGATGGATAAAATGTAGTTTCTAGAATTTATAATAATAAAGTTTTATATTTAGTATGTTATATTTCATGTGCAAACTGCATTCTACTTGATGTATATGCTGTAATACAAATTAGTTTTAAATTTATGTAAAACAACATTCAAGGATAAACATAATCAGTTAGTATAATAGTAACTTGCAACAGAGCTAGTTGGTGATGGTATAAGTGAAAACACTTTAATCTTACTTAATTTATATTATTTAAATTCATCGTTATTATTACACCATTATTTACTGGTTTTTATGTTAACAAAATATTTTGAATAATAATAGCTATAATTATAAACTACTAAATATAGTGTGGAGTATAATGTTCATTTTCTCACAATATCCTTGCAGGAATGTGGTTGAATGAAGGAGGGCAGAGTGCAACTGGAAAGTTGATAGATCACATTCTCGAAACACATCCTGCCTACTCTACTCTGAAAGAGTGTGGAGAGTCTTTCTCTACCCTCAGTACACTTATAGAACAGCTGGCTATGGCCAAAGGAGTTCCTGAATATAAACTAACTAAAGATCTGCACGTTTATCCTGATTTTCACGGGAATCGTTCCCCCCTGGCTAACCCCAACATGAAGGGAATGATCTGTGGCCTCACTCTGGACACTAGTCTCAACAGCCTGGCAGTTTTATATCTGGCGACACTCCAAAGTCTTATCTACGGAGCTAAGAACATTCTAGAAGAAATGGAGGTCAAAGGTTATGATATTTCTACTGTATACATGTGTGGTGGGCTAACCAAGAATCAGCTGTTTGTACAGATGACAGCGGACATATTGAATAAGCCAGTGGTGATATCGGACGAGCAAGAGTCAGTGCTAGTAGGTGCGGCGTTGCTGGGTATGTGTGCGTCTGAGCGGAAATCGTTGACTGAGATCCTGGAGGTTGTTCATTGTGGTGGGACGGTCTATGAACCCGATGTTGGCTCTCAACCTTACCATTGTAAGAAGTACCTGGTGTTCAAGAGGATGTGTAATGATCAGCTAACCTATACTGAAATGATGAACAGCTGAGTACTCTAGTGGGAGTTGTGCTCTTAATAGTCATCCGGACCTCGGCTACACGAATAAGAACACGAGTGCAATACATTACTTTCCTCATCGAATTTTGTTAACTTTCATTTCTATTTAGAATTATTTTATGCAAAAACAGTTGTTTGACTTACAACTCTGTTTTCTATTACTTTACAGCATAATTATATAAGCTAATATTATTTAGCATAACAGTTCTATGACGCATTTAATTATATAGGCTAATATTATATGTTTTTAATATTTTATTCTAACATTTATGTGAAAGAAGCAAAATATTTTAAATAGTAAATGACGTAGCTTTACACAATGTCAAGTAAAAGTGTATCCACTAGTTAAACAAAGCACTTACATTCTTCAGCCTTGGAGTGACTTGCCATGTATGAACTATTATTACAGCATTGCGTGCTATACTCACTCATACTCATGTTATATTTGCTGGCTAAAACACATCTATAGAAATAAATTAGGTTCAACAATTTTATTTAATGAATGGTCGTCTAGGAAATCTTATAAGGGAAGTCTTAGGTTTAAAGTATTTAACAAATAAAAATGCTGTCACTGCAACCAAGGAGCTGGCTAAGACTATCTTTCCCCAGCTGTAAGTAGTGCTGCTCTGTTGCTCGTTACACTGACTGCCATCTGCTGTCTGTTGGAACGTTTTTGTGTCTTCAAGGAGTTTAGTCAAGTCATAAGATGTCTTTTTCTCTTGTACTTCATTTTTCTTTGGTGACTTGAAATTTGTTATTTCCTTATCAAACTGAACTTTTCTTGAACTCTGTGGGTGAGGGTGTAGCTTAGTTGATCTCTCCGCTGCTTTTAGCTCTTCTGCAAAGTAAACAGATGCATGCAATAAATGTAAATATGGTTTAATTTCTACAATTCTCATTTATAGCGAGTTGACTGCACTATCAATCGAGTGTTGTAGGCGCTAATTCATAACTTTTTTCTATTCAAATGTTGCAACAGTCACCAACACAGAAATATGGACAACCAACCCCCCCCCCCCCCCAACAATATAACTTAATTTCACTTTACGTAGTCAAAGATAAGATTGTATTAAATTCCAATAATTAACTTGCCTAACAATATCACCAGCTCAAAAACACTACATGAGTATCTTATATTATGATTTTACTAGAAAGATTCTGAAAATTCTGACATGCTGGAATTATTATTATTAAGTCACAGCTAGAAGTTATTTGCATGCAAATCTATATGTATGCTATGGGCAGTTCAATTTAACTAGCAGTCAAAAATCATAGTATATAATATTGCACGCAGGTGGAGTATTTAGACATACTAAAAAGTAGCATACCTTGTGTAAGATCCGTTTGTGAAGAGGATTTCACTAATTCATTATTAACATAAGTTAACCGACCATGCTGCAATAGATAAAGTTACACAGTCACGTGTCAATCTGAGACAATGTATGAGCCAATAGAAGGCTAGAAGCATGCAAAGTAGCTAACAGTTTTCCAGCTGGAAAAAGCTTCTTTGGCTAGCTGTGGGTAATTAATTTATTATACAAAGAGTCAGTTTGTATCAAATGCATGAAATGAAAAAAGCAAACTGTAAAAAATACGTAGAACACCTGCATGCTATGACTGGAAACTTTGCAATGGAAGAACCGATTGCTGTTACCGCAAAGCATGTGCAATAGTGCAATGTGCAAAGGTACAGAAATTTTCATAGCCCAAATTCTTTAATATTTGTAATAAATTTTGGTTTAGAACGAAAAGAACATCACTTATTTTGCTACATTTCTAATCAAGAACACAGGCTTTTCTCAATTTCTCCATTACCACACCTATAGCTTGTTTGTATGGTGCATAGATTTAGGTGTAGATTGTGTCAGTCTTACCACAGTATCAACTTCTCTCACCAACTTCTTACGGTCTGTTTTGCTGTAGTCGTATGACACCAGATGCTTTGCACCCTCATTGTACCATTCTTTAGACATGAAGTTATGCCCCGCCTCCTTATCTCCCTCACATCCTGTTGCTGGGGCGGAGTTTGTATGTTGAGCCATAGTTTATATTTGATGTCACTATATAATTAAACGTTACTTGGTTTGGTGTTACAACTGCTACTCTGTATTACAATCAAAAGCTCTAAGTATATGGCAATAATCGTATATAAAAATTCTATGTTGGTTATAAAGCTGATGATGTGGCATAGTTTGTTGAAGCCATGTTGATAAGGAAATTCTTTTTGTAAATTTCAACTATTAATTATTCAACAATATAAAAATTATAATAAAATGGGACCAGCTATGTCTTTTTTGGATTTAGCAATGTATAAATAAGAGAGAAAACTAATGGGAAAGAAACTATATTAATCCTATATAAACCACTCTGCTATTAGACAAATTATTGGACATGAGAATAAATGTGACTGTGTGGTCTTTTGACAGTGCACCAAACTAGAAAACATTTTTAGAGGAGATAATCTCAAAAAAATGAAAAAGCGCTTTGAATTTTATTTTTGAATCAAGTCATTCAAGTTACTCATGACAAGTAAACAATATAGAGTATGTATAATGTATGTTTTACACTAGAGATCTTATGATCATGCCTCAATACCCTCCCTAACCCCTCTGATTATTTATATGTTATTGCATACATGTAGTTTAGTAAAGGTCATGGGAAACATACCAGTGTTATGGTTATATGTTAATATTATTACCAGTATGAAAATATCAGATAACCATATATTTGCCACAACCGCTATATTCAAAGAGTTAAAAGGGCAATATATCATGCTGTACCGCAAATTCATGCAATCAGTGAGTGACACAGTTTCAAAAGGGAGCCTCCTGTGAATGTCTGCATACTGTTATTAATTTACATAAAACTTAGTCTATTCCTATAGTCTACTGAAATAATATTGATAGCACATGTGTTGCTTTCAGCCTGCAAGTCATTCTGAAAAATCTAAAGACCTCTTTTCTGATGAGTCTGGTATTGTGATGGAAGACATCCATAACTAATAAGCAAATGTTCATCTTCACTGATTGCAATATTCACTGCAATCAAGAAATTATCAACAGTTGTTAGTAGTAGATCCATCTTTTCTTCTCTCAAATAATAGTAACATACTAAATGATACACAGGTGAATTAGAAACTCTGTTTAAACTCCTGCTTGGTAAAAAATACAGCTGCTAATAGACTCCGTCATAAAAACTGAATCTTAATGAAAAACTATTTGGCTAGTCATTTAGCAGAAATTATTGACATAAAAATCTTATCATCAAGTAGTTTATCACCTGCACTGCAATCCTTATGTTTGATAGCTGAGAGAGTGGCTTAAAGTTGCGAAGGTAAATAATATACCCCTGTTGTCTAGCCTGTAAGCTGTAAGGCAACTGTTACGTGCGCATCTGATTGGTTGAGTCTCTATTCATATCAAAGTTGTTATTTTGTCGCATGGCCAGTAATTGGCCAGTGTCGCGCTTGAGTAACCACCAATCTGAATTATTCTATTGAGTTCATTGACACTGAATTAGAAATAATATCTTTTCCAGTTCATTGCTCATTTACTTCTATTTGGAGATCCAGACAGACAAGGCAGGGTGCGACCAGTTAGCTCATTCTTCAACGTAAGTTAAAGTTATGTTGGTGCAGTTATTTTCGTTAAGTTTTAATTGCAAGATAATAGTATAAGGCTTATATAGATCTCGATATGAATATGCATTGATTATACCAGTAAAAGATAGCCCGTGAGTGTGTTCTGGTGACAATAATCTGGGTCGGAGATATAAGTATAACTATAAGGTTGACCCCCCCATTTGTAGTACGTAAATTAAGTTGGCCAAAAAGTGTTCATAATGGATGAACGCATGACATACAGCTTACTATTTTTATTATATTGGATAAGAACTGCAAGACACTACTTGTATGAATGTTTATCATAAGTCAATGAGCAGTGGTCGATTCGAAATAATTACTATAGGATGTGGATAGTGGGGTTTGAACCCCTTCAGCATCCCTTCACTTAACAGTGTGGAACAAGAAGCACATTACCGTGCAGACCAACCCTGTACAACAGCTTCTACACTTGCTTTATAAGTGCTTATAAAAGTATTAAGAGTCAAGATTCCATGTGTTTTCCACCCTGGCGCAGATAATAATGTTAGTGGGTCACCAGAAAGAGCTATCGGAGCTGTATAGATTTGATGATCTGTGATTTGAATGTGTAAATACAGCTGCTCTTTCTATATCAACTGTAAAAGAGGAAAAATACTAAAATAAAACAAACTTTTGAATAGAAAATTTACTTTGAGCAGGTGCAAAATAAGTTGATATTGGTGACAAGTTGGATTCTTAGTTTGTGCTGTGTAATGCAGTTTTAACTCTGAGGTTATCACTATAGTCGCAAATGTTTGCTTTATTCATTAAACACGTAGTGCATTGTGCCACTGCTAGTAGCTAGTAAACTGTGACCAATCAAATCAGCAAACTGTATGAAAGCTGCATGTATGCCCTACTTACATTTGTCAGCTCTTAGTTAAGAGATTCTCAATTTTTCACACAACCCCTGTGTAACAAACTTTGTGTTTCAGTATTGTAACCTAGGCAGAAAAGCTATCACAATATGGCTGAAACAGAATACAAAAATAAAGTTGATGGAATCTTAGCCAATGGATTTGCGTGCCTGGGAATTTCCATGGGTGAGTAGTCATGCTAGGCAGTATCGATCTTGCCTCATACTGCAGACTGAATTTAGGTCAACATACAGCGCCAGTGCATGTTTTTATTCAAAGGATTGATGGGAAAGGCTGCATCTTAACTTTATTTATTCAGATAAATTGATTTTCAATTAAAATGTTTCTCTTACATATACTTTTAATTTTTTGTTATATATATATATTTATATATGCAGTGTATAACATACTCTACCTCTAGGAACGAGACTCGGCCTGTTTGAAGGCCTCTCCAAGTTGGCTCAGTCTCAAGAGACAGCAGTCAGCACACAGACACTGGCTGACAGCATGAACTTCAAAGAGAGGTGACTGTATAGTATATAATACATGTATATGCTATGACTACGATAGCAAACACTCCATCTACTCCCCCTCTTTCTAAATTTTCATGCACGTCTTCAGCATACTCGTATAATTATAGATATGCATCATAGATATGCGTAATATATCTAGAATCTAAATAATAGTTCTACGTAATATGTCTAGAATCTAGATAATATGATAGTTCTACGTGATCGGACTCTAGAGCATTAGTTACAGATAATGGCATATACTTATAGATATACATGTATAATATATCTAGGGCATTAGTTACAGATCATTGATGTGGTAAGGTGGCCTGATTATCTTAGCTATAAATAATATAAAGTGTGTCTTTGTGGTCTGCTCTACTTTTAAATGCTTCAGTGACAGTAGTATTTATTCATCTTCGTAAGCCTGTGAAGAACTAGGCTATGAAATTGACCTAGATATGCCTGGTGGAAGTCATGCCTGTCGCCTAGAATCTACTACACATAGCTTAGCAGAAACTAGTTGATGTTACTGATAAGTTGAGTAACTGATTGCTTGCCCAGGTACATCAGAGAGTGGATAAATGGCATGGCGCTAGCTGGAATCCTCAGTCATGAGGAGATAGATGGTGAGGACAGGTACTGGATTGAGCCTCACACCCTCCCTACTCTCCTCGGAGACGACACAACCTGGATTGCTCAGTCAGCAGAGTTACTCACTGGTGTGGCTGAAAAACAAGTTGCTGTAGAGAAATGTTTTCCAGTTGACGGGCCAAGAGGTACACTTCGCTGTTGTGATACTATTTAATTTAAGGATCCAAGACTATGCGACATATTTGGCAGAACTTTCTTTCATTAATTAGTATTCCCCGAACTTTCAAATTCCTGCATAATTTCAGTTAAATCATTTTTACATGGCCACGTTAAATACAGCTACTTCATTCTGCACGCTCTAAATTTTTATGTTATGCATATAACATGACATTTCTGTAGCAAACAATGAAACCAGCGTGTAAACCTGTTACTATGCAATCAAACCTGTGTTCTAAAGATAATTGTGAATTACTTCAATGAGTCTAAACTCAGTACCTAGATATAAGAATCATCATAACTCAAATGTATACTTATGGAGTAGACTGTAGAGGTTAGAGCGCTGGTTAGTGAACGGCGACGTCAGTGGTTGATTCCTTGAACATCTGTGATGTTAGGAAAAGCATCCAGTCCTAATTATGTCACATATGAATAAGTGCTTAGCCCCTTAAAAACCGTTTCCATTAGGGGTTCTCACAGTCCACAGGGATATTAACCATAAACTTGTGTAAGTTTATATAAGCCAATTATTTAGCTGCTGCTATTCAAATTATTGTAATCATTTTTAGTGTTTATTTTTGCTAATATCTTGACTAGTATGTCCACACTATAGCCTAATAATTCATCTCGCAGGTACAAATGTTGACGAATACCCGGTACTACATGAGTTTCTACTGAGAAGGTCCGTCATGTGGAAGTCACCAGGAATAATTCATAAAGTATTTGAAGATGAAGTCCTTCTATCTAAACTTGGTTAGTGATCGAATTTTATTAGCAAAAAAATTAGTCCTTTTTTATCGAAAGTGTTAGGTACGAGTACTTTACAAGATTGGTTTCATAAAGCAACAACGTGCTCTTTTATGGTAAATTATCCAACAGGTTCGCAGTTTTAAATCGAATCTGACGTTTTAACGTTTGGTTTTTCGTTTGAAACTTTGGTATGATATTCTGACACTTTGGTATGATATTCTGACACTTTACTAAATTATGTGCTTTTGTAGAGAAAGGTATTAGCGTGGTAGAAGTAGGATGTGGTGCTGCCATACCAACAAAGACTCTTGCTACTCGGTATCCTCAGTGTAAGCTTCTTGCGACAGACATATGCGCAGATAATCTGGAAAGAGCTAAGACTACCTGTCAAGGTAAGCGTTATAGTTTGTGCGACACTTGAGCTATCCATCTGCAGCTTGAGCAATAATTCTGTTTGCTAGAAATTGATACTTATTAGTAGATCTAGTCTGCTTCATTGCAATCCATGTACTAGATTACAGTGAGATTATGGAACGAGAAATTTCATAATATATTCTTGGAACCTTTATCCCTTATATATCATATATTACAGTAGTTCTTATGCAGTCAAACATACTCTACTCTAATCTTGAAAAGTTAGTACTGGTTCAAGAAATTTCTATTTTTAGTATTTTTGTGTATGATCAAGTCGACTGATTTTAAGCTGTAATAACTGGAAATGTCATATTACAATAATTTCATAACATCTGTAGTTCAACATTTTTATAACCAAATTACTCATAATATCCTTTTAAATTTATCAAATTTTGTACAATATTTTGTATGATAATATTGCCAACCCGGATAAAAAGTTACAAACTACATCAAGCCACTAATATTTCATTATTAGTGGCTTGAGGTAGTTAATGCTCATAATATTGTGTATTCCTATATTACGTATTATAATTTCACTATTTTAGGACTGGAAAACGTTGAGCTAAGAGTGATGGATGCGTGCAATGCCTCACCAGACTTGAATGAAAAGTTTGACCTCGCGATGATGTTTGACGTTTATCACGACGTCCCATACCCTGATAAACTGATAGCCGGAATTCACCGTATCCTAAAGCCGGGAGGCATGTTACTGATGAATGACATCGGGGCTCATGAGTCTATCACAGCGAACAAAGAAGAAAATGGTACACACAATTTCTTAAAACAACGCGCACAGCCAATATAGTTTTACCATTTTAAGATTACAGAAAGTCACTTTTGCAAGCTCTCCTACTCATAAGGTGTTGAAAGTGTGATAAGTTGACAATGATAACCTGGTATAAGAAGCTGCTAGTAAAAACCTACCTTTAGACAATCGGTTTACCCCAAAATATGTTTTTTAAATTTGGCATTATATATAAGTTGCATATTATATCATCAGCTGTAGTGTATGTAGTATCTTAATGCAGGTAGTTATTTAAATCTATAGATAAGAGCAGTATTCTATGTGTTTTTTGTAGCCACCATGTTTGGCATGTACTACACAATTAGCTCACTGTACTGCATGCCTACCTCCTACAAATACCCAGATGGTGCAGGTCTCGGTGCTTGTGGTGGCATGGAGCTGTATGAAAGGAAACTCAAAGACGTATTTACTGATGTTCGGAAAGTGGCTAAAGACGTAGGACTGTTTTTTCTCTGTACAAAATAATCAGTCACACCTACAACTTATCGGTCAGTTTATACAATCCATTGATAGTATATACAAGAAGATAAGAAGCTGATTTGTTATAATTTGTTTTAGAATTAAAATACTAAACAAACTACAAAAATGTTGGAATAAATTTCTGTTCATCAATAAAAAACTAAAAATTTTATTGCTGAAAAAATCAACTATCAAAACTAATAATCAATGATATAATCAAAATATTTCATCATTTGATCTTTAGAAAAATACTAAAGATTATTGCTATTAATACATATCAGACTAGAAATACTGCTACAGCTATGCTCAACAATCAAAAGCTCCAATCTTGTAAATTAGCCTATTTTTAACTCAAACAGATTCAGGTTTATATTTTACAAACACCGTCATCACTTTTAGTCTTCTTTGTCTCTGGTTCAATTTCATGTATTTCTAGAGTTTTCGTAGCACAGAAAGTGAGGCCAATAATTTCGTCACAACGTTTCACAATCTCACCCAGTCCGCTCTCTTTGAGCAGATCTTCAAAGACTTTAGGACCTGCACAGGGCCCCAACCCTGCTCCCCCGGGATGCTTCACAGATGTTGGCATGCAGTAGAGGGTTCCTATCATGTACATTATACAGCCCTGTGCACCTAAAATAGCATCACAATAACTTTATAGATTGTGATTAACTCTATCACATCAGTAAGTGGTCTATCGACTTAAATTCAGAATAAAATAATGGTAAAGAACAGTAAATTGTAAATTAAAATTCTAAGCCACAGTCTTGAAGCTAACCAGAAACAAATATACAACAGTTGTTACGCATCAAACATTTACACAAAATCAGCACAGATGATATCAATGATCATATCAACCAATGACTGATTTTTTAAATCAATATGATTATTCATCAAGACCACATAACTTTTTATTCTGGTTAGGAATGTATTATAACAAATAACTATTAATTATAGTCAGCGATTTTACCACATTTCACTTTGTTTTCTTCTACTGTGTCAAACATGTTGATCTCATTCATGATAAACCTCCCTCCTAGTTTGAGAAGTTTACAAGCTCCTTGCAACAGCTTGATTGGATACGGCACGTCGTGAAAGACATCAAAGAGTATGACCAAGTCAAACTCGTCGGCCATACTGTCAGGTACATCACACGCATCCACTATTGCATAAGAGACGTTGGCTAAGTCTAAAATGCAGCAATAAACACAAGTAGCAACAGAGCTGAAACAGCATCAGACAAAATATACTTTTTGCAAGAATTTAAGGCATTTGTGAGAACTAGAAGCTTTAGACAACTGAATTTAACTGACCAATGACCTTGTATGATTCAAACAATGCTCCACCCACAACAACATGTCTCCGCCCACAATAATATGGCTGCTGCCAGTCACTGAAACCGCCATTCAATAATGTAGTGTCCATAAATCAAGGCAATAAAATCCCTAACTCTAATAGTTTAAACTCTAACACAGAATACCTTTACAGTTCTCTTTAGCTCTGGATAAAACACTTTCACTCATTTCAGACGCAACAAAAGAGCTGTTGGGGAATCTGGTAGCCATTGTTTTGACAGGATGTGCAGCTCCGCAGCCCAATTCAATGACCTTCGCACCTTTTTCTGGCAAAACATTCCCGATTCGAAATAAGAGAGGTTACAACACTTCTTTATCAGTGATACTGTATTAGGAAAATGAAGTATTTTGTCAAAGTAAAACAATTATGCTGGTACAAAAGACCAAATTCCCTTCACAAAAATTCAAGTTAAAACATGTGTCCACATAATTATATACTTGCACAAGTTTAATAGTAATAAATTTGAAATTTTAAACAATTCTTTAAACTGTCTAAATCACATCAGATAAAGCAGGAAATACAGACAAATATCTAAGTTACAAAGAAAGATATTTTAATATTTCATATTATCTCTAATGCTGCATTCAATGCACACTATTATTGAGCTTAAACCAATATCTGATAGTGACAACATACCCAGTTTCTTAATGAGCTGTTCATCATTTAAAATGGCATCAATCTTATTCACATCTTGAAGAGGGCTGTACTTGGTGGCCAGAAACTCATGGAGCCCTGGATAATCATCTACTTCTGTACCTGTAACCAACACACTGTAGTTGTACCAGCTACTGTAACCAACACACTGTAGTTGTACCAGCTACTGTAACCAACACACTGTAGTTGTACCAGATACTGTAACCAACACTCTGTAGTTGTACCAGCTACTGTAACCAACACACTGTAGTTGTACCAGCTACTGTAACCAACACACTGTAGTTGTACCAGCTACTGTAACCAACACACTGTAGTTGTACCAGCTACTGTAACCAACACACTGTAGTTGTACCAGATACTGTAACCAACACTCTGTAGTTGTACCAGCTACTGTAACCAACACACTGTAGTTGTACCAGCTACTGTAACCAACACACTGTAGTTGTACCAGCTACTGTAACCAACACTCTGTAGTTGTACCAGCTACTGTAACCAACACATTCACTATTTTGCTGCACAACACACCTGGTGGTCCATCAATAGGAAAGCACGCCTCTACATTTCTACTGTTTTGAGCGACTCCAGAAAGAAGCTGAGAGGACGAGGCGGGACAACCCTCCGCGGAGTGTGTAAGAGCTGGAAGACGAAATGGAGCTAACCAGTACTTGTCTACCCCGTTCTCCACACAATGATCCACCATGTCCGCACACACCATTCCGTTTATCCACTCCCTGATGTATCTTGAAATTGCAATAAGAAAACTATGCTATACTGTAGGTGATTTTGGTTCATTATCACTATTATTTTGTTTATAATTAAACAAGTTCAACAAAAGAACTTTACAATTAATCACAGATAAAACTAAACATAGGTAGCAAGTGAGTGAAAACAGAGTAAAGGCAACAGCACCTCTCCTTACACTTTGTATAATCTGCGATGACTTGTGTGGTTACTGCAGTCTCTTTAGACACAGAGAGAGATGCAATGGCATCAAATAGTTTTAGCCTAGTGCCTGCATGTACACAATACACTGTTACTCTAGATGCATATATAGAGTTATTTTACTTGCAATAGCAAAGATCGAAGAGTCTCCTTTAACCAAAAAACTAAACAAGTGGGATATGTTTGGATATTCTATTAAAACAAACCTACACCAGATAGAAGTAACAAAGATAATTGAATGTTTACACAAATTAACCACAGGCATTTACTAAATCCTAAAGGCCATTCAATCAAGAGAGTTTTATGACAATGAAACTGTGTTTTGTAGCTGATATATTTCAGAATCATCTGCCCTTGAAAAAAGAATGTGAAACATGACAGTAAACAATTTATCCCAAAACGCATTATTTTTAAAAGAAAATATATTTGCATGAAACAGAAAACATGGTATGGGTTGAACCAAAGATAACACCAGCATGTAATATTTTCACAGCAAAACATTTACTCTATTTATAATAACAATGCAAGCTGTTTTCAGTAATGCGATATATCAACAAATAGAACAGCATCAGCCATTTATTGCAGCATTATAATACAGACCTAATGAAATACCAGCAGCTATGAATCCCTTCATTATAGCATCTTGGACCTTCTGGGAAAAGTCACTTGAAGACATATTCCTAAAGAATCTTTGTTATTAGAGAACTGTAATTACAATTAACGTAGCATATCAAATAAGATAATGAAACGAAACCTGGATTTCAAATCTGGAGCTGTGGAATGGCGTCATTTAGGAGCAGTAGTGGAGAAATTGAGATAGCCTAAGCTATTTGATTTTATTATTAAATTTCGGTTTAGGACGCGGGTTAAAATTTTCGCGAGAACATAACTTCTTATGCTACATTACTACGCTAGAACACAGGCTTTTTTAAATTTCTCCATTCCTGCACCTACCTACCTAACTGCTACCACTAGCTTTGAACCTTAGCTTAGCTTGTTCACTGCCTGATGCATTTATGAGTCACTTTCAGTAATTTACTAAAAAGCCTCGAACTTTCAATTAAATATAACTAATAACTATAGTCTATAAGGATATTATAATTATGGTAAATTAATAATATTAAATATATTATTTAATAGTACTAGAACTAACACTAAGTAATACTAGAAGTAATATTAATACAGATTACAGATACTAATAGTAATTCACTAATAGTGATACTATAACTAAGTCTAATAGTAACTGCAATGTCCAAGGACACTTCGACTATGACTGACAGTCACACTCACTTTAAGTGACTGCGATAATTATAATCTTACTTTGTTTTATTGATTATAAAATTAAATAACAGTCGAGTTAATTTTACCACTTATCTGTTATCACTATCACGGTGACACTGACTATTACATCCACAATCACTGCTTCACCGAAACTATCACTATCAGTATTACTATGACTTTACCTGGTCTAGTCTATAACCTAAGCTTATACTCAACTTATAGCTAACAAATAAACAAGTTTTATTTAATTTTATAACTATAATACCAAATAATAATATAAAGTTCTACAAGATTACAACTTGGGTACAACTATTATTATAACTATAAGTATAAGTATAACTATAACTATAAGTATAAGATTAAGTATAAGCCTAAGGCTAAGCATCGGACTAACTTTAAGAGTTAGAGTAAAAGTAAGACTAACAGTAACTGCAAGACTAACAGTAATACAATTACTCACTAATAGTAATACTAACTCAGTAACTGTAAGATTTATTACAATTAAACAATCAATATTATCATTATGATTATCATTATATGATTATAAGATTAGGTGTAATTCTATTTTTTACTTTTTCTTTTAGTTTTAGTTCACAGTTAGACTTGCTTCAAGTTTAAAGTAATGGAGTTAAAAGTCTCATCTCTAAGAAAAACACAATAAACCTGATTAAATTTCAACAGGCTTTAATTACTATTCTATAGCAGTAGAGTCCAATTCCACCATGATTATTTAATAAGCACAACCTTAAACTTTTAAGACTAAGTGAAAGTTTGCAGGAAACTCCCAGCAGCATTCACCGGAAACTTCGAAACCGCAAGTTTGGCAGGTTGCTCATCTAGCATTATTTTTATCATGACTGCCAATAATATCAATATTATTAAAATATCAGTAATGCGTCATAAATTTTAAAAATAATTGAAGCATATCAGCAGTAGCAATGTCATAATTTAAATTACAAATAATTATTTTAAGCGCCCTATCAACTCGTAGAGCAAACGAACACAAAAAGGAGACAACTCTACAAAGATAGCCTGCTAGTGAGTGATGAACTGATATAGATGTTAAAAAATCAAGCAGCAACACTTGCACTCTCTGTGGTGTGCTCAAAATCACCAGTTAAATAAATTACTTTATTCTTATTTAGCACAATGGTCCACTTTCGTAATCATATCTTATTGCAACCGATAATCAATTCATTCAAAGCTGTTGAGCAAATTAAGCTCTATAGTCTCCAGAGTACTATAGTAGGCCTGCAATGTTGCTGTAGCCAAAAGTATAGAACTTACCTGCTACATTATTATACCTGAATGCAGTTTCTTTTAAGCCATCAGAAAAAAATTACCAGTGCCACAGCTATTTGAGACTAGTTGATACATATTATTTATTCCAATTATAAGATATATTCCCAATAAAAGTAAGGAATCAGCCTGAAGCAACTCACAATCCTGCTGCCATAGACACTTGTTATTCATCACTAAAACACCTAAACCTTTGCACAATGGCACAGCGACAGGTGCAAGGATGTAACTCTTGTGAGTTTTAAGTGGTCATTTATATGATGCCTTAAGGAAAGTGTGGGCTGGTTCACAGTTGTAAAACAGGCTCTCAATATAATATTCTTCAGGAAGTAATTACTGTTGATCATATGCAACCAAAAGTGCACTAGAATTTAGAGTATTATACCAACACTACATCATTATTCCAGTAGGCTATGCTATCACCTAAGTTGTAGCACATTGCCAGGTCATAATGTAGGCTTGTATTGCAGTTGACAATGACACATTACAGACCATAATAGAAGCTTGAATTACCTACTTTATTACAAATTGGCGTATTACAGCATTGCATTTTAACATTCATATAGGCTGCAAGAACTGTGTCAATAAGCCATGGGATGCATAGGATGCATAAGCCATACAATGCAGGTATATCATTGCCCCCTCTCTAGTGTCTGTGTTGTCTTATAAATCTCTCAAACCGGAAATGCTGCAACATTCCTTGGCTTTGACATTATGTGAAGAATGGATGCTCTAAGGGATGAATTTGTGGTAGCCGTTAGCAAGAACTCATGGTTATGGTTTCATTTATGCAACTGTTACCAAACATCAAAAGAAAAATTCAGTTGAAGTTTGGATACGAAGTTTCCTTATCAGGTGCTATACCTGCAACCATCATTCAAAACCTCATCTTCTGTTTACAGTGGCATGTATTTTACTGACAGAATATCTCCTCAATGCTGCTAACTAAATCACTGCCCCACGCCTCAGATGTTTTACATTTAATAGCTGCTATATTACATTCATGACTTACAAACACAGCAACTGTTGTATCACAATATAAAAGCTGTACACGGTATCTCATGTTGGCAAATCTGCCACCTATGTCATTACATAATATACCATAACATTCTTCAAGCTCTGCACTAGCCTGCCCATTATATTAAGATTGCCACTTCTGTATCCAGAATCTTGTATTATTTACAATTTACATAGTTAGATTTTGAGAAATATCATGATCAAGTTACTGCATCAAGTAACTTGCCATTAGGTGCAGTAATGGGGAAATTGAGATAGCCAAAGTTCTTTAATTGGTTTGGGTGAGGTTGGAGATTTTCACGAGAAAACAACTTTTATTTCTAATCTAGAATACAGGCTTTTCTCAATTTCTCCATTACTGCATGTACCTCAAAGCTGAAAACACAGCCGGCAAGGTAATTTGAGTTTGAATTGAGCTCAATTCGAGTAGTGATACTTGACAACGCACACTCCATTTACGCACTGACTGTAATGATTTTGAGCAAACATGATTACCCTCTTGAATTCTCGATCACTTGCAAGACTAAAGTAAATTTTATACAAGACAAAATCGTGTTCATTTAGTTTCCTACAATCAATGAAATCACGGTGTTGAGATCTTGTACATGTGAATTCACCATCCGGCAACTGGCGATAGTTCCATTTGAATGTTCCCAAGTTCTTGTAACTTCCATTACCATCCGACTTAACGTCATCCAGTGAGTATTTAGATAGATCAACAAAGAATGTGCAGCTGTGTTGAACTTTGTATGGTAGTTGGGGAGAAAACTGAAGAGATTTGGAAGTTATGAGCTTTAGCAGGGCTGTGTTATGTAAGCTCACATTAGCCCTAAAATCCAAAGAACTATCTATAGTTATCAGGCTAGTCTAGGAGGTGACCAGCAGCTAGTAATCGAATAACTTTCTATTTAAGAAACACATGCACGGCTCTTAATAAATAACAACTTTGACTACTGCAAGTTCTCATTATTTCTGCCTAATGAGAGAGTTGTGTTAGAACTTAGAAGCATGCTTTCGTCTCCTACCAACATTTCAGGCAAAGTTTTATCTTTTTCAAAGTAAAAAGCACTTTGTTTTTAACCAAAGAAAAATGAAACTTGCGTGTTAAGAGAAATTTATAGCAACTGCAGCGCAAATATTTTGTATATTTTATTTTTTTATATCGATTGTCATATGATCTTTTGATATATTATCAGAGCTTCACCACTGCAGTTGTTTTCAGAAATATTTACAAAAAATATTCCATTTACTCCAAACGCACTTTGCCAAGAAATGCTCGTATAATACGAGAATATACTTCTACAATCTAAAATACTCTTGTCAATATAACAGCATGTGACACACATTTGAAGTATACATTATAAAGTTTTCTGCAATAAAAGTTGGAGCCAATTTTTCTAGATAACGTGTAGAATCGATGGTTACCATAAACAAATTAAAATATATTTGAGTGATAATTAGATTGTAGCACCAAAATAACAATAGCAAAACTAAAATTAAAGATGAAAAGAATTAATGATTGGAGCTTTCAACGAGTTTGAGAAAATCTGAGCAGAAAGAGTCCATTTCATCTGCGGATTTGGCTGTGAACAAGAAATGGTTTTTAATCTTTTTTGTCACATAACCAAATCCTGCCAGAGCCATGCTGGACAGAAAATTTCTAGTTCGTTCAGCTGTATACCGATTGTTAGAATCAGGGGGTGCTGATTTCGCACATAATACATTTCTAGCAGTGATTGTTCGGTCAACGTTACGATTGGCTAGAATAATGACCCTGTGAACATACTTTTTGTAAAGTAAAACAAGATCCTCTTTTCGGAATAGACCAGAATCAAGGACTGCCTGCAATGTACACAACTAAAGAGTTCATATCAAATGGTGTTTCATCTACATATTGTCCTGGTATATTTCAAAGTTATGAGCTGATTATGAGCCAATCAAAATTTGAGGA
Organism: Bugula neritina; assembly: GCA_964035545.1. NCBI lineage: Eukaryota > Metazoa > Bryozoa > Gymnolaemata > Cheilostomatida > Bugulidae > Bugula > Bugula neritina. The sequence goes on from OZ037771.1 coordinate 3,321,361, forward strand.
AATTTTAGAGGAATCGGCACAGGATTATTGAGCAATTAAAATTCTATACTCTGAAGACCAAATAAATGCATAACCAATGCTCTATAGTCTCAATGCTTTAGATGTAGCCTCAGTTCTGAATTGATATGGTCAAGCGATTACAAGAAATAAAGACTTTTACAAGAGCAAAAACATGCAACGTAATTTTGATGTCCAAATTATTATAACACTTGAAAACGGCCCCAACTTTTTTGCAGAAAACTTACACATTTCAATATCAACATACCTGCTACAGTTTTGAAGCGGTATTATTTGAGATGCCAATTGATCTGTTTTCTACAAATACCCCAAACTTGACATTTGAAGAAAGTGATTGCACACTGCGAAGTCAGTTTTGGTCAGAACTTAATATGAAGTATGTATCTCGTGCCCCCCACCCTCACTTTAGTGCCAGCTTCTTTCTAACAAGTGTGGATATTTCTAGACAGAATAGGGGGAAATTATTACTATATTCAATACTGACATGCTTTTTTCGAGAACTTGTTCTATGTAAAAAAATTAGGATATATGACCAAGAGTTATACCTATACATTATTTTTAAGCCTGATACTAAATTTTTTGTATCAGAATATATTACGTGTGTTTGTGTGTGTGCTTAAAAATCTTGTGATTTAAAATTTTTTTAAACCAGCTGTTCTTGCTCACAAAATTGAAATTCATCAAACCGGCTATACATTTTTCTATTATTTGTAACCTTGTTTTTATTGAAAACTGTTTGGGTAGGATTTAGGAAAAACTGGTGCAATTGAAAGTCAAGCATAGTTTTGCATGTATGTATTGCTCCTGTTCAACACGATCAATCTTAAATTAGTTGTATTCGGCTCAATAGATTGCATATATTACAGGCGCAAGGAGCAGAAAAGGAGACAAGCATAGCACTTGCTATTAATAGAGGCAACAGGGTTGGGAAAATATTGTTGTTGTCTAACAGTAAAATTTTACAAATACTTGCTAGATATGAAGGGCAACTCTGTTAGGAGGTAGGATGATGGTTATTGTGAGGTATGTGCAAGTTCTTCTCATTAGGTTGTAAAATCATTACAGATACTTCTAATATAAGAACTTTCCAGCTCATGCTGAAGCTAATGTTATAGCTATCAAGTAAACTAATGTGAATGGATGAATCTTTAGTGGGAAGACTAAGATATGTTTATATGACCGAATACTGTTTCATACTTTCATAAACTACATAAAATATACATAACATGTATGTAAAATGTTAAAAAATGTTGGAAGCATTTTAGCATAAAAAATTGTATCATTTAATATTTACAGGTCTGTTTTTAGGAACACAATTCTCACCAGAAATCATAGGTCTATCAGATGCGCAAGTATGAACCTAATGTCTAGATAATTGAGCAAACTTCAGCAGTTCCAAGCAGAATGGGTCCATTTCTTCTGCTGATTTAGCAGTAAATGAAAAATAGTTCCTCTTCTTCAGTTTTTGAGTAACAGAACCAAATCCTGCCTGTGCCATGCAGGACAAAAAATCTCGAGTTCGTTCAGCTGTGAGTCTTTTACTATCATCTGGGGGTGCAGACTTAGCAGAAATTATGTCTCTAACAGAGATTGTTCTGTCAGTTTTACGGCTAGCTAATAGGATGACTTTTGAAACGTACTTTTTGTAGAGTAAAACAAGATCTTCCTTGCAGAAATTACCAGAATTAGGGTTCGCCTGTAATGTACACAACTATAAAATTGACAAAAGAGCGCCCACTATAGTAAAAAGCCGCCATATACTTTGTATCTACTCTGAGGTAGAAAAGTTGTCGAATGCTGTTTGGAAAATATTAGGTTGCAGATATTGTATAAATTACTATTTTCTGTAGTAGTGGATGCAAAACTAAAGTACTTCAGGAATAAACAGACTGCAGAGATATATGTATATAAACAAAAAGTGTGCATTTTTGAACACTTGCAAAAGATGATCCCTGAAGCTTTAATTTACATTATAAGACAACTTGATTTTGTAATTAAAACACTCAGGAAATTAAATTATGTTTTGTAGACAAAGTAACAGTTTTAATAGACGACTTATGCAGAGATTATGTTTTATAGAAAATATAGCTCAAAAATAAATATGTCACAAATAATAATTTTAGTTATCTTATTGTATTACATTATTGCGAAGTCAGTTTTGGTCTCGCCTGAAAACCTGATATCTAGAGACAAGCAAAACACTAATTACATGTGAATAGAATAGACCTATAGTTTATTAAACCCTCAAGAATAAAACGGGTAGGTCTGCGCAGCTAGTGCTTCGAGCTTCGTCTTTTGGCAGTCTGTTAGGCCATACTGGGTTAATTTAGGAGTTAAATAGTAGCTCTGCATGTATTCGGAATGAGCTACACTATAAATATTTAGCTGCTCAGCCGTTGCTGTAGGATTCTTAACAAACCCAACTTGTTCATTGTAGTCTCCTAAACCATTCAATTTCAACTCATTGAACACTTGTAATACAGTAGATATATCTGGTCTTCTACCCCAACAGTATGACATCCGAATTTGACGACATGATACAAACTTTCCAGGAGACTTGAGTACTTTTTTGATGATACTGTTTCGGTTACATCTTTTACTTTTGGCAGCTTCTTCTAAATATGAATTTACCTAAAAACCCACAACAGCAGTGAAATGCTTATGAAAGAAAACCCATAACCTGCAATATTCTCATCAAACAAGATGGAAATAAATCTTGCTTTTAAGGAAATCTACAAAGACTATTCACCAAAACCTATATTGCGCTACTTTTCCAATCGTCAAAAGTTGCTAAGCCATATAACTTCTGGTAAGTTTCTTGTTGATCTCTGCGAACACGGTCACTTGAAGAGCCGCCACAGGCAGATGCTGCATTCAATGTTTTTTTATAGGACTCTGGCTTTATGTCATATACCCCTAACATTTCACTAGTCAAATTAGGATTTTTATAAAACACATTCCCAACGATGTGGCCATAACCTAAACTGGCTAACTTCTGCATAGAATAATAAATATTTTCCACAAACTCAGGTGTTCTCTGCTTGTAGCATTGTGTAAATTCCAATTGCCTCTTACACACTGTGTTTCCTTTCAAACACAAGATCTTTCTCTCAAGAGATTTCTACAGAACAATTGATGGCTACACAGCTACCAAACTTTTATATGAACTTCTTTACATCAACAATAGACTTAATATTCAATAAGTCAAAGGATAAGGTTGGTCTTTATAGACAGGAAGTAGATGTACTTTAGTTTACAAACACACAGCAACAAAAAACTTTATTACACATATCTGATAATGAATAAAGCTGAGAACGAAATCAGATTACAATTGTAGCATAACATGAACATATAAGCATGTGTTTATCTGCCACGTGGCTTAGAACAAAGAGTCATGAAGGTCATTCAGTTCTTTAAGTTTATCACTAGTCACTTGGTGATTTCCTTTAGTGGATGCCAGTTTCTGGGTGTATTCATAACGAGAAATTCCATAAAATTCAAGCTGTTGATCACTTAACCTTGGATTTTTAAAAAATCGTCCTTTTATTAGATAGCCATATCCAGTTTGCGAAAGGGCTTTCATAGCACGCTCAATTCTCAACCCAAGAGCTTTTTCATGGTTTTTCCGATTAATACAGTATCTAACTTGTGTTATGTTAACAACTTTTCCGTGGGCACATAGAATCCGTTGCACCAATAACTGCTGGCTAAGACTTTCCTAAAAATCCACAACAACATGCAGAAGAATATGCCAGTTTAGCAAAAAATTTGGTCTCTATAGACAGGTGATTAGAATTTAGAAGACCAAAGTTAAAAATATTTTTTGACATAATTAAAAACCATTAAAACCCTCAATTGCTTATTTTATGTACATTTTTGTAAAAGTATTTTCAACTAAATTGCTAAAACAATGTTTGGTGAATTTCCTCTAATTTTTTCAGCTGCTCTCCACTTATTCTGTAGTTGCCTTTGTTGGAAAAGAGTCTTCGGCTATATTCATCCCGTGAGATTCCATACATCTTCAATTGTTTGTCTGTTAATCGGGGATTTTTGAAAAACCTTCCTTTAATGAAGTAGCCGAACCCAGTATCAGCGAGTGTCTTCATAGTTGATTCAATTCGAAGTCCAAGGCCTTTTTCGTGGTTTTTGGAGCTGATACAATAGCGCACTTGAGTGATGTTGACAGCTTTCCCATGAGAACACAATATTCGTTGAACTAGTAATTGTTGACTTAGGCTTTCCTACAAAGTGACACACTCAACTTTACATAGGCCTATAATTTACAGTATGGTCTTTATAGACAGTGTATAGCTATATTTGTATATTGAAAAACAGACTCCTTTTGCTCAATTTTACATGGAAGTGTGAATATTTTATTTATTTCAGTGTTAGGCCAGTAGTATTTTCATAACCTATTGACGAAAATGGAAAACTAAGAACTTCATGATATAAACTATATTGATGATTGAAAAATAAAATTTATTGTACATACGAGTTACATCATATGAACTCAAATTTATACATAAAATACATACCACTACACGCTGATACAATGAAATATGATTTACATTACCAAATTAGAAAATTTGAACTTATATTTGGGCTGATTCACACCATGCCGATTCTGGTATTCCTAATACCAACAAAGTACTCTTACAAAATGAATTGAGGGTATTCCACTTGTTTCTATAAAATGACACTTTTTTAGTTCTACCCTTTGCAACTCTACCAAACCCAATACTTGCAACTCTATACAAAAAGTTCTTCGCATTAGTTGCAGTGTACACTTTTTTTCCCAGTTCATTACGATCAAATGGACAATAGTGTAACTGCTGAATTCTAGTATGGGTTATCGCAATAACCGTATCGTCCATTGTAAGCAACCGTTTGATTTGGTATGCGAAATCTTTAACAAAATCTGCATCACTCATTGACAATATTTCTGATTCTTGTTGGATATTCAGTCTCTGGAACAAAGTGCAAAAATTAAGACGTACAGAGCTGACACAGCACTGGACATGTGAAATTTTCATTGTAAGTCAGTTTCTTTGATTGTGAAATTTTAAACTTAATGACCAGTGCTTAAATTATGGCACCAAGTTACAAATAGTATTTTAAAAATGAGTTTAAGTCATTATATCAAGTGGAATAAATATGAATAGCATGATTTCAACCAGCAAATAAATAATTATTGGGTCTTTATAGACGGTGTATACATTACAACTAAGTGTTAATCAGGAAACCCGCGTTCTATGAATAATTCACTAGAATTTAAATTGATCAACTGTATGTAATCAAAACTTATTATAATTGAAGACAGACTCGAGAATAGTGATTGAGAAATTTTATTATGCGACCATATTAGTTTTGTGAAATATATACATATCTTAAAATTACAGCCATTAAATTCTATACAATAGGTTATTAACCAAAATTTCAAGGAAGAATTTACGACAAAGCAGAAACCATCCACATAGACTCAGAAATTGCTAATGCTGCCAGAGTGTTTCTACAGAATGAGTTTAGATTTAACCACTTATTTCTATAAAATGTTACTCTTTTTGTCTCACTCATGGAAACTGTGCCAAACCCAATACTAGCAATTCTACATAAAAAGCTTTTGGCTAAGGTAGCTGTAAAAACTTTCTTCCCTTTTTCGTTCCGTTCAAACGGACAAAAGCGAAATTGCTGAATTCTAGTGTGAGTTATCGCTGAGACAGTGTCATCCATTGTCAACAATCGCTTGATTTGATAGGCATAGCTTTTAACAAAGTCAGTATCACTCATTGACATTATTCCAGGTGGCTGATGGATTTTTACTTTCTAAAAAAACGAAATTATCTTTACAGATTGAGAATAGAAGCCAAGAATCACATGTATCACATAAAAATATATTGACCCGAGACCATTAAATAAAAATTCAAACAAAGTTATGATGTACAAAATAGTGGTACCTAAGAAAATTCAAGAGCTGTAATACCATAACACTACTAGGTGACCATATGCACATCTGGCATACCAGATTTTTCTTGTTCTAGACGACGAACACGTTTCCAAAAGTATTCAAGCCAGCCTAAAATTATATTAAACACTAAAAGCAGTTGGTCTTTATTGCAGCAGACATGATATTATCTTGGAAATTTAGAACCATATTATTATATTGTAAACATTACAGCCATGTCTGACCAAACTCACCATTTGAAGCTTTAAAAGTGTGATAGCCCAACTGTTGTGCGACTTCTTTTGCTTTAGTTTGAATTCCAACTCCTGTTGGAGTTTTCCCGGACGCTTTAAATGCCCAGTACCAATCAAGTATAGCAGCATTAATTTCAGCGTATGCATTTGATTTTAAAAGTCTCTGTTTTTTAGTGATGAAAGGATTGGAAAACCTAAACCATTCAGCCATTATTTTGTGCTTATTCTGGACAATGTTAGTTATTGTAAATTTGCTTTGACCATACTGTAGGCACAGAGCTTTTATTGATACACCACTGTCGTGAAGCTGGCAGCATTGAAACTTTTGTTCTAATGATAGTACTGTTGAAGATGGCTTGGTGTATGTATCTTTCATTTTCAGAGATGACATAACTCTTGATTGTTCAAGTGTAGTGGCACTCATAGAATCACCAACTTTAGATTTCAAAGCAATGTCCTGATTAGAAGACGAATCAGCTGATTTCATGCCAAACCAATTGATGGAGTTATCTTCATTCATAGTTCTTTCATGATGTAGTAAACCATCGCCATGTGTGCTCAAAGGTGACTCATGCGAATTAAAGCTCTACAGTGAATTAGTATGCCAGGTTGTTTATATAGAACTAATTTCGATATGCCCACTATAGAGGCTGTTTTGATGCCAAGAAAATAGGGAGGGGTGCTTTGTGATACATGTGATTCACAATAATCTAGTTAACACTGTTTTATAATTTCACCACCTGTCTATAAAGACCAAAACTGATTTCGCATTTTATGTTAAATGAAAACATGAAGGTTAGATTGATATTGAAAATTATATGAACTTGACTACCCATAGATTTACAATCGTTTGTAAATCTATAAGTTAAAAAACAGCTCGTAATTATTTGAAATATACAAGGATAATTCATTGCCATACCATGGCTTTAAAATAAAAATGTAACCAAGTCATAGATAGTTCGCATAGTTTATACCACATCCAGCGTCATTTGCAATGTTGTGCCGGACATATAACTACATTTCTTAATAAAAAAAACACGCTACATTTTCAAAGCGACCGCAGAGTAATTGGCAAATTTATTATTTACAATTTTATTACAAAAAAAGATGTGAAAGTACATTAAAATATTTATTACAAAAATGAGGACTAGAAAATCTGAAAAGCCATCCAAAAAGGCAATTGAAATCAAAATACATAACTCTTCTTTTGCTTCCCAATTAAAAGTGGCCATAGCAATTGAAACCACCGAAGATGAGATTTACTAGTGAAAGAAGCATCCAGCTCAGATCCACTTTGCGATTTCACTGCTCGGTTTACAATTCGAAGACAGTACTTAAACTTGTTACGTATTCTGTCCAGGCATTGGTGAGGACTATGTGGATGCTTGAGTAAGAATTCTTTAAGAACAGATTCATATGTTTGAGTAGTTCCAGTATAGTTTACTTCTGTTATAAGTTTCTTTCGATAAGCCTCATTAGATGTTATGATTGAGACCAAATCATTGACTTCTTCTAGCGACCAAGAAAGCTTTTGACATAGCTCCATATCAATCTAGAATTTCATGTAGATGGTTTATAAACGCATATCACCAAGCAACAGATTATGAGCTTACCATACAAAATCTCAGTAAAACAAAAAACATGTTCATTACGAGTTAGTTAGCTTGAAATACAAATTTGAACAAGTTTGAAAAACCATTATCAAACTCTATGCAACATAGGACAAAAAGCACAGTTGAGTGGACAGACAACTGCCTAACAGTGAACCTTTTCACAAATATTTTTATATTCAAAAATTTGTGCTTTACTGTTTGACTAAGTTGCAGTCAGCATATACATAGACAATGGATGCATAAGCACAGTAATAGCTATAAACAAGTAATATAGTCTGGAAAACATGGCATAGAAAAAGTTTGGAGCACTTTGGCACACATGCTGATACAAATTATAAAAGTTTCAATTGAAAATTTTACCAAATTCCTAAATTCGATTGACAAGACTATGGCTAAAAATCTACTTACTTTGTGTACCAAATCTTGAGCATATCCCAGCACAGTTCTTGAATGGTTAAGCACCATTTCATGGAAGTCCAAGTATTTGTAGACTATGCAGTATATACAGTATAGCTTTGCCATCGCGAAATTCATTTTGGGCGAAAACGACTAGGGTGTGGTATAAACTATGCTCGTTAAACAGTTGTCTGCCCATTAACAGACTGCTGCCCAGCCTTTGAGCTCTAAGTATTGCCAAAACAAACTATAGTTAGCATAGTTACTATAGCTGAAAATAGTACTGGCATTCCAATATTCAAAAATACTTTACACAATGGGGGACATTGTCTAGAGCATAGCTCAGAAGTAATGCCTACACTGCAGAAAATGAAGAGAGAGCAAGCATAAGAAATTGGGTAGTAAGAAATTATTTGTGGTAATATTGTTCTGGTGATCTTAATTTCTGGTAAACTTGAAGTCAACCATTTAATACTACATTCAGGTTTATTAGGTGAAAAATATGTAAAAAGTTCATTTTATAAAAAAAACTACTGTAAACATCGAACACAAAACTCATTTAAGTCATCATGTAGACGGAATAAGATTTGTCCTTTTTGACCTTTTCGTATGGTACCGAAACCTGCACCAGTCATGCAGAGTAAAAACTGTAATGATCTGTTTCTTTTATGTTTCCCTTGACCATCCCGAGGACAGAACTTTCCCACGGTGAGGTCTCTTAGAGTCAATTCTCTACCCATATTTTCTAAACTTCTTGCTTTGTTCACAATTCGCTTCACGTGGGCTTTATACTTGCCAAATAAATCATCTTTTAGAAAATCTCCAAAATCTTCATTAACCTAAGAAAATGTGCAACTTGAATATAGTCAGAAACATCAATTTCATAATGAAACATGGATAAACTTGACTTCTGGATACAAGCCTACTATTGGTATAACTTAAACGAATCAGGCGACGTATTAGTTTTATAACTTATAACTTACACTAAACATGCAACAGTACTATTACCATGGCTTACATTGAGAGCAGATTGAATATTCACTATCTAATTGCACAACATTATTGAGTCAAGGTAGAGTCATGAAAGCATAAAGATCAACTTCCAATCAATCCAAAATTATATTACTAAAAACTTTTGGCACAAACATTTACCATTATTGTACAACAAGCAGGGAACAATAAATCATCTGCCCAATTATTTCACCCAGAACAAATTCAAATGTTGACTTTTCATAACAAAAACATTCTTTTCATATGCTAATTAATTGACTGATGGATGATAAATTTTACTGTATCAATTAAAATTTACAATGTTTCTAGGTTAAATCAAAATCACTCTACAATTGATATTACAACAACTACACCACTTTAAAACTGCCTTTGGAAATTGCATTGCAAAGAGTTGCCAACACAAGGAAAGCATGTCACCATCTGAAATAGACTTTTATCACAGTGAAATATTAAAGGGTATATGCCCCCCCCCCCCCCCCCCCGTAAAATTGCTGACAGTTTGAAGAAAGCTATCAGTGGTCTCAACTTTCTATTTATTAATAAAAATTGAGATTCCTACATGGATTAGAGTATTGACTTGACGCTCAACAACTTTGCATTGTTCTCGAGGAAAGGTTAGCAAGTTTTCGCCAACAGCTAGAGTAATTGTTGGGCACCAGAACGTATTACATGAGAAGCAATAATACATTGCATAGAGGAACACAACTCCTTAGGCAAGCAGGCAGTTTCACAAATTCATCCGAATTGAACAAACATTTTCAGTTATAGACTTTAAAGCTGCTGATAAGATGCATATAGTAAGTGCCTATCTACCCTATCTAATACATAAGTTGCCCATCCTATTCCAAGTGACAGATTCTTACAGAAGCCATCAATTACAATATTTAAAGTAATTTAATATAATGTATACACACAGCTGTACATAAACAAATAGACCCACACAAATAAAACCACAACTAATCAACAGTGTAATCATACATACAGCCATTACCATTCATATTTTCCTTACCTGATCCAACAGCAGCCACCAGCTTTGAGTATTCCAAGTTTTTCCACCAGTTATCACATTTCCTCAATATTTTTTGCAGTCAACCCACGGTTTCACTAGCAACTAGTGTTTATTAGCAGCAACAACTTCAGTGTTTCCAAATATGTCACAGACTCTGCTTGAGATCATTTACTTTGAAATGTTCATATTGCAGGTACAAATAATAACACTATTGAAATACACAAGTAAAAATAGCATCTTGTAAATTGATGAGTAATATGAAAAAACATCCACTAGCAATAAGACGAAAAGCCACAAAACCTTAGGGGAACTTCACTACTACTACTAACAGAAATCTCAATCTTATCACAAACATAAAAAAATGCTATATAAAAATCATGAATAAGAATTTGTCCACTCTTTAATACACTGAGCAGTAGTTCATCCCCACAGCAGTTAGCAGGTGAACGTATAAGAAGTTGAGACCACCGATTTCCTATGTTATGCTGTCTAGGTTACTTGAGTGTTAAGTGAAGGCAGTTATATTGCCCACGCAGTGAAGAAGATGGCATTTAGAGACAGTTTAGATGCAGTATGAGGAGACATTGCACAGTGAAAACGCGAGAGTATATCCTGGGTAACACCGAAGTGGTACTCTATGAATATTGGAATGCCAACACAGCATTTTCACACTAACAGTGAAGTGGCCAGCAGCACTGGTGGTAGAAGAACTAGAAAGTCAAAGCACTTTCTCATTTTTTAATTGAGAAAACTTCCTCAATTTGAAGAAGTGAAAATGAGTTTCTAGTACTTTTAACCACAAACTGCAGAAATCACACTGACTTGCTAGAGATGATGAGCTACGAATATGTATATTATATATTTTTAGAGCGAACAATCAAAACAAATAAATATATTAAATTTGATTTCAGGTTTCAATGGAAAAATATTAAAAATCTGTGAGTCGGTATAAGTTTATACAATGTTTTGATTGGCGGTCATTAAATTATCAACTTCATATTACAAATCATGATATAAAAACCAGTCTGCCTGATTGACGACATAAGTGGCTAGCTAAGCGGTTACCCTATATCCTTCGAGTTAGTGAGTGTTTTTATGGTAGGTTTTGACCATACTCGGGTGGACACGATGGTAACACCGTGCTGACGCTTCAAGTGATTTATCATGTTACTTGTATTACCACCAGTGGACTTAATAACTTGTCTACAAGCTCTACAGACTGTAAAATCTCTGGAATTCTCCACAGACCCTTCTGCCAAAGTTTCAAAATATTTCCAAACCTCACTTCTAAAAGGGCGCGGAACTGTTTTATGCAGCTGAGTTGCTGGATTGGTGAGGTTACAAGAGTTCCGACTCTGAAAAGACCAGATTCACGCGTCAACGAGCTGAGAAAGCAAATTCTCTTCACATCGGCTCATAACCTTCCTTGCAGGACTAAACACAGAACTCGTGCTTCCACATTGGTCGGGTATGCAAATTAACCTTCATTTGAGTAGCGAAAAGAAACACCACAAGTTTTTGTTGTCTTTTTTTTAGAAAAAAGGGGAATAAGGAATCTGAGGCCTCTCGAAGTCAGTGTGATTTGATAAGCATTGCAATGTGTAGCAACTTGAACCTTCAGAAAATGCTCAGCCAGTTGGTGAACGTTCAAATTGTCACACGTTCCAATTTAAGAAAGAATGACATAAACACAAACCTTTTGGCTAGACTGGCTAGGAGTAGGTTGAGAGTGGAACTGTGGACGATATATATGCTGATTGGGAGTCATACTGGGATAAGTCGACGAGATTGGCCCTGTGGGTATCTTTATTCCTGACAGCGGGCCCATAACAAAGTCTGGCCGTGACGGTGTTTCCTTTTTATACATGTGCTGCGGTGTGGAGGTGGTGGGAAGCGGGTTGATTGATTGTGAGGGTGTCATGGTTTGACTGTTGAATATGTTCATCATGGAGTCGATACTGGGGTCAGAGGGAGGAAAAACTACATCTACAAATGAAAGCATAAAAAGTGTATCAATTGTATGCAGCTTGGCTAAGGTTTACGATGAGCAAAGGTGTTAGCAATCATACATTAAAGAAACAGTAACATCAAAAGCTGTTGGGGAGCATCGTAAATAATTCTAAGAATTAGAAAAACCTGGCGAAAGCAATGGAAGACCTACTAACCGGGCAATACATTCATATCCAGTTCTTTGTTGCGACTTGCACCATCTTGTTCCCCGACTTCCACCTTGATCTCTAGAATATCTGGGTCAAACTCGAATGGCTGTTGTTCAGTTGGGTCGTCCGAAGGTCGTTGTTCTGATTCCGAGTCTCGTTCCGTCTCAGGTTCATCCTACAGCAGAATGTAAGAGAAATACAGAAATTGGACGTTGTTTGGTTGTATGCAGTACCGACAGCCACATGAAGAAGTAAAGTGCTTGCGGTAACTCACCTTATTGGGTACATCTTCAAAGTCGAGTCCAGAGGGAGTTTCCGAGTCCTTATCAACAACAGGGGGGATATCAATGTAGCCCGGGCTGGCCATCTCAGAGTCAAACTCCAAGCTAGCCGGCTCCATCGACACTATGTTAGAGTCCGCAGGATTGGTCTAATAAACAGGAAGTAAAAGAAGACTAACCAGACATGTCTTACTAGACTCTAGAAAGAAAGACATGATGAAATGGCAAAGTTAAAAAATAGAACACAGCAGATAGAAATATTTATGATATCACATCATATGACTCATGGTAATTATTTTTTGAAAACCAACTTTTGTTTCAACAGATTACTAGTCGAAAACTAAAGTAATGAGAGTCAAGGGTTTTAATTTAGTGCTAAACATGTCTGAAACAACAACATACAGCAGTCGATGTCATTATACAAAGGCGATGTGCTTACAGTGAGTGTAGGCATGCTGGAGGTAGCCACAGGTGTGGAAGTATTGTTTGATGAGGCTTGACTAGATGTTGGATTGCTGAGAGAAAAACCCGCCTTTAAGGGGGGCGGCACAGGAGGCGCCGAGAGTAGCACAGCCGACTGTGAGTCTGGATCTGAATCTACAAAGGAAAGACATGTATTTAAATCTGATAGGCTTTAAACTCCAAGAAAATGTTCACCTGGGAACACATACAGGTTAGCAGATAATGGTGAGCACTTGACAGTACCTTCATTACGTGGGTGAGTGGTGCTAGAAACCCGTTTCGGTGCATTGACTTTACGCTTCTTGGTGTGAGATCTGAAATCTTGAGACATTATGCAGATGTGTTTGTGGTGCTCCATCTCGTGTGAGTAGAAGGCTTTATACTGACACTTATCACACTCAAAGTACCAGCTGAGTTTCTGAATATAGCCGTCATGTGGCAGAGTCATGTCAGTGTGTTTGTGTCCATTAGGGTGCATCGACTCGACTATCTGTTGAAGAATATGACGCAGGGCTATCGAGAGGTTATGCTCTCCTGCAGTGTGCTACAAAAGAGGTAAAATGACAGTCGAAGAAAGGTATGTAGAGGCATGCTGATTAGATGAACTATAATTTCATTTCATTTCTACCAGAAACGTAAGCAAAACACATGTAATTATTACTACAATAACTTGTACTAGTTTTAAATACAGATGTGTGGGCTTGCATAAAACTAACAGAGAACATTATCGCATTGTTTTCATATTCAATAAAAAAAAATACATGAATTCTATCAAGTAACCAGAAGCTACTATAAAATATCACACCAGTTTTTATAGACATACAAAAGGAAAAACTTACCACAACCATCTTTGCTGTGTGGGGAATGTATTATTTGGAAGTCAAAAGCTGAAAGAATATAAAAGTAACTCAAAAGCCTGTTTTACATGTTATAAAACAAATAAAAGAACAGGTATAAAATTATAGCAATCCACACCAGATTTTGCATAAATAGAAGACAATTGCAATGATAAAACTAATATGCACAACATTACCAAAAAGGAGAGAAAACTATAAGACAAACTGAGTTGCATAAATACTTGTTGGAGAAAAGACGTGAATAAATACGATGCAAATGAATTAAAATTCAGATAGCTCATCGTGGTTTGATTATTACAGCACTAAGCAATTGGGCGCTTGAAATTCAAATAGAATGCTATTTTTTACTTGGGAAGATTTATCAATATTATTATTCTCAGCTATGTCTAAATTTCTGCAATTTTAATGCAGGTTTCTCTTAAATCAAAATTTAAAAAAATTATTTACATCAATAATATTAAATTTAATATAATTAAAATTATAAATATATTCAATTTACCTATTTATATTGATATTCATATTGACTCGTCAACCTCAACCTGGGGAAAAAATAAGATCAGTTTTAGTTTAACTTTAAGTTTAAGACTGAGATTGGGAATAAAACTTCAATTTAAATTTGAAGTAAAAATTCAAGCTCATAACTAATAGTAATACTATTAGTATTATTCTTTAAGTTTAACTTCAAGTATTAGTATTACATTTTGATTTACTGTTACACTTACTGTTAGTTACTAGTAATACTAATATTTAATTGTATATTCATACTCGCAGTCAGTGTCACTTCATCATGATTAGAATAAAATATATAAATGACAAATATGTAACAACATGGCGCAGCCGCAACAGTTTTAGCTACTTAATAAACTTGCCTTAATATTTAACAAAACATATACTATAAGAATACTTGTGTACGACTCATTGAATAAATTCTACGAGAACCGACTTCGCCACGGTAAATTGAACGCTTTTGCACCTACAGGAAATACGGGCACTTGTTGCAGGGCGTAAATGTGTCAAATTACATTCAAATGAGTAGATAACTCTGAAACCTACCGATAAATCAAGTGATGATAGTTTAACAATTGTGTTACTAAGCTGGAAGGAGAGTTGCTAGACTACATAGACTTGGCTAAATAAAATCTGTACTGTCTACATGCATATTTTATAGTTCAAAATGTATTACTTTAGCTGTCTTAATGAAGACTTTAGCTCTCTTAAAAAAGAACAACTTGAATTCAAAAGATGTGTGAATTCAGTCTATAACTATTGCCAGCATAATATAATGATATATCATGCATTTAGGGCTAACCCCAATCATCAAATGCTGTGCTTTTCAAGTATAACTGCCAAATTAAAATACAAAAATTTTATTAGAACTATATCAGAAAGCAGTGCATTGACAGTACAGTTCAGAACTGTATCTCAAAAGACAAAGACTCAACATACTATGAGAATAAACAAGATCAACTAGTTTTATATTACAACAAAATGTTAAAATTATACACAAAACAAGATAGCTTCCGTAGCAGCCAGATACACATATTTGGCCTTGACCTTGGCCCAAAGAGTAGAGGGTGTGACAACAGCAGGTGAAGTGATATATGCATGTGATATGGCTGTTGGTGCCGTTTATACTGGCGCCAAAGCTGCTGCCGCCGGTGTTACTGATGCTGTCACCGGTGTTACTGGTGCTGCCGCCGGTGTTACTGGTGCTGCCGCCGGTGTTACTGGTGCTGCTGCCGGTGTTACTGGTGCTGCTGCTGTTACTGATGCTGCTGGCACTGTGGCAGCTGATGGAATGGTGATAGGGGGTACGCTGTCAAACATGTCCTGCTCTACAGGCTTCCTCACCCACTTGCCATATCCCCGAGCTTCAAGATTGGAGTAAAGGTCCCTTTTCACCTCCTGAAAATATCCACACACATGATATTTGATCTGCTGCCAGAAATCTGGTCAGAAAATGATTGGAAGTTTACAAGAGAGTTTCTTGAACCAATAAGTAGTGATAAAACATGTAAGTACCAATATTTAAGGTGACAATAAATTTTATCACTGTAAGAACTTTGTCATTTTCTATAAAAGGTGTCTAGAAAATGTGCAGAATGTGTTCTAATCACAAAAAAACTGTTACATTTCGAATATTGGGGTAGAAATCATATCTCAATCAAAATACTGATACAGGAAATACACAGAGCCAATTACCAACCTGGTATTGTACGGCTTTGTCTTTAGCAGCAGAGTAAATGTCCGCCTCAGAGCTTACAGCAGTCTTTTGCACTTTCCTAAAAATCAATGACTGAACAGATATTTTGCAAAATTATGCAACCATTTATTAATTACAGTATAACTTGATTATATGATAAATATTTTGCTAATCATACTGAATCTACACTCATTGCCATGGCCATAGCCATTAGTTATATTACAATACTTTATATTATGATTGCATGCAACTTTAGGTAATAAAAGTATTTAGCTAATGGTAACCATATTTAGAGTGATCTATTCAAGAAATACGAAATAAAAAAAGAGAAGACGAAACCTAATTACCATCAAATGCTTACCTGAACTGAAGAAACAGCATTTTCTTAGATAAGCTGGAGTAGCTGTTGTCAAAGCAGATACCAGTTCTAGTGGTGAGTATTTCTGAGATGTCATCAGTTGAAAGCCACACAATCCTACAACAACAACGTTGTATTAAATGTGGTAATAAATGATTATGATATGAATCTCAGAGATTCAATGAAAACTATTAGTGAAAAATACAAACAGGTATTGAATTAAATGTGGTAATGAATGTTTGTAAGACAAGTTTAATGATCCTAATGAGTGAAAAAATTGGTGAAAAAGAAAACAAATTTTATGATTTTAAACAGTGGACACGTTCATTCTTGAAAGTTACTCGGATGAATCATTCAAAATCATAAGGTTATAAAACAGACCTGGGTGAATGATATGTGGCAAAAAGCAAACTAATTAGTAATCAGCATCAAATTGTATTTAGTTTTCATTTTTCTTGCTTACAAAACTTTTCATCACATCTTTTAAAAGTTCAAATTTTTCATCGCTGTTGCATTGCACAATATTTAAAAAACGCAAGCTAGAGATGGTTACACAGCAAATTATACGTGAACTCAGCATTTAGAGACAATAATAATGCCTGGGGTACTTTCTCATATGTAATGAATCATAGGGCAGACAACTCACGAGTAGGTGGGGGGTTTGTGAGTGTCCCGAGGTTCAGGCATTACTGTTCCAATGATCTCTGGGCAATGATGTCTGTATGGAGCAGGTAGCTTCTCAATGAGCTCTAACTCATTAATACGGCCTTTAACATCAATAAAATAGCAACTGTAATACACAAGCTCATACTTGCAGACAACACACATATGAGCTATAGAGCAGGTGGGTGTTTACAAAAGGAACAATTACAGATATATTTCAGTTTAGTCACCCTCAAAACATTAGATACATGACAGCACAAATATCTCAACAACAAAATGTCTCAACAACTTCAAATCAAATCCTCCATAAATATCCAGTATTAGTTTTCGTTCATTCACAAGTTTTCACTGATCTTGTATATTTGTATGTGTTGCTAGCGAACATATTTACAACTGAAAATATACTGAAGTAAGGCATACGTTGATTACTTCAGCATATTGAAACATGCCTAGACTATGGGCTTACAACAATCACCATAACTATTAGGTTGGCCACCAGAAATAGCTGCTGTTATATACAGACAGCCAAGAGCTGTTGATAAATTTCAAAGACTATCAAATATCACATTCTAGTATGTCATGGAGTACAAATAGACTGGCAGCTAGTATTACTGTATATTAGTTCAGCTATACGAGCTGAAGGCATGTGTACAATATAATAAACAGATGTAATGAGATACATACCATACAGCCCTCTGTATATATGAGCCTGATTAAACATGCTAGCCACAATGATGCTGGAGAAATAGACAGGCTGTATCAGCGTACTCAGCAGTGACCCTGTAAGTATTTCATACAACTATCACATAATATATACCTGTATATGTTTATATGTATATATGTATGTATGTAGGTATATATGTATGTAGGTATGTATCCATAACCATAACTGCTGCTACTCAGCAAAAAACACAATTTGCTAGTACACTGCATACTCACAACCTTTAGGTATGCGACATCACGTTAAATCCATTATTCTTATAGAAATAAAAATAACAAACTGTTCTTGAAAACGTGTCGAGTAAATTTACAAGTTTTGAACACAATTACGATCATAAAATACATATCGACCTCAAAGTAAAATATATCAAATATTGACCACTAAGTTGAAAGTCTCTCCTACCTTGAAACCCGAGGACGGCCCACCTAGCCACCTTGTCACAGCAGGACATGTTCAAGTACCTGTCTCCAGATGCTATCCCATCTAGCACCTGCACCACATTCATTTCCTGTTCATTCACAGGCAGTGTACCTGTAACAACAACACACACATACTACTGTAAGTGGTGAATTACCTGTAGCAACATACACGTAGGTGGTATACTGTGAGAGTCAAGTGTAAACTATAACTTGTGTACTAAACAACATACATAAATTCAACAATCAATAAACTATTTCGAAAATCTTTTTATAATAAATTGAGTAGTTGAAGTATTGAAGATCTCCAACTGGTTATATAACATTTATAAGGATTTACACCATACATTTCCTATTAAGATAGTCAATATAATTAGGCATTCACTATTAAAAACTATTTTACGAATTTCATGGTGCATTTCAATTTTTAATGAGAAGACAACTTCTATATATTATGAAAAATCTCTGGTAATAACTATCCAAAAAAGAACAGCCTAGTTACACATTGACAGTCAATCACAAACTAGGAAGGTATAATGTAGAACAATCAGGAGGATAAGTACCCTGTCCAGTTTCCATCTTGACCCTCAGTTGACCCCTGCTAGCTCTCAGAGGATTCGTGTCGATGTTCTCAGATGAACTCTCGCCCTCCTTCAACAAACTGGAGGTGAAGACTCGAGAGTCTCCACAAGGAGGGGAACTTATATACAAGTGAAACTTCACTCCATCCGCCAACTTGTACGGAGCTCCGGAAGGATCTAGAACAGACACGTGAGTGGTACAAGTGACTAGAAACTATATGAACCACCAGATTGTTTATTTGAATTACTAATTTATTTGACCTACTAATTTATTTGAATTACAAATTTATTTGAATTGCAAATTTACTTGAATTACTAATTTATTTGAATTACTAATTTATTTGAATTACTAATTTATTTGAATTAACAATTTATTTGAATTACAAATTTATTTAAATTAACAATTTATTTGAATTACAAATTTATTTGAATTGCAAATTTACTTGAATTACCAATTTATTTGAATTACAAAGTTATTTGAATTACTAATGTATTTGAATTACTAATTCAGCAAAGAACCTGATCTAACTTGTTAGTCAAATGCTGTCTGCTACACTAGATTTGATCAAAGAGACCAAAGAGCTGACTGACACCAGAAACACTCACCATTGTTGACAGGCACCAGGATACTGGGCTGTGAGGCCTGCACCAACTCAACCTGCCTATACAGATATTTCTTCATAGCTCTTCTAACCAGAATCTCAGCGTGCATGTCATTGACTGGCAGACCAGAGGTTGCGATGAACTCACCGGAAATACATTTCGTACCTGTATAAGACAACCCTAGCTAGTAATATCCTAGATAATTCAGGGTTATACTCAGATATAAGACAACTCCATCTAGTAATACCGAAAATACTTCAGATTTGCTATCAAGCCTCATCTGGTCAAGAGAATGATATTACAAGGTTCCAAGTAAGCAAATATACAGTGCATATATCTGCTTTTCAAAAACACTGTTAATAAAAAGATATATAAAGCTATTATAGTAAAATCCCAACATAAAACAATACACAAATCATATATTCAAAGTTCTACAAATAGTTTCGAAGAATTAGTTCCAGGGCTACAGCGCAACGTCTACAGGCAGGTCACTTGACACAAACCTGAAGCAACTGCGAGCACCTCTGCGGAGGTGAGGTCATCATCTCTGGTCATCACACAACCTGCCAGAACTTTCTTGGCGTGGAACTGAGAGCCGAAAATCGCCATCAGTTCACCATACTTCTGCACCACCATGCGTTGGACCTGGCAAGAAACATTGTATATAGAAAGTCCATACGTAAGTAAATGTTACGAAGTTATATGGTAGACCTACTAAATGTGTTGTAGAGTTTATAGAGGCTCTACTGTTTATTATATGAGAATGCTGAATAAATCCCATCTCTCTTAGCAATTACGGTTCATAGATAGTTTATCACATTTACCCTAACGAAAAATAGTTGACAAGAAATGAACTCCTGCTATTATGTAATAAAATAAAATCAGGAGTTTACTAGATGAAACATGACTCCTACGGTAACTAACCTTAGTAGAAAGAGATTGATGGTCCAGCTTTCCAATATCCCCTCTCTTCATATCTGCAGCTGTCTTGGGAGAACTAAAATCCCCTGTCAAAAGAAGATATAATGTTATTAAGAGAAGATATCTGCCAGCTATTGCCATAAAATGACCACCCACCAACAGCATGGAAATACGCTTTAATAAAAGTCATCAGTCACTGTCCTTTGCATAATTTTACTAAACCGTGCACCAAACAGTGAGCTGTGACCACACATAGCCTGTATCCTCAGTTGTTTGTGCAGCAGATGCTGTCCATGCAACTGGAGCACCTGTTTGGCTCTATCACTTTCAGTAGAAGGTGGCACTTGGCAGATGACACATGTCAGTAACTTGACTCTTTGCACAGTGACCGACATGTGACACCAGCAGTCAGTGCTACTTTAGTAAGTGCAGTTGCTGCTGTTTGCTGCACACTGGGTGCTATGAGAGCACAGTCACAGAGCGCAGTAAACATGAACACCTGTAAATACAGAAGTTGTTAGCAAAAAGAGTTTTAAAACCCTACAGGATATGAGAATTTATTCTGTGAAAAACTTGACTCCCTTCCTCTGCCTATCACTACTACAGGTTCTAAATATATCTAGGTGGTTTGGTTTCAATAGGTCATACAAATAGCATTGTCATGGTCATATACATTTAAATGTTTCCCATAATTCTAGACGGTTTGCTTTATTTTTTATCCATTCTATCTGAAGAAAACACAGTGTTCACGAAATAACAAGTTTTCCACCAACCGCTTTTGACTCTGGAACCAGCAGTGGAATTTAAATTCAGAAATATCCATAAGGAAATGAATTAAATGTTTTATCTGCTAGAGAAAACTTTTAACTTAGTTGTTTCCAAAACAATGCATGTCAAAAGTAAAAAACACCCAATTGAAATTATTTTACAAACTTCAAAACTTATTCACGGAATAAAAAGCTTTTGTTTTATGAGATTTCAAACAAAACTGTTTATTATTCAACAGAATTCAGGGAAACTATACAGGAATGCCTCATTCAAAGTTTTTTTTGTAGGCTTTGCTATTAAAAAACTGAACAACAAGATATATTTCTTCTGTGTGGTGTCTAATCACAGAGGAAATAAGCCAAGCTTTAAATAGAACAGATTTCTCATTCCATTGTAAATACTCCACTCATCTTACTGATTAATGCCGGGCAGAACTCTCTCAAATAGAGTGTTTAGAAACTAGCAGTTTTCACCCTCCGTCCATCCTGCAAAATAATGACTAGAAATGACAACACATACCTAGAGGCAGCAGTAAGCAAATAGAACAGCACAGTCTTTATCTGGATGACTAGCGAAATTATGAAACATGTAACTTCCTAATGTTAAATGCCACAAAACTACTTGATATAAATAAAAACCATAAGGAGAAATCCTAATAAAACTTCGACTTTTTTACAAAGAGAATTTTACTTTGTTTAATAAAATTAATTTAACAAGAAAAAATTAAATTATAAGTAGATGCAACGGAAAAGAGAGAATATTAGTGGTAACAGAGAAAGAATAACTGATGTAGAGGAAACAATGCAATGGTTAGAAGAGCATTGAAAAAGATGAGAAAACTCCTGAAAACATCAAATGTACACATTACGAGGGAAATACAATCAATAGAATAAAACACAAAACATCCATAAATATCCAACATTATTTGTATAGGGTAAGGATACAGTGAGGGGGTAACATACCTAAATTAAACTTATGCCCGTACACCTCCACTAAAATCACAGCCGCACAGTTGTGTTTGGCGTGCATCTTACTTTTACCAGAGCCTTGGTATTCCTGCAACACGAAGCACACCATTCAGCATATGAAATGACATGAGCTTCCTGTACATCAGGGTAACAAAACTAAAAGGGGTTTATAGTCGCTATCCCAGTGAGGACCTCTGATGGAAAGGGGTTTTTGTAAGTGGTCTAATAACTTGTTTTCTATTATGGTACAGGAGCAATTATAACTGAATGCTCTTCCTAACATCACCAATCGTACTTACTAGAATGTGTTTATTAAGCCATCAATCTAAACCTAGACCACAGAACAGGTTTAAAAGTTCTGCACAAAAGGAGAGAGACGCTATAAACTTATAAACCTATATTAGTGCATCTAGTTTAGTCCAACTCACGTGTCCGTCCACAGTAGCCTTGGCTAGGAAAGTGTTACCAACTCCTTGTGAACCCAGACATGTCACCTCAATGTTGATTTCTTTATCGACTTTCTCATTCAATATACTCATTGGTGTCTTCTGCAAACAAAGAGAGATCCTTGTGAACATTATACGACACATCAGTTGATATTATACAACTCATCAGTTATTATTGTACACAAATCGACAAGAAATATGGTCAAACAATATTTTTATATTTAAATCCCAAAATCACAAGTAATCATTTTAAGCTGAGATTCTGCCATTAGGAGACGACATGCTGGCGAGTGGACAGGAAATGAAAAGAGTAGAGCTTACCGGACCATCTGGATGCAGCACCATTTGGGCCTCCAGCGCTTGTCTAGCAACTTCCTGCTGGGCTTCCGCCGCTGACTCAGCAGCTACAAGTTATAACTCAACGTCTTAATTGGTAGACAACACAACAGTACCTCTGAGAGGTACGCAAACAGTGACATGACACAACGTTGACTTGTGGGGCATGTCAAGTATAATCAATATCACATTATATGACTACCAGGCTAGTTGCCATATATGGTACTCCAGCAATTACAAAATATAGTGCATATCCACTCGATCTATACACACAAAGATCTCTAAATATGTTTTAATGTAGGCCTAATTGATAAACAAAAAAGAAGTATTGCTAATATTAAAGTTTCATTACAAATACTATGGGATTCAATAGAAATTTTTACAAAATCTCAGAGATTTTATAATGAAAAGGCTTTAATACCCATTCCTTAGCCTACATGAATACGTAGTGTAGACACTCACACGTGGCGCTGTACACTTTGTCACCGTGTGTGAATGTAGCTTTGTAAAGACTGCTTCCTTCAGATTCAGTCACCTCATACGGTATTGTCTTTTTCTTGAACATTCGCTTGAACTTGGCCATTATTGGATTCTGGGGAAAGGCAAAGACAGCATAAATAAATGAGATTAAGAAAGATATGCCTTTAAAATCTGATCGAATTTACTGAAATATTTGCCAATCTATCTACTGATCACACTCCCTGCCAATCTATCTACTGATCACACTCCCTCCTAATCTATCTACTGATCATACTCCCTGCCAATCCATCTACTGATCATACTCCCTGCCAATCTATCTACTAATCATACTCCCTGCCAATCTATCTACTCATCACACTCCCTCCCAATCTATTGCACTCACTCACACAGCTTAAACCACAACACCCCATCATATCACTGCATCACAGCACCAGCATATCAAATGCTGGAGACAGACAGACAGAAAAAAGAATACCTGAACAGGTGTAGACGGAGCAGACGTCAGAGCACTGTTCTGTAAAGCACTGTTCTGTAAAGCACTGTTCTGTAAAGCGCTGTTCATAAGAGCAGCTGAAGCTTCTTCCTCAGTAGCCCCTACAAGTTTAAGTTGTATGAAAAACTCCCAGCCAAGTGACTTCTATTTTTCAGACAGTCCACAAACGTTCAGTTTAAAAAAATTCAATTCACAAATGATTAATAATTGCAAAACAGTTTTTGAAAAAAAATCCTATCAACTATTTATAATTTTTCATGTAACATAATTGTAAAATATTTTCTTTTTGTTTTATCACCTATGTGCTTAATTAAATTAAAAAGATATTGTTTTACAAAGTTGTAAACTTCAAAACACAATGTAGAAACGGTTGATCATCCACATTATTTCTAGAATTGACAATAAATTAAAAACTTCAAGAGTCTGGTTACTTTAAGGTAATTACACTCAAAGCCAGAAAACTGTACACATTTCAAGTTCTACTTATCTTTTATATACTCACACTTTGAACAATGAAAATATTTTTGACATTCTAAAAGATACGTCCAACAGAGTCACGGCCATCAAAATAAAGTGCATCTTAAAACAAACCAGTTTCAGTAATTGTCTGCCCATCAATGGTGGCCGATGCTTTATAGATAGGAGAGTCCTGGGAGTTGTCTGTTTCCAAGTTAATCTGAGGATTCCCAAATCTCTTATTGAACTTCTTGCTGAGAAAAAATGTTTTCGGGGCTTTCTGCAATCGTGAGAAACAAACAACACATCAGTTCAATTTGCACCTGAGATAACTTACCAAACTGCATTTCTAGGCAGAGGAAACAGAATACACAAAGCTATGAAATTACACAGTAATGAAAACAGGAGACCAGTAAACAAAATTTCAAGGTAAATTGGCTCCAAAAGACTTCACAGGAAATGCACTACCAACAGGAAATGCACTAGTGACAGAAAATAAACGACTCACAGGAAATAAACTACTGACAAGAAATGAACTACTCACAGGAGCCGGAACGTGATGAGGATGGATAATGCTGGCAGCAGAAGCAGCCAAGATCTTCTGGCAGATCAACGCCTTGGCTTGTTTCTTGTTGCTACCTACAGATGGACAATAAGACCATTACTACAGTTAAATATATACCATCAGCTGCTCCACACTCATAAAGGAAATATATACAGAAGGGATTAAATTCTCCAATATTCTGAATGGGACAGCTTTGTCTTTGACAAGGACACTGCTGCCAAAGTACCGAATATGCAACTACACAGTAACTATATCAATTCTTTTATCTGAAACTGCCGGCAGATGTGAGCTATGAAAAATACTTACTAGACCATTTGGCAAATAGATCATCTACTCAATTAGCCAATTGTGGTGCAGAACCCAAGTATATATTCACAGCCCACAGCCAAATAATGAATCAGTAGAGCAGCGTCAGTAAATCAAGCAGGGCTACTTTAAAACCACCCTGAAGGTGTTCAAGTTGCAGGAAGCTTTACTTCAGTAAAAAAAACTACATTTTTAATGAAAAAGAGAAAACCAAGCACTTCAAAATATTATCACCACTGTCTGAGAATTGGACAGGTTAAATGGTAAGAATATCACTTAGCCCCCACCACTCACTCCCCCAATTTAACTGTGTAAAGCAGTAACTGAAATCTGCACCAAGACTAACCTGTCACTTCAAATGGTACTCCATCAATAGTAGTTGAGAAGTGACATAAGTGTTGGTTACCTTTAACCTCAATCCTGTGCTCCCATTCTAGCCCTGGCCACAGCCTGCCAACTACAGCTTGCGGAGGTTCAACCTAACAATTAGTGGAGTACAAGACGTGTCTACACCCCACCGTGTCACTAACACAAATCAGGCATTCGGCAATATAATTCAATACAAACATGGCTTCTGTACTCGCTGTTACTGATAAATAATCTCAATGAAAAGGAGAGACTAAACTCTAATCGGCAAAATGGCATGAAAAGCTCACCGTAAACTACTTTGCCCCGTTTTAATTATATTCATTGAAAAGAATCATCAAACAAACATGAAATAACGATTTTCCTGTGTTTCTATCAGCATATCATAAGCACACTAAAGGCTATACCATAATATTTATCTCAGAAATGAAACATTAGGATCTCAGTCTACACAACTACAAAAAATGGCCGTTATACTGATAAGTTGAGATGCAAACAAAAACTGCTTAGCAAGCATTCTTATGCCAGCTAAATAAGGGGGTGGTATCCGAGCCTGCCTTCAACAGAACAGAGAACTAAACTAAAACACAACGCAAGACCGAACTGAAGTCAAGAAGGAAGAAAGAATACCCTTTCCTCAGCAGTTATCTCCCCATTCTCTAAGGCTAACAAGATTTTCTGACAGCATTCCATTTTGCATTGTTTCTTCGAAGCAGCTATAAAACAAAACATTGTGTGAGAGCGCAACTCCCCTTAATATTAAAAACTTGTACAATATCAATACACAATATTATGGAGCAGCCGTAGTCTAGGGGGTTAGAGTGTTTGCCTAGTAAACACGAAGTGATGGGTTCAAGTCCTAGTAATGCCCATTGGTGATGTTAGGAAGAGCATTCAGTCATAATTGCTCCTGTTCCGCATATGCATAAGTCCTTAGCCTGCTTTAAAAACCCCTTTCCATCAGGGGTACTAACAGGGATAATGACTTTAAACTTGCAAAAGTGAGTTTTTTTTTCTCAATACACTATATTAATAGAGACAGAGTAGCCGGTCTATGATAAATCAGTATCCATTGCCTAGTCTTTGGAGTTGTTCTCCCAGAGATCCTGTGTTACAGTAGAATACTACACATTGAACAACTCTCTTTGAAAGCCAGTCACAGCCTACATAGCCCTATCACTAAAGGTCAAACAAATCAGTCTGTATAGCTTACTATCAAAGGGCAAAACAAGTCTATGAGGTTCACTAGGGAAAGCTGAACAGGCTTTAAACATTTTTTTACTAAAACTGCATGTGTATGAGAATCAGTTGACTGACCAGTACTGCTGAACACTTTGTCTCCTATAGTAGTTGTCATGGAGATGAGTGGCTGGTTATTCAGCGTAGCCTCATTAGTCTGCTCCCAGAAGATATTGCTAAACTTCCTTGACACGAGAGATATTGGGTTGTTAGGCTACAAAAATACAACAACTCCCTGTACACAATCGCAAAAGGAATAACTGAAATCATGAAGTCAATGAATAAAACTTGTTATTAAAAATGTACACTGGAAGGAATGGTGAGGGTCTAAGTTGGTAAAACGCAATCAGCACAAACTGTTTCCTTTAATTCTCAAACTGTAACAACTTCTCTCTCTTGTCAACAGAATTGTATCTGAATCAACTATATGTTATACATATAAACAAGGTGAGACAGATAGTCAT
The DNA here is from genome assembly GCA_964035545.1 of Bugula neritina. Classification (NCBI taxonomy): domain Eukaryota; kingdom Metazoa; phylum Bryozoa; class Gymnolaemata; order Cheilostomatida; family Bugulidae; genus Bugula; species Bugula neritina. The sequence goes on from OZ037771.1 coordinate 3,348,715, forward strand.
ATGTGCCCGGCCATCTCCAATAAAACAGAAAATCTGAGAGCTTACGTCATTCCCGCCTTCTGCACTCGGTAAGGTAATATCCTGCTGAGCAGGTTCAGCCACTTCCATAGACTCAGACTTCACTTTCTCCATATGCGGGGGTTTGACTTTGGGCGGAGGCTCAGCTATACTCCCATTGGCTAGTGCCTCCAGTGCTGAGACACACGCCAAGAATTTAGCTTCTTTCTTATTACGACCTGAATGAAACACAACATACTGTAAAACTTTCTCCATCCTGCTTCATCTGATACAGCTGAGTTACTAATCAGAAGTGAAATATCTTCACAGGTGAGTGGATACACTTACCAGTGCCGTTAAATGTGATGCCCTGCAGTACAGTTGTAGCTGTACACTGCGGGGCGTGTGGAGGCCCCGCCAGCTGGAAGTCCCACTGCAGTCCTGGGAACTTCAGGTTAAGTTGACTAACAGGATTCAGACTCGTTGTCTCAGTTTTAACCTGAACAACAATGACAGTGTCAAGGGAGATAATAACCAATAGCTACAGAGTATGACGGGGGGAGGATAACAACCAATAGTTACGGAGTGTGAAAGGGATAACACAGCTTAACTTCTTACTTTATTAACAATTTCCTAATTTTACCCTTAATTTCAGAAAATCTTTGCTGCAACTAACTATTGAAGCAGCGAGTCATGAGCTACTCACAGCTGACTCACCTTTTTAATGGCTGGAGCCGCGTCAACACCTGGTGCGTCCGTGCTGTCAACCGGAACGGGACGTTTTAGTACCTTTTTAGGCCCCTCTGGCAGAACAATAGTGCCTTTCTCTATTGCTTGCAGAATTTGGTCAGCAACAGCAGCCTTGGCTCCCTTTTTAGTTGAATCTAGATAATAGAGCCAAGAGTTGACAACTTCTGATCGATATTACTGAAAGAGTATATTCATATACTACTCTTTGCATACAGGTAATGCAGACAAGAGGCACATTGATTGTAAGAAGGAGCAGGCTATGGGGTTCATATTACTGAGAGAGTATATTCATATACAATGCAGAGAAATCAAGTTATAATAATATTAATACCTTCACATGCAGACAATATATAGAACACAGAGAAAAGTATTATCAGAAGGAGCAGGCTCTGCTACTTCTTACCAGATGCACGGAACTGCTGATGGTAAAACTCCACAGATGCAGTGTGCAGATGGGCATTTCCTGCGTTCAGCTTAGCTGACTGAAAGTCCCAGACGAGACTGGCAGCAGACAAACCAGCGGCCACTAGCTTGGAGTTCAGCTGGGAAAGTGGATTCGTCAAAGCAGACTTTGCTGCCTGGCCCTCCTCCTAGCAAAACAAACATGTAGGTTGGTAGGTAATATAAGATAAAAGGTACACCTCAAAGGGCTTGAAAATTCTGTTTATCTCACAAAGAAACATGCCAGTGAGATGTGAATCTACGCAAGTTTGTAACAAGGTCTAACAAAGCACATCTTAAAAGATAATAAAGTCTATAAAAGGGCTCTAAACAGAAATGCATGATTTACATGTCCTGGACTATTCTAACTAGTTTCATGCAATAATTCAACAGTAAAACACATAACACTGTGTGAAGTGATGAGTCAACACACAACAACACAGATGAATACTTTTCATAAATACAGGGAAACTTTCAAAGCATCAACATTGACACATAATAATTTTCTTCCAAAATATACGAGGTAAAACCCCAGGGCATTAGAATGTTGATGCACATAGTAACTGCTCACGGCATCTGACAGTCACTAAGGACCTTAAGATGCCATGTTTAAACCACAGTTGTACAAACACACCATTTTCTCTTCAGACGAGGGCACAGGGATCTCTAGAAGACCCACAGTGATGGCATCAATGATCCTCTGAGCCGTGGCAGCCTTGGCAACTTTTTTTGTGTTTCCTGCAGACAACAACCCAATGTATGTGAGGCCTAACAAAAATATCTTTACAAACAAATCAAATCATACATAAATAATGGAATTGTCTTCCCTCAACTTCAGCACAAGTTTTACACTTTACTTAGGTAACAAACACTGAAGTGTGAAAACTCCCACAAGTGTGCTTACCGAGTCCGGTGAAAGTGGTGCCAGCCACAGTGGAAAAGCAGACGAATGGCGTCACTTCACCGTTATATGTAAACTCCAGTTTCTCTGAATATTTCTTGGCCTGGAGAAGCTCGTACAGTTTGGGTATAACGTTAGACGCTGCCGGGTGCTGTCGGATGAATCATCACAACATCATCATACAATGAATAGTATGCGCACTAAATATAACAATAGTTGAAGTGATAAGGTGAAGAAGATATTGCCAGCTTGCATGCTGGTAACAGCAAATGAGTAGTTATCTTCCCTCTACACAATATGCGTTCACGAGGGAAATAACTCCCATGCTGACTAAAGTATACGTTTAAAACAGTGGCAAGCTCTAAACATATCCCAATACAAATATGCTTTTGTTTAGCTTGAGTTTTTAACTTTAGATTGAGGCTTGAGTTTAGAGTGTGACTGCTATATTTAATGGGGGAGAGTTTTTCAACCCATAAATATTTAATAAACTGCATTGTTTTTTAAAGCTCACAAATAAGTTTTATGGTGAAATTATTAAAATTAGCATATCAAATGGTTGGGGATTTATACATATCATTGTCATTATTTACTGTAAAATTTTATATAAGTATGCCTGCTGTAATCGGTCTTAGAGTCATGCTTTAAAATGAAGTCCAGTTGCAAATCATCATAACATTTTAATTATTTTAATTACCATAAACTATAAGCAAACTCTAGAACTGAAAAAGCTGTAGGACTGTGAGTAAAACAGAGTTGCTAAACTAAACGTCAACTATAAAGTTTCTGAATAACTAGCAAACCTTTAGCCAACTCGTACATCTAACATATCTCAAATATTTTTTGAAACTTCAAGCTAAAATAAGACTCCCATTCAAATTCCAAGGTTAAAAATCAATTAAATTGCCTACTTTTGATCTCTGATTCTATTCTGCAGTTATGGATATAAATAGTGTAATTTGTGTCTAATACTTTAAAAGAGCTAAAATAAAACCAATACCTAGTGCCAATAACGAAGTAAGATATTACAGAAACAAACACTTGGAATATTAGTCTGACAGGGGACATAACTACTAACCTCTTCAGGAACGAAGGCTAGGCTGTCACCGAGATACTGCAGCAAGTATTTAGAAGCATCATTATATGCATCATTCTGACTACGACCTGTCAATACATACAAAGCAGAGTATTTAGAATGTTCCAGTAAACTACTATAGTGAGAAATTGTCTGCCCACAGCTGGGTCTTAACTTCAAAGATAAACTTCCAACTAAAACTCTAAATTAAAAGAACCATTGTTTTCACTCAACAATAATGCCAGATAGTAAAATGAAACTACCACATGCCTCCAGTTCCATTGAATTGGTTTAAAAAATAAAGAGAAGATTACTCCGCATACCAGTGCCGAAGAAATCGTGCTTTGCGTACGAGAATGAGGCTACATATATGCGCTCCTCGCCATCAACAACGCGAATATTTTGCACCAAACCAATTAGATTTTTCTGGTTCAGCATCTGAAGGGGACTCAAGGCTGGCAGATTCTATAAAGTGGTAGATAGTTCACTATACAATGCTTATCAAACTATACCAAGTGATGTTGTGAGTGTGACTGCTAGGCAAGGGTTCAAATATGAGCACAACACTTATCAAATACAAGCATCTTTATATTTGCTGGGAGAAAATAACTACCAATATAAGCAGTAAATACTTGCAACAAAGTCACTATCTCAAAACTACAATATATCTTCACTAACATGACAATATAGCTACAATTTTAGTAACAAACACTATTTTACAATAAGAAAAATCTTTGAAACATTTTTAGCAACAAAGTAAAAGCTAAGCATGCTAACTCATCAGTAATACTGTTTTCAGTTTGATTGTCATGACCACTAATATGTGAAAGTAAACATCTTAGACTGAGATCTTACTGGTACCTTCAGTTGGGACTTTTGGCCAACTCCACCACGTGCACCCCATCCACGGCCTCGACCACTGACCATACGGGATGTTATTTGAGCGTTGGCCATCTGAAACACCTGGGCCTGTGGAAGTAGTGGGCCGGACCCATGTCCTGCTGAAGTTTACATGATAACAGTGCATGGTATCTAGCTCAATGACTTAGTAAGTGTTCACATTGAAGATAAGTCAGCAATCTCACGGGCTCTTCATTTTATAAATGAAAAACATGCTACAGAGTCTAGTGTCTAGATAGTATGAGCATGATGATGAGTGATAATATACAGGATGCAGCATAAATGTTCTGTTTTCTTTACAAAAAAAACTATCAATAGCTAAAACATTACAGAAAAAATTTTCAATTGTAAAACCTCCATCTTGATTTTTACAAGAAATTAATTAAAGTAATACACTGAAATTGAGACCTTCAGTCAGTGTTTACAGCCCATACCTGAGGTATACACATCATGGTTGAAGTCCTGGTGACTTTGAGATGTGAAGTTAGGCTTGAAGTCCTGCTGCGATGAAGGAGGTGTGAAGTACGGGGCCCTAGACTGTGAATCTGATTGGCTGAACATCGAAGGTGACGGCTCAGCGTGCAACGATCCACCCTATCCGTGTACAGAAAGAATATGGAAATTAGGGCAAGTTGAGATCAAAAATAGCAAAAAATATAGACTAAACACTTAGTAGCATGTGAACTAAACACTTAGTAGCATGTGAACTGAACATTTGGTGGCGGGTAAACTGAGTGTCCCTAAAAACAGATATAATAAAGACGAGTAGCCTCACCTTGTGCCAGCCAGACCTCTGCTGCCACCCAATTCTTGCATCTGGTTTGGTGGACTGGTTGGGAGAAGAGTAGAAAGGAGTAGATGGTGTTTGGGGAGCAGGTTGAGTCCAGTTCTGTGTGCCTGGTGAATACATGATACAATACATGTCTTGATTGTATCATTAGTTCACACACAGTAACAAGTTGTACAAAAATTATTTCGAAATATTGATAACATTTTATAAAATCATTTCACCAGATCAAGCTATCTACGGCCCGGTTTAATGGTGGCACTACAAGTCTTGCTATAGATAAACTACTAGTTTATGGAAAACTATAGCAAAATATTTTATTTATAATTAGAATTTTAGAAGCCATTTCGAGGCTTCATGAATTATATTGATTCTACAGAGTTTAGAAAGAGACTGAACACAGGTCTATGAGTACCTGGGTTGACTGGGTTAGCCTGTGCTGGAGAAGACATCCAATTGGTTGACTGATGGGACATTCCATTATCGTAGGGGTTGTAATACTGATTGTTTGCCATGCTGAGCTGGCCTTAATACTAAAACTATCATTTCAGGTAATTGTTAGAAAAATACATCACTGTGAACTTTAAATCTTTTAAAAAATGATTAAAACTACAAACAAAATAAAAACCAAAGGTATTTGGTTAAATAAATGTCTTTTTTTCCCCAGTACTAACATAAAAGGTAGTGATTCCAATCACACTTTCAAATTAAGTAAACAATAAGTAAATAACCATACTCCATAGACCATAGCTATAAGTATTACTATTAGTAATATTATTATTATAGTTACTAATACTGAGTATTTGTAACCGCAATCATAACTAGTAATATTAGTATGAGTACCTTTAAGTTTAAGTTAAGCCTTGAGGCCTACAAAGACTAAAACTGAAAGTATTACTATTAGTAATACTAATACTAAATAAGTAAAATCATATTAAATACTATAAGTAAAATACTAATACTAATTTATTTATTTGCTAAATAGCAAACAATTAATCCAAGTTTATTTACATATACATATATTTCAATAATATTCAAATAAATTGCACATAAAATATATATTGTACCAAAATAAATAAATAGCGTCTAACAGTATGAGTAACTGGGAAGCGTCTAAGAATAAGTGGGAAGCGTCCAAGTGGGAAATTTAGCCTAGCATCTATGATTCTATCTGGGAAGTGTCTATGTGAGATGACACCACTGATTGTCATTGCCATTGTGATTGAAGCATTAAAATTGTGATCTTCATATAATAGTAATACTAATAGTACTTAGTAGTAATACTCACTGATAGTGATAGTAATACTAAGTCTAATAGTAATACTAATAGTAATACTATTACTATTAGTATTTGTCATTAAGACAAAGTGAGAGTGAGAGTCAAAGTGAGTAACAGTCTTAGTCATAATCTTCATTAGGTCTAAGTTTCTAAGAGCTTTAGTTTGGAATAGTAAACTTGACACTAAAAGTAAAACTATGAGTATGAGTAAAGCTGGATTTATACTTACAATTAACTTATACTTAATCTTAGTTATAGTATTAGTTAAACTTAATGTTATACTTATACTGCTTATGATTATGAAAATTTACATAGCGGTTGTTATTGCGAGTAGTCGTAAACTTTACAAATAATTAACCATTATTCACATGGCCGTCAGTGGCAGTGGTACAGCGTTCAATGCTGATGACAATAAATATTAAAATGTTTAATTAAAAAATTAAAATTATTATTTGCTTGGACTAGCACAAATTTTACAAATGGAACTTTTGTAATCGCTGTTCGCCCTGAAGAGGAAAGACAACTTCACAAAGATGTATGCAATTATTGTTCAAGATTAAAATACTTAGTCTTCATGCACTTTAATACTTGTCTATTTTAATTATAAATCTGTCTATATAAACATAGCACTAACCAATATTTAAACTCTGTTCAATACGCAAAAATATTTTGCACGATATAAACATTTGTAATTTATTGCCTTAGCAAGAGCAGTACAGCACCAACTGTACATTTGCATAAATTATTTGAAATTGATGATATTAAATCTCTATTATAAACAATCAATATTATTTCAATCTCTTTATGGTGGCTTTATTGCCTGTTGAAGTTACACCACTTTTATTAGGAAGTTAAATGCTACAATTATTCCATCAAAACTAAACTGTCCTGATACTCAGATAAATAATTCCTATTTATAGAATATTATGTTTAGCTTTATTAGTCTTTATTTCATATCAAGTATAGATTTTAGAGTCAAGTCATGACTTGTACACATTTTCATTTTTATATTTCAAATACTGTTGCATATTTTACATGCATATTTTATTTTCCAAATACTAGTCCTGAAATGCCAAATGATGTTACATCCCTTTCACAAATGTAGTTAACCAGCACTTGACACCGGCCATCCCCCCATTGCAAGTTTGGTGAGATTCCCTTGTAGAAGAGTGAAAGGCAGTTTTGGCCATTGTAAAGGTTGTCTGGTTGGCCTCGGGTCCAATCAGTGCTTATTATTGGAGTTTCACTGGTTCTGGTTTCCCACATCCAGCGTCCCATGGAGTTCTTAAAGCCACCTATCCAAAATCCATCAGCTGCAAAAATTTTAGTCATAGTTACTATGTATGTTGTATTAGACTAGATAAAAGTCACCTTAGAGGTTAGAATTACATATATAAGATGGCTTAATAATAAATAATCCGAATTATAAAAAAATTTACCAACAATCACTAATTAGTACACCAACACATCATGCATATAAATTTATAAAAATCACAAAAAGCTCATTAGTAAAACATATGACCAATTAAACATGGTGTTCAACATTCTATAGCCACATGCATGTAATCTCTTGGTTAAGCTCATCAGCTAATTTAAAACTTTGAAATCATTGACTGCTTCTTTGGAAGACATTTTATAGTTATTTTGTTATCAACCATAAGAATTGCTCTGTGTAATAATTAGCACCTGAAAGGAATGTATTGGTAGGTAGCACAAAAATACCTGTTTACTTACATACCTAAATGTGTTTCTATCAAATTTTTTTTATATAGACATCTACAGATTAAAATATTTTTTATTCTATCTTGTTACTTTTTGCTTTGTAAATCACATTGTAACATTCTGCACATGTATTGCGTTGCATATCAAGATTAAATAAATACTGCATCTACTATTTTGTTTCTTATAATATAATGTTAACAATACTCAATATAAACTCACTTAATCCATGGCTCAATCTGTAGCCTTTCATCCATGCTATTTCATCACGAGACTCTAGTACAGCGAGTACACCACCCAACTTTAGGCATGCTTTCTGGGCATTGTGCCAAGAAACTCGGCTTGAGGTCACAAACAAATAGCATGAGCCAGACAAGCCTTTCACCCACCCATTACCACACGTACTCTCCGTAGAGGCTGTAAAAACATGTCTTGATACAGGAAAATAATACAAATGGTTTCAGAAACACGGGCAGAGATTGTTATGTATTGATTTGATGCAATGTGTAGAGGATCACTAGAAATTAGGCAACACTATTTAAAAAAGTACACTGACAATGACAGATTTTAGTTGTTTGCCATTCAAACCAAAATAAATTAGATATATTGAAATGTAAATATAATATACATGACAGATGATACATTCTAAAGATTGAGGCTGTTTAAAGAATGTTGCAAATGGTGCATATTTTTACAATGTTTTAATACCAACTTCCATTAATAATACATATAATACACCAACATGATAAAAACAGTTCAGTTTATGCTTACCGAGTAGAAAGAAGTAAGAGAGTAATATCAGCACACTCTTTGCTAACTGAACCATCTTGTAGCTTGCTGTCAGAGTAAGTCACATGCAACACAGCACAATAAGCCAGCTGTTAACTCCTTACCTTTACACCATCTGTATGTTCACATCAACATTAGTATTGTCAGTTAAAATTTTATTATGACAAGCATCAACTGTTGAAAAAAGAAACACATATTATGTAAAAAGTTGTACTTATTGATGAAATTGTTGTATTGGTATAATTGTAATACAATATCAATAATCAGATTATTAGATAAGATGTTGTATAAAAAAGAACAAGGGCTTTAGATTAGCATTTCAAAGTAGCCTTATTTCTTGCAAACATTTGACATCTAATTGCTGTAGTTATCCTTGTAAAAACTTATGGCTGAAATTAACTTGCAATGTTTAAAGATTATATAAAAGGTGTTTCTATAATTGAATTATTTATTTATAACACATTATTATCAGAGTTTCATATAAGCCAATATAACCTTCCCATTAACTGCTGAAATGCAAATTTTCCCATATTTTATAAACTCATAACTTTAGAGTTTGATTTATTTTAGCTTCAGATACTTTTGAGCAGAAACTAAAAGCTAGACTTTGATGGCAGCTAAAACCGCTGGTTTTCATTTATATCTTTCAGGTTTTATAAAATTAGCTCTAAAATCTGGAAGAACATGGATACTATCCCAGGTGCCTTGGTTATATTATTATAGTATGATATTGTGGTGTTCCCGAGTCTCTAACTTCACTCTTTTTCAACATACAGCTTGGTTATTAGGTAAAGAAGCTTTCTTTGTAGGTTAGCGAGATGCGGGATGAATCCTACGAACCCTATCAATTCCTTTTCACTCACACCAGTCCGATAGGCAAACAAGTTTTCTTTGGTATTATGAGTGTCGGTAAAATCGAAATCTAATTCACTTTTAACAGAAGCTTCTCTAGCTAAAGAATCAATCTGAGTTTTAATGTTTGGGTCTCGCAGTCGAGTTATGGTAAAGCAGTAGGCGTTCACTGGAGCGAGTACTGAAGTGTCACACTCGCTTCTTAGCTCTTGCAGTCTGTCCCAGAATTCTCTGTACTTTTCTAAGTGTTCCAATCCATTGCAGGGCAGATATAGCTTGTTTGCTCTACATTGTATCAAGTAAGCATGAAACATAATTTTAGTTATATACCTGAGATAATTATAGGAAATAAGACTGTAATACAAGTTAGTATGAAATTTGTTGTTGGTAAATTTCCTTGACATAGTTCACTAAATATCAGATTGAAAGACTAATTTTATAACTACTTAAGTTTCTCCGTAATTTGTTTTGAAACGATTAAGATGTGACTAACCTAGTAAATGGCAGTATAACAGAAAATGTAAATATAATATAATAATACCATATGTAACATATAATATTAATAATATAGAGCATGTAATATATTTATTACAGCTTATATCATATAACATATAACTGTATAGCTTTATAAATTATTAATTAAAAGTTAAGTTAATAGTTTATTGCTACTGTTTTGCTACTAAATAGAAGTATTATAAATTAATTACATTAAAGAGAAAATAACAAAGATTTGTTGCTTTTAGATGAGCAAAATATATAACTGATTGGAATTGCATGCTTGGAGTACAAATTGTCTCTTGTATGACATGCAGATATATTACTTTGACTAAATGAAGCAGCGGTTGCATAAGTATTACTATAATCACTCCAAACTTATCTTGCCAACATTAACAGTTTGACATTACATAACCCAAATTAAATATCAACTAATCAGACCTCACCTACAGCACCTGACTAAGCAAGTCGTCTTATCAAACCTACTTGAATTGCGCTCTGTAAGAAATAGCAGCATATCAAAGACTTTGAACTTATTGTATAAAATTTCCTACCTTTGAATTTACTTACATCTGATTTGTAATTGAACTTATTGTATGATATCTAACCTTTAAACTTACTGCATAATATCTGACCTTTGAACCTGATGTATAATTTATGTTTTACTTACAAGAAACCTACTAGGTTATATATTATCTAGCTTCTATCTCTATTGACTCACTTCTTGAAGATATATGTCATTTCCATTAGTTTATTGAAGTTGTCTATACACTGTATTTTCTGAGGACACATTGACCTGTCCAGCATCTGAACCGTGTGTAGTGCTTTTAGGAAAGAGCTTGACCTGTTACCCCACCACTCCTGTTCAATAATGGTAGTTATTTATACATCTAATTGGTAGCTGACAGCCGCTCAACTGAGCCACCGTTTTAATATCACTGCCTCAACAATAATTCTCATTACATGAACAATACATATGAAAAATACAATTTATGGTGAAAAGAAATTTAATAGATTTCATTGAAAAACAGTGCCTACAATATAAACTTTAATGCTTCTACCTGCAGCCTACTCATATTTTTTGAGATTTAATGCAATCAAGTTCAAACCCAAGTTTATGCACGAAGCTCAATTGCAGAAATTAAAATCAACTAAAAGCTTTAATATTTAATATTTTCCCAACTACATGAATATATTGTTGAAAATTGTTTTTTGGAAACAAAAAGCAGCTATTTGTAGCATCAATTCCAATGTTTCACTTTTAAATTATGTGCAAGGCATGCAATAAATTGTCAACCAGCATGTGAAAGATTTTAATCTTTCTTAATCATAAAAGTTATGCTATAGCTTTATACTTGCCATATATTCTAGTTTCAGTGCATTGACTTTTCTCATATGGAGTACTGCATCCCGTTTAAGTCTGTCCAGTTCAGAGGCTTTCTCGTCAAACGCCGTGATGGTCATCTGAGACATTGACCGAGGCGTTGAGCACGTTGAGTACAGGAAGGACATCTTTATTTAGCCCTTGACCTTCAAAACCTGCAGTTTCAGTGAAACTACTTTTACATAAATACATTATAACCCAATAATGCTTCGTAAAAGGTTTAAGAACTGAAATTATTAAATATAGATTATAGTGTTTAAATGGTATAGCAAAAATGTTTGCTATTATAATTTTGTTATATGTAACCAATAAAAAATTTAATTACTTGATATTCAGCATAATTTACTTTACTTCTCACCTTTCTTTATTAGTTGTGGTCTCAATATATAATAGTGAATTGTTGTTATTCAGTACATAGTAACTAAGTATCAAATAGGGAATCTAGGCAACTTAAACTAATAGCTAGCACTGGTCTTTACCTGGAGCACACTATGAATAAGTGTTTAGACAGCACAAGAAGAAAATGTCGTCAACTATCAATCAATCATGATTATAAGATTTACAAAGGTGAATTGTTGAATTCGAGTACACAAGCTATCACTCAAAATAAACACTCTTTACAGTATATTAAGCATTAGAAATATGAAGTTGAAATTAATCGATAGTTTAGGTCCCTAACCGTAACAGATTGCTATTGGGACTTCGCATGTAGGTGCCTTACTTTTACAGTAATTAGCGTAAAGCTGTAACTTGTTCATCTGTAGTGTAAATATTGAATTGGTTGTGATCAATAATTTACATAATAGATATGCTATTGATAACTACCTGTATGTTGAACTTTTGATTTCAAGTGTGTATATAGTAGAAGAGAATACATTTTATACAATAAACTTTGCTAAGCTTTAGCGTACACATGAAATACTAGGTAGGCACATGATTATTTTAGTAATTTTATATGAACCCACCACATAACAAAAATATATTAATATATTATATAATTGTTATTAGAATGTAATGATTATATACTGCTGTGATATCCAGAAATATTATAGCAATAACTATGTATTATTTCTATGATGCATTGTGAATTTATATATCTTATATATATATATATATATATATATATATATATATATATATATATACATATATATATACATATATATATATATATATATATATATATATATATATATATATATATATATATATATATATATATATATATATATATATATATATATATATATATATATAAGACTAAAGTATTCTCTGTAAATAATGAAACTTATGGTTTGTAAAGAGAAAGCTCCAATACATCAAACTGCACAATAAAATGACAAAATAAATATTTATTACAGGCTACATTTGAGAAGATTTTAAAAAATACCAAGGTGCTGAAAATAACAAAAATAATTTATTTGTAAATTAGACAAAAATAAATCCAGATTTAATTTTATAGAATCACAAGAACTAAGTATTTAAAATCATTTAAAAAAAATCACAAAGATGACAAAAACGTACCATTTCAATAGTCTCACCAATGAAATGGAGACAGGCCATGCTTGCATCTCAAACACAGTATTAGTCAATATATAGTTGCATTGTAACACAAATTAATGTAATTAACAATCTATAATAATTTTACACAATATATACTTAAAAGTATATGGGATGTGTAGCAATTATATTCTGGGAACACTATCAGCAAGCTGTGTTTATACAAGAACATACAAAAATATATTAAATCTTGAGGTTTAGCTTTACTCACTAGCACTTAACATGCGCGTAATACAATGTTCAGCTATTACAATGTAACCCTCTATACTACATAATATTATTTTATTTTATATCATCAGAACGCCTACTAACTTTTCTGCACACTTTGTTGATACAAATTTATCCATTTGTGCAGTATTATGTAATTAGTGCATGTGATCAGTAATTATACCAATATATAATTTATTATATGATATATGATATATATACTATATGCTATGCCTACATAATATATAACATTTAGAGTTATACAAGAAAATCCATTAAATTAAAATTTCAGGAGATGAGTCATTCCATTCATAGAAGCTGTCTAAACTTCATTTACAGCTGCATTCAAATACTTCTTCCGTCTCTCCATCCTAAGGAATAAACATTATTATGAATTTTACTATTTATTTCATGCAACATAATTATCTTTGTGTGTACTGTGCATGAGTGCGTGCATGTGTATGTGGTGTGTGCACATGTGTGTGGGCGTGTGTACCTGCGTGTGTGTGCGTGTGTGTGCGCGTGTGTGCGCGTGTGTGTGGTATAAGCTCTGCATCATTTGATCTTGAACAAATGCATGTAAAATCATAATGAAAGGTTGTACATATAATATAGAAATACCCTACTACATGTATGCTTTCTATATCATTCTTTTCAATTAGCAGCATAAAATAAAAGCGTTAAACAAATAAACAAGGAATAATGATCAGGATTGTATACTTACACTACGTTGATGTCACTGAAAAGTATATCATATATTTTCATATTAAATTGAATATATTGAAGTAATTAATACTTTAATATGGTATAAAAGCACATCAAACTGTAACATAATCAACATTTTTTAAAAATAATCAATGTGTTCATGTTTAAACTAGGAAAATTTTTAATTTAAATAAAAGTTTTATAAAAAACATCTTGTTATCTTGGATGTATATAGAAAAAGCTTGCAATTAGTTTGTTTCATCGACATTAGACATTTTGTTCATAAAATAAAAGACAATAATACATATTTCGCAAACAAAACAAATAACTCACTGGTCCAACACTGGTAAGATTCGAGTTTTCATTGCATATCTATCAGTGTATTCACTAAAGTGAGGCCACTGCTCTTTAATCTGCCCCAACTGGTCTTTTTGGTATTCTTCAATTTGTTTGTAGAGTTGTGTGCTCTTAGCAGGTACAGTTTGTAGTACTTTGGTTCTGTTCAGTGGAACTCTAGACTCATTCCAAGTGGTGTCAGCTAAAATTTCCCACAGAAACTTGATAATTTATGAAGGATATACACCCTAATGAACACACCTACGTACGTATATAAGTATGTTTGAATATATATGTATGTATATGTATATTTATGTATGTATATTAATATAAGTTGTCAGCTACAATAATTGTAGTCTTTATTATAAAAGTAAAATGGGTAATGAACTAACTTTTTTTTTACAAATTTTTAATAAATTCAAGTAATGAAGTTGAAAAATATTTAGATATTTAGATATTTTAATTCTATGTCAAATATAAAAAAATGATGTACTACTATAAATAAACCGAAATAGCTTGCTACACCACAGTAAGACCAATTGCAACAGGCAAGTGTAAACAAAAATGAACAAGGTTCAATGAAGTAAGGCTTTAGCTTAATAGTTTACAAGAGCAAGTATAAGGTTCTTACATGGATACTTTTGGGTGTAGTATCCTTCGGCAGGTCGGCCATATTTAACAATTGTTTCTCCTGGAGTATTGGTAGGATTCCTTCTATACATGTCTATCTTAGTGTACATGTGTGTAGGCTGGCCGTAGTGGTATCCAGCAGTTCTTATTCCTACACATATGAATCACAGCTACAGTGATAACAGCTTAACTATAGGCTTAGCATTTCACATGTTGAAGTTGTCCTCTCCTACTGCTTGTTGGCTGTCAGTGTATACTTGTATAGCAATATAGTGAAGTGATTATTATGCAGTAATAGATGTGAGTGGAAGCATCACATCCTACTTTAAGCATAATGTATTACAATTTTATATTTATAAATATATATCAATGTAGTAATTATCTAGTGAAATAGTGTAATTCAGTAGGGTGTAGAATAGCTTAATGCAGTACGGTATAAAGCGGTGTAATGAAAAGTATTATAGTGTAGAGTTAGAGCAGGTCATTTATCTAGCTTTAGCATTACAAATGCACAAAGCAAACTTTCTTCTGCTCCACTATGCATGTATATAAATAATAACACATTATATGCTGTAATATTATGTACAGTTTATTACTACATATAATTATTAGCACATTACATATTATATGTCATAATATTATACAATATATACAGTTCCTTATTACGTATATTATATGTCATAATATATAGAGTATATTACTAAAAATATTAACTCACCACATTTGTATGTACCCCATTTCTCTGATGCCAATGGTCTACACGTGTCATACTGTTGGGTTGGATATCGATTCCATTGGTCGTCCACATAGCAAAACCTGCAATGTGTTTGCAACAAAATAGTTTAATAATGCTATAATAACTTCTGATATTACATTTTAGTCTATCGACTCAGAAAATTATGTGTCCCAATTTCCAAAGTATATGAATATTCCCAGAACTTAATTTATATTTCTACAAGCTATCTGTTAACTTTATTCATTATTTTCACTATAAACAATGAATTAACTTTAATATATCTTATATGAGAGTTAACAGCAATCAATGGAACAGTTATTATCTAATAGCATGTACTAAGTCACATCTGTTAGAGTTCTGGCTGAACCATTGGCAAAGTTAAAAAGGCAGTTAGTCATAATGTTCCTGTGCTACTTGGAAACTACCAAAATAGTGACAAGCATGTAAATACCAGGAATTTGCACAAAAATAGACACTTTGAACAAACAAGTGTTTATATGATAGTAAATGTCTCAATGTAATCATTAGTAGACAAATATTTTAACATAGAAAATGCAGTGCTTCTTTAGGCTATTAATTGAGTTTAAATGGAATTTTGACAGTAAAGTTGAGAATAAGTAAAGTTCTATGTTTATTGCAATTGTGTGTAAATTTTATTTAGTGCTATATTCTCAATTAACTCTAATTTAAATGACTTTAGTGCCTAGTAATTTTCAGGCTCTTGAAGCAAATAAATTCTAACTTAATCATGCTGGTTTGGTAAAAAAACTTATCACACAAGCAATTCACCAAAGAGAAAATACATGTATTTTTGTATTGTTGCATGCAAAACTTTATTTTAAACTTACCTTTGTGTTTTGTATCCTGATCCTTCTCTTGTCAAGTGCTGGCTGTAGCTATCCACGTATCTATTTTTGTAATGTTTAGTCTCATCAAACTTTTTAGGGATGGAGGCCGCAAAAAGTGTTTCAGATTTACTTTTCTAAAAGACAAGAACTTAAATTAAGTTTTATACTTTGAAGAGAAGTTGCATATCAGGTTGCTATTCTTATAAAGTTTTTAAAATTCTAGTCATATGGAGTTGTCATACCTTTTGAATATTAGCTAACTGTTCATCAGTTAGACAAGTATATTGTGTATTTGGAGTCCGTGGTCGTCCTGTAATTACATCTATCGGGACATCTTTATCAGCTGCAGCCATAATTACTAAAAACTAATACAATAGAGATCTTATTAAAAAAATTTAAATTAACTTGCGTTTAGTTTGATGAACTAAAAACTAGTATTTTTTGAGTTGTGTAGCTCTGGTGTACACACAAGTCTTGCAAAAAATCGCTATTAGCTGCATTTTATTGTACCAATTCTCAAAGCTAACTAACTAGCTTGATAAGCAGTAAGTAAAGACAACTTAAATAAACTTGAAAACCACAATATAATTATTTTGACAGCACCATTGTATTGCACTATAACATCCCATAATATAAGACTATGAGATGAAATGGGTCACATATGGGATAATATTGACAATGCCTTAGTAAACAAACAAAAACATCACTGTAAGGTGACTTATTTGAAAGCTAGGAACAAAATATTAAATAATGTACTTTATTGAAATATAAGTCAACTATTAAGTATTAGCCTTAGCCCTTAGGCCTTAGGTAACTATGATAATGATAACTACTAAATTTATTATGTTCTGTAATTTAGAATAATGGTCATTTATATTCATAACTATACTTAAAGTTTTAGTAAATTTTATACCTGTGTTTACTTTAAAGTTTATGTAATAAATAATAACTAATAATTACAATAACTATGAATCTAAAATGCAATTATAAATATTTGTGATCTGAACCATGAAAAATAAATAAATTAAAAAAAATGTCTATATTAGTGTGAATTAGTAAACAATAAGTTACTTGCAAATTGTAACAAAACAGGCAATAAATTTTTATACAAATTAATGTTCCCTTACTGATGTTACAGTGATGGTTGGCCAATAAACAAATTTGAATTAACACATCCAAGAAAACTATTTACATCTTATTATTGTGAGAAGTTATTGAGGTTTGTGGTTGCTATGCAATAGTAAAATTAAAATATTTTATTAATTGACTCGGTAAAACTTTATATATAGTCGTCGAATCAAAAGTTGTGTAAGTCGTTTCTGCGAATGTTTTAAAGATGGCTGCGCCCTGATGGCTAAACTAAAATGTGAGCGTTCAAATTTTGATCGTTTTATTATGAAATTAAATCAGCATTCTAACGAATGAGCATGAAACAGTTTTTACTTTTTAAAATTGTTTAGTAATAATAAACACATGTTGGTCATAAATGTACTAATTACTATCAAGGATTACTTATTACTAACAATTGTAATAATTAGTACTAGTACTAGTAGTACTACTACTAGTAGTAGTACTACTACTAGTAGTAGACGTAGTACTAGTAGTAGTAGTAGTACTACTACTAGCTGCTACATTCAGTTTCACATTGAATTGTACATTTATATTGTCATTGTAATTTATTGATAATCATTATCAATATCATTGTAATTATTAAATTGAATATCAATCACAATGGCAACAGTCAGTGTGAATATAGCCAAGCCTACGGCTATGCTTGCAGAACTAAAAGTAAAAGGAAATATTTTATTGCTGTTAATTTTCAATTGTATGGCTGTCTGAACAATTGAATTTTTCATTTTTCTTACCAACTGTTAGTGATGCATGTGAAGATTATTAAATTGTGCCTGAAAGCGATATCTAACAATTATTTATAATTTTGAAATGAACTTAGACTTAGAGGTGGGTACAAAATTGCAGGTTTATTTTTGATTAGCGCTCGAATTAATGGAAGTTTGTAATATATCAAGTATATATTGCATTGTAATACTAAGTATATATTATAAGGTAATACTAAGCATTCACTAGTAATAGAGTAATCATGCTGAACAGAAATCTACATATCACTTTCTTTTCTTGCAGGTAGATTGAAGTAAAAATGCTCTCTCTTGGTAGAATTAGTGCTGATGGAGTGAAATTACTCATGACAAAGCCTTATCTTCGTCAAAATCTCTATGTTATTACAAAATTGAACTCTAGCTGGACTGCAGCTGAAGTACGAACTGCTTTCATTGACTTCTTCAAGAGTAATAAGCATGAATTTTATCCACCTTCCAGTGTTATACCTGATAAAGGATCAGGGACATTTTTCACCAATGCTGGCATGAACCAGGTATAAACTAAGGCCCAAGGTGGCAATTAGCTTGCCATGTTTTACTTATCAAACTCTGTTGCATTTTCAAAGCTTTGCTGTATTTTCTGCTGTGAATTTGCATAAAGCAAAATAGTTTTATTACTGATAAATTAAATAGTCTGCATGGAAATTGAGGTAGGTGCAGTAAGGAAGCAATTTAGAAAAGCTTGTGTGCTAAATTAGAAATATAGCAGAAGAAATTGGGTTCTCATGAAAATTTCAACTCACCCCTAAGCCAAATTTTACTAAGAAAATTAAAGAGCTTAGGCTATTTAAATTTTTTCACCACTGCACCTAGATCCTAGATAGAGTAGAAATGAAAATAGATGTGTTGATATTAGTAGGAAAGAAAACTTTTGTAGTTAGTTGTATTGTATGAAATTTTGTATCACCCTAATATTTATGTATAATACTCATGAATCATCTATGTGAACTGTATTTCTAAAATATTTGCAGTTCAAACCAATATTTCTGGGAGCCACTCTTCCTGGCACTAGACTAAGTTCTATCAAACGAGCGGTTAATAGCCAAAAGTGTATTAGACTGAGTGGTAAACATAATGATTTGGAAGATGTTGGGTTGGACACTACCCATCATACATTTTTTGAAATGCTAGGAAACTGGTCTTTTGGTGATTATTTTAAGGTGAGTTAAAACTGTTTTGTGTTTTATATAGTTTATTGAAAGTGCAATGAATCTATTTCTTTTTAATATTTGATAACAACTACTAATCTAAATCAAGCTTTTCCTTTAACTAAAGAAAACTGAAACATCTCCTTTATTGTGTAGAAAGAAGCTATGCAAATGGCGTGGACTTTGATGACAGAAGTTTACAAAATTCCTCCTGATCGTTTATATGTGACATACTTTGGGGGAGAGCCCTCACTCTCCCTGCCTGCCGATATTGAATGTAAAGAACTTTGGCTAGAAATAGGGTAAGTCTAGCGCTTTTGGCTTTGCTGAAATTGATTTTTTTCAACTTACTAAATTAGCTCTGCTTATACATTCAAGCAATGAAATTTTCTAGAATATGTGTGGAATAATTTAACATTTAGCATAATTTTACTAAAAAGTTGGACAATTATTGAGCCTGCATTATCTGACATGGAGTTGTGTGCACTTTAAAAGGAGTGAAGAAAACTGTTGCCATACTAAAATCACAATTACTATTATCATAGTCAGTAGTGCTAGTGGTAAAGCTAGTGTTGTGCGTCTACTTATAATTTTTTTATTTCACTATTTTGGCTGAATATCTTCCTTTGAAAATTGTTTAAATTTGTGTTGATGACTTTTATCCGTTCTAGTGTTGATGCATCAAGGGTGCTTCCCGGTGCCATGAAAGACAACTTCTGGGAAATGGGAGACACAGGTCCCTGTGGCCCATGTTCTGAGATACATTATGATTTTGTGGGGGAGAGGAATGCCAGCCATTTAGTAAATGCCGATCATCCTGATGTAGTTGAGTTGTGGAACCTAGTCTTCATGCAGTATAATCGGTAGGAATATTAAATTGATAGTCAGATATGTTGGTTATGAGTCACTAACATACTTTCTTGTAACAAACTTCAAATTTAAACTGACTCAATTTTACTTACATTCGAGTATCAGAGAGTGACTATACATTGGGTGCGGTGCCGAAAACCTTTTTTAATAAAAATTATGTTGTCATATTATTATACCCACTACTTCATTAATACTATTAGCAAGTGGGTGCTGAACATTCACTTTATGTTGCTAGTGATTTGGTCCCATTGAAATTTAGACTCTACTACCTGTAAACATATTTATTAGCTAGTTGATTATGTAATATAGGTTATTGGCGATTGAATTTACTAGGTTGAAATAATGTATAGCGTAGTTGTGATACCAATTGTCTGAAATGATGTAGACTAGGTAAGAATGAGATTGAGCTGTTACCAAGGCAACACATAGACACTGGCCTGGGTCTTGAGCGACTTGTTTCTGTCCTTCAAAATAAAAGATCTAATTATGATACGGATCTCTTCAAACCCATAATAGATACAATATCAAAGGTAGGTTGTGGAGTCTACTAGAATATACCAGGTGCGCATTATCTAAACCTAACATAATATAAAACATACTTCCTGAATAGGCACCTTCTAATTACTATGAACAATGTTTGCAGAGAAAAAATTTGTTAAAATTAGATGCTGAACTTTTCAAAGTGTAGTGATGTTGTGAGTTATATAGTTGATATATTTTTTAATGACTGAGCTACAAGTAGATGTTAACTGACCTGATGTGAAGCAGTCTCTTAGAGTCATGCTATCTGAGCTGTTACTGTTACTATTATGTGGTGCTGACTTGTAGTACGCACAGTGCGGCAGCTATACAGGCAGCACGTCTCAGTCCACCGACATATCATACAGAATAGTGGCTGACCACGCTAGGATGATGTGCGTATCCATAGCCGATGGCATCATGCCAGCTAATCAAGGTTTAGATGGACTCAGGTGAGGAGTTTCTGCAGTTGTGAGGCTGTGAGTCGACATTGCAAGTATTTCTATCTAAATGCATTTTAAGGAAATGTTAGGAGGCAATTCAAGGTGTTTTAATAGTTTATATTGTGTTTATTATTAATTATTGTTTGAAATATTGTATATCTCAGCAAGGTTTTTTACTGGCATCTTAGAAGAATTTTCAGTGTTCAGAAGTCTTCCAACACTTTTTATATTATAATTAGAACATTTATCCAACAGGAAATTATGTAGAGGATAAATTCAATAATATAGATAATATAGACTGTACTAGTATGCACTATACTATACACACTATATAGGCCTATGTACTATATATGTATTATTGTGTATGCTTTGGAAACTGTTACAGCATGAAACTGCGGCAGATAATGTACAGAATGTTTAAACATCAGAGAGTATCTTTAGGTTCTGCCATGTCTTCCTCAATGTTGGTTGAACCTGTAGTTGAGATATTGGTGAGTTGTCTTCTCTCTTAATTTTGTGATATAAATTAGCAGTTGTCTTCCCTTAATAGTTTGATGTAAAAAAAGTAATTTAATTAGCAACAAACATGCTTCACAATTTTTTTTCAAAATAGCAACTTTTCCTTACAAATGTACTGGTTTTTATCTTTAATGCTTATGGAAAAAATGCAGTTTTTTATTGTATTTTTGGTATAAATTAGCTATTATCTTCCATTTTATAACATTTGATTTAAATGATTTAGTTTTTTTTTGTAAACCTGCTGTATTTTCTTTTCTTTTTTTTCATTTTTTTTAAAATTAACTTTGACTTGTAATTCATGGTAAAATCACATATTTCTTTTCCCAGTTTGTCTAAGAACCGTCTACAAGTGCTGTAGAGTTGTGTTCTCGTGTTGATTTTGTATTTATCGTTGCAGGGCGACACTTTCCCGGAGCTCCAGTACAACCATCCGCTGGCAAGTATTGGTCATGTTTTTATTGATGTGTTGCGTAATTTTTGAAAAAATCAAAAATAAAGGACTTTAGGCTCCTGACCCTAGTGGATGGTTCTCTTGGGCGCCGCAAATACGAGTACCCCTCCGGGGTTCGAACCCACGGCCCCCTCATTTGCCAGGCATTATTACCTTCCTCTACCCACTCGCCTATCGGTCCTCTGGAATTTTATAGAGCTTATTAATTAATTTAAATGGTTTCATAGTTGAATATTTTCATTGTTGAGTTTAATGAAAATTCCAAATACGCAACGTAATAATAATTAAAAAATATTTTGCTAATGGTTGAATATTTTTTCAGTTTTTTAATCAATTAATTATTTTTGTTTTATTCTTTGTATAATTTAATATTTTAAAGAATCATCCACTGATAACTGTAACACATTACATGTTTTTCTGCCCGAATGCTAATGACGCTATTCATATTGTTATTCACATTGAGATGTCATGAGTATCAGTATACTCGCCATGTCATGGTTTAGCTTTAGCTTCCTAGAATATTACACCGGCTCTAGAGTCACTCTAAGTACCTTGTCTCTTGCTGAAGGCACATTATTCACACTCTTTGAGTTGGTTTTATTTTGAACTTGACTTTCCTGCACTGCGGCGATTTTTCTGTTAGGCTTTTGCTAAAAGATTTTTTTAAAGAATTTGAAAAAATATAAATAAATATAAAATATAAAAAATATAAGAATATTATGCTTTCAGATTAAAAGTATAGTAAAAAGAGAGGAAGAGGAGTATTATGAGAGAGTTAGTGATGCCTATACTGTTTTCTCTTCGTATGTTCAGAAATATCCGAATAAGCAGCTGCTGTCAGGTTACTTGCCCCAATATACTCGTTTATGTTTGATAATTTACTGCAAATAAAACATTATCTATAAAACGCAATGATTTAGAATCAATGTATGGAATTATGTTAGTAAGTGAACTAGCAAGCTGGAAGCTTCATATTTGTTCAAAATATTCTGTGTTGAAGTTAGTGAAATGTTTTTATCGTTGAACTATGTGTCCAAAATATTAAATCAATGTTTGTCGTTTTATATAAGAAAAAGATTACATTAATATTGTCTGGATTGGAAATCTGTTTGAGCTGATTTTAATTCTAGTCCAAACAACTTAGATGTAGAGAATGTTTATTTGAGCATAAGTTAGTAGGCTCAGTTCCATCTCTACTAAATTAGAATAAGATGGGCTGGTAGAGTCTATTGACCTGCCTTATGACTTATGTTAGCATATAGGTTTGGCTTTGAACTGATTTGCGCATCTTTGGTTTCTGAGATTTTTGAGAGAAGAATTTACATTTTTGTAAACCTTTTCTGGAAGGAAAGTAAATGCAAACATGAGAGGAAGTTGTTTAAAAACACGGAAATACGCCGCATCATGTAACCACTGTAGTTAAAGCCATCTGAGAGAATTAAGATTTTATCCTTAAGCTGTCTAAATGCATCCTGGCCAGTTTTTATTAAAATTTGCTAGGACTTTTATTTTGGCAGTTCTTATTTGAAATTAAGTTTTGTAAAACATATGATTTACAGTATTATCTTACAGGTCGGCCAATTTAAATTTCTAACATTTTTCTAAAACAAATTTTTGTTCAATAACAAGATATCTGGAAAAGTTGATGATGAACTCTTTGATGTTGATTTGGTTTTAGTACTAGTTAGCATAAATCGTTGTATATTTGTTAATATTTATGTGAATTAATCTGTTATATTTTGTAATAACAGAAGAAGATGTGAACATATTGAAAAATATGAGCAGCAGCCTTGACCTAGCCTCAGAACTTGTAGCAGAAGTTGCTGCAGATTACGGGCTAACAATACCAGCCTCCACTACAGACACAAATAAGGAGTTATCTGTACATTCTACAAAATATGAAAACTCCAAATTAGCCTCCAAGTTTTTGTCACAAGTAGAGAGAGCGCGTATACCTTCCACAGATGATAGTTTTAAGTATAACCTCACACTAAGTGAAGATGGAACTTACAGTAAGCGCTAGATATGAGTATATACGTAATGTTAAACTATTTAATAGGTTTTTAAAACTATAATTTACTATTTTTTTCTGGTATCTTGCGCAAATTTATAGTCACCATCCCTGTAAGAATCCCTGATGAAAACGTTTTTAAAGCGGGTTAAGGACTTGTTTACATAAGGCACAGGAGCAATTATGACTCGATGCTTTTCCTAACATCACCAATAATCTTTACTGGGGATTGAACCTATGACCTTGGGTTTACCAAGTCAGCACTTAGACCCCTGGACCACTGCTGCTCCCTACTATTATTTTCTAGTATGAGTCTTTAAAATTACTTATTTAAATCAGTATGATTTACTAATTCAGTGTATTGATCGCAATGTAGACTGGCCATCATGTACTGGCAAGATACTAGCTATTGGAGTCAGTGACGAGTTGGTAGAGCGTCTCAGCGCTGATGACCAGGTGACTGAGTGTGTGGTCATTACTGATCAGAGCTGTTTCTACGCTGAGGCCGGAGGTCAGGCAGCAGACATAGGTCTCATATCCAACCAGGTGATGATTATTGTATAGTTCAAAGTTCAAACCATCTTTTTCTGATGCCAAAATGAAAAGTTATTATAAAACTCTGAAACATTTTTGGAGCTTTTTTAAGTGCTGTCTTAACATGACAAGTTTGAGAATAGTGAGAGTCTAATCAATGCCTGGATGATTTCTTTTTGCAAAACTTATAAGTTGAAAGTTTTCTCTTATAGCTACTTGTATAGAGCATATTTATACATATAACATAATTATACACAACATTTGTTATAAATTATAATATGTTATATACGTATAAGGTCACATTCTCATATATAGGCCTAAACAAAGCTCCTATTTGTTATATACATACACACATATGTTATACTTGATGTAAGAAGTTGTGTCCACTTTGTAAGACTGTGTACTCTGTGTGCTTAGAATTGTCAGCTGAAAGTCACAGACGTGCAATCCCATGGTCGGCGTGTCATACACAAGTGTCAACTACTGGCAGGTGCTTTTCAACTCGGAGATGATGTCACTCTGGAAATTGATCAGGTATTGGAGTTTGATTTGGTGACTTAGCTTGATAGTGTACTATGTGAACTGTTGTATATTTATATAGATTTTTGGTTTTTGCGGCATGTTAATAACTACTTTTTAATTAAGTAAATCCCTTCACCTGGCTGATATTCTTCTTCAGCTGTTGCTGGATTGGCAGATGCCTTGCTTGCTTACATGCAGCTAAACTCTACAAGTGTGTCAACTATGCCAATAGATATGAAATATTTTATAGCACTTCGTGTGTATTGACTGGAATATCTAAAACAATGTTTTAGTGAATTGATTTTATCAGCCCTTGTAAGTGAAAGCAGCTGTGGCCTAGTGGTTAGAGTGCTTAGTGTGGCACAGATCATTGCTGATGACAGAAAAATTTACCAATCATAATTTGTGCCTCAGTAAAAACCCTCAAACCATGTTGTCAGCATGGTAGGAGGCACAGTGTTTTAAAACCCACGAGGGATGGGTGCTTTAAAATAACACCAGTTTTTTTATAAAATGATTGCAACCTTTTTATTGTTTGACTGCGTAATTAGATCAACATTCTAATGTACTATCTATATATTATTGTATATATATTATTATTCTTGTGTTTTAGGCTCACCGAACTGCATGCACTCTTAACCATACGGCTACACACTTGCTAGGTCATAGCCTCAGATCTACACTAGGTAGAAATATACAGCAGTCAGGGTCGAGTATAACAAGCGAGGATCTTAATTTTAGCTTTACACACCAGGTACTCACACTATCATCATATTGTAATGATTAACTTAGGCCTATTACTTTGCTAGCTTTCTTGTATCTTTATAACATTTTTTTTATTATCTGCAGACTTTCAAGGCTCAGAATTAAATTGTTATACTTGAAATGTATTTATTTTCTTTCTCTGTTGAAAAAATCATGCAATTGAGCGCTTGGGTATAATTTTTTACAGTAAGTTATTTTAGTGTAGCTGTTTAACAAAATCTTACCAGAATTTTCCCATCTTGCTATGGTTTATTCTAGGGCGAGATTTCATTGGCTGATTTGAGCAGAATATCTGCAAACGTAAATGAATTGATCTCTAACTCAATCTCTCTGACGTATGCCAACATAGAATATTTCAAGGTGAGAGATATAAGTGGCCTTGTCTACCTTCCGAATCACGTCTATCCGTCTACAGTTCGTGTGGTGGGCGTCGGTGACCTTGACTCAGCCTTGAAGAACAATCAAGTAGAGTTTTCAGCCGAACTGTGCAACGGAACGTAAGTATTTTAAAACTACTCGAAGCAAGAAAACACATTCTCTCTATCTGTTACCTTAAATTATCAATTCGATATTTTATTGTTGGATATTAAGCACGAGGTCCACACATACTTTCTAATTTCAAAATCATAATCTCTTTTGCAGCCATGTTGTGAACACCTCCGATATTAAGAAGTTTGTCATAACTGGGTATTCTGGCCAGAATAGAGCTATGAAGAGGCTGACGTGTTTAACTGGTGCTAAGGCTATGGAGGCCGATGAGATGATGACTCATCTTCAACAACTCACCTTTCAGCTTATAGACGACATAAAGCAAGACAAACAGACAGACACGTGGAATGAGCGTTTTCAGCGTATCAGTCAGGTATATTTTGCTCTCTTCTGGTGAAGTAAATGCATTTAAAACATATGTTTTTGATTACTTATGCTCTCTTGGCACTCTTATTAGTTTAACAAAATATTTTGTCGATATTTGCTTTAAATTCATTATATTTTGAGCAAAGGAGAAAAACCTTTTATTCTTGAGTACCTATGGATAGAATTTCATTCATGCAATTTCTCACAACAAACATATCAAGCTTTAAAGTAGCCTTTAGTAAATATGAATTTGTAAACTCTTCAGTAAGTTTCCCACCCTCCCCCCGCCCCCTCTCAACACTTTCAATGTTACCACACTTACAATATGGGTGTTAAATGAAAGATTAGTCTATATGTTGACTATCATTGTGTGATGTGTAGTTAGCACACTTAGTTACGAAAAAAGTCTCCCATATTTTGGTTTGCTGAGCAGATATTTGCCGATAGCCACAGACTACCAAAAGTAGAGAGAGAAACTCTGTTTGAGCAGCTGAAGCAGCAAAGGGAGGCGATACGTCGCAAAAATAACGAAGATGCCAGGGCTCATTTGGAGCAGGTAATACCATAATAGTTCTAGAACGTTCCTTTCAGTTTACAGTATTTGCCTTACTAATCTTTCTATGCATTTCGTAATAAGTTGAGGAATATTTAATAAAAGTATAGAAATATCAGTGATCATTTTATTATAGAAATGGAAAAATAAATGTTAGTTGTTTTTATTGCAGTTCTAAAATTCTCTTCATAATTAATTTATAATATGGTAAACATAGTGTGAACATTGTATAATATGCCCTTCTTGCTCAGCAGTGTGTTGTCAATATATCTTTAATCATGTTTGTATTATCAATACAGAGTTCATTCAACTGCTTCTTATATAAAGTTATTTTACCTTGAACTGCAGTCACATGACTATTATCACATGACTTTAAATATGCATATCACATGACCTTCCTTGTTTCCTATTTGTTAACCCTTTCAACTGCATCACGTAGATTGACAAAATGATTAATAGCCTGTCATTTATGTTCAGAAGTCTATCAAGTAATAAATCTTGCAAGCTAAACTCAAATAGTGTTTAGACAAAAATAGTATCATAATGATACTAATATTCAGTGAACTAGATCCAAGAAAACAGTGCATTTGCTAACCATGTCCTTAATTTCAAGCATAATGTGAAGCTATGCTGCTATGTGTTAGAGATGAAGCTAGGCTGAGTATATGGTATATGCATGGCTCACTGTCACACTTGACTTGGTTATTTTTCAGTCAATAGCTGGGTTAGTAAAAGACCAGAACGATAGTTCTGTTGTGATTGGTCAACTACAGTTCAACACTGTCCCAGAAGTAGCCAAGATATTGCGTAGACACTCTCCCCCTCTCCCTGTAGTCATCTACAGTTTACCCAGCCAGACGTCCAAACAACACATTTCACTCGTCTGTTACTGCCCTGTATCTTCCAAGGTCTGTAGATGCTGGGTTATTCATCTTTCGTCTCAACTAATCAACTGTTTGCCATCACATTTTTGCTCATAATCTTATCAATACTCAAATTTCTCTGTTGTCAATAGAATTATCTGGGGCATATTAGTTTGGTTGGGTTAAGTTGAGGTTTCTGATAAAGCTTGAACAATAATGTGATAATTGCTCATCAGGCAGTGAAGATGCTGTGTTATAGTTCAAGATGGAGGCACTAGACGTGGCTGTTATGTCACTCTATACTTGATAACCACTATAATATGTTCCATACCTGCTGAGTATAGTATATTCTATACTGATTGAGTATGTAATACACGTGTTTTAATTTAAGTTGGTGGTATTTTATTTTTCGTGTCCGAATAAAAATTCGATTTCTCTAGGCTCAGCACTTATTTAAGAAGTTTGAATTGCCGATGCTTTTTAATTATTTCATTGCAGCAGCAGTTAATCCCCATTTTTCACTATACATTGCCAGGATATAAGACACTCATACTTGTATTGATGCTATGACACAAGATTATACATTCATACTTGTTAGGCTCTATATTTGTTTGACAGGATGGGGAATGGGTAAAGAGTTTGTCTATGGAGCTCAATGCTGCACTTGGGCAAATGAAAGGAAAGAATATGTCCAACCTGTATAAGATGAGTTTACCTGCTGGTACCAACATCGACTACCTACCAGATATTGTAAGGAATGTTGTCCATAGTGCGAAAACATCAGTACTTTCAGAACACTAACAGTTATTGCACTTGGTATATCGCCTGTTTATTTGTAGATACTATTTATAAATGTTATTAACCATTTAGTTTAAATCATTTTTTACTCTAAGATATTTTTTCTAACATTTTAATAAATTTAGAGTCAGATGTTCAAGTGCCAGTCAAAGTATGTGTTGCTTTTCACTTTGTCCTAAAGCAGTGATTAAAAGTACACTGTAATATATCGTCCAGTACAATACCGCTGTCAAGACATCAATTGTGTTACTGTATACATTTATTTATGATAAAATAGTAGATACATGAATTGTTCACATGATAACAACTGCAGTGATTTACAAAACATAAACAATGTACTGAAGTGTTGACAATAATAAATATTCCAATCATATTGCTACCAATTGCGTTACAACATTTACAATAAACGTCAGGTGTTCATTGCTGGAACTTAGCATTACAGTTGAAGCAAGGAATTCTACATTTTTACATAAAGAATAGAGGAATTGATGAAAAAAGAGATGAAATGTTCTTTATTGTTTGGAGGTAAGAATGAGAGCGACAATGAATCCGTATAGACCGAGTACTTCCGCAAAGATAAGAATCAAGATCATACCCACAAACAACCTAAAAATTCAGCAACAAACAGTGTCACACCAAGTGATTTTACATTAAAGAACAAATAATGTTAGCAACCTGCATTTAATAGCATGAAGGTTTGGTAAAACCCCTTGAATCTTGTAAACACTCTCCATGAATGAACATCTGAAGCAAAACAAGCCCTCACCTGGGTTGTTGCGCTGTCCCTCTAACACCAGAATCTCCGACGACTCCTATAGCATAGCCGGCAGCCATCCCACTAATACCTACACTAAGTCCAGCCCCTAAGTGAGCAAAACTCCTACAACACAGAGATGAACACTAAATCAGTATACGGGGCATGGCCGCTCACACTTCAACAGATAGCTTGTGACCGCTAACAGTTGAGGTGGCATTTCAAAACTGCAAAACACAAGATTCAAGAATTTGCCATCAATACTTACTGGAATAGTGTGTACCCGGTGGTGGGAATATTGTTAGTTATGACAGCAGCCACGACCAGACCATAAATACCTAAGATACCAGCCATGACAACAGGGATAACGCTTCTCATGATTAGCTCAGGTCTCATAACAGACATTGCAGCGATACCTGTACCAGACTTGGCTGTCCCATAAGCAGCGCCCATGGCTACAAAAATATTCAGTGCTGAGGTATACATCTCTTATAAATAAGCTCTACTTTTCAAGATGCATTTGATCTCATTGACAGAGTAATAAATAATTACTGACCAGCCGTTGCACCCACAAAACTATAATTTTATTTTAAATAAGAAAATGGATCCAATTACACAGAAAAAGGTGGGTAATATTTTAATACTGAGTCAAAATATTGCATCGAAAGTTGCATTTTATAATTCCGGATTTCAACTTTATGTATTTCTAGAAAATTTAAAATATATTTCAATTGAACGCAAGCCTTGTCCCTCTAATTATTATAATAACAATGTTAACTACCATTGCCACTTACATAAAATTTATTGTTGAACTACTTATAACAGATTTTGCTAGTTGAGTTGATAGACTTTGAAATGATTTAACTGAGTTGGAGTCAATTTACGGCTACATCTACAGTTGAAGAATTAAAAACTAACAGTCTGTTGCCATAACAAACCAAGAATCTTCAGTTTTTGTTTGAAGTTATAACTACTGCCCATATTGACTAGTTAGTCAAGCCTGCTTGGTTTAATTATGGAGTGGTATAATAATAGCAGGCCTAACTATTTTAAATTTTAATTAGCACCAACAAATACTCTTCAGCTGTTAAAGTTATCAGAAAATCTTATTTTCATTTTGTTAGAGTTTAAAGTTAAATTGATCATCAACTAACAAAGATAAACACATTTGTAAAAGGGCGAATTTCAAAATCAAAGTGTTTGTCCAGAATAATCATAATCACAATGACCATAATTGAATTATAGGGGAGCTATGCACATATGAACTTGAAGTGATGACAAAAAATTGACATAAAATGAACATAATGAATTTACTTTTAGCAAATTCAATCATGTATCCAAAAAAATATAACCTCTCAATCCTGTTTGGTATTACGCTTACTGTTTCATTTTTTATTCAACATAAAACTCAATCAGTAAATGAATCGCTATCATTCGTTATTAGGCTACTAGTACTAGAGTAAGAGTTCCAATAAATTTAATAAGAGTCAGTGGTTACTGATAGTGATACTGATTAGTCTTTATTTCCGAGTGTGTCCAACTGAAGCTAAAGCAAAGGTGGCTAACCCAACTACTACTAATGGTAATTATAATACCAACAGGAAACAAGATATCAGTATACATAATTCATATAAATATTCATAAATTAAAATAACTTAAATTTAAGTTTGACACCAAAAAACTAAAAGCAAAAGTAAAAGTAAAACTAAAAGTAAATTATCAACTTCACGATGAAGAGGTAAAGCAAGAGTTGACTCCAAGTTCTTAAAAATTAAAGTAGCTATATAAACATAGGTATTTCTCATCTATAATTATATTAATATTTATATCAAGTTCAACTTCGTGTTAAAGTTTAACTAAAACTTCAATGTAAAACTAAAAGTTCAACTTTTACTTTTAGTCCAAACTGAGACTTACCACTGAATGCGACAGCTGCTGTGGCGCCCATAACGCCAAAAAAGGGAGAGTACACAGGTGCACCGGCTGTGAAGGTAGCAGCCATTTTAATTTTGATAAATTTCAAATATACTTTCAAGAATAAAACAAATAAATAATTAAACTACGCTCACGTCCTTTCTCGGTTACAGAGGCACTGACACTTATCGACCGTCAAATCCGTGAAGAATTGAATTGGCAATCATGTGACCAGCGAAGGCCAAGGTTGTTTCCGGCTGTAACTTACAGGAATGACTATTGGGCTAGGGTACAAAAGTAAGCCAATTAAATCAAGATGTGTTTAAACCGTAGAAAAATATTTCTCCTATAAAAAACCTGATAACAGAATCAGCTCAAGTATGGCTGCCTACAGGGAGATAAATAGCTTGTTTGCTTTAGCAAAACGCACAGCTACAGCTCAACCTTTTAAATTATTTTACGTTCAGAGAGTATGTTTCAACACATCTTCTCCTAATTTTAAAAAGATTAAAAAGTTTCCCAAACACGTATCATATTATAAAATTGTTTCTGAATATGAATTAGATAGGATTGAAAAGGGCCTCTCACGCACTGGCTCGGAGTATGGCCCATTGACAGATAAATCCGACTGGTCTTTTGCTGACGGCCGAGCAGGTTACATGAGCACTGGACAGCGTCGTCGTCAACTGCAACAACGTCGTGTACTTTCCGAAGTTGCTAGCTTCCATGAATTTTTGGCTGACACCAAAATAAAGGATGCTGATATTCATAATGATAGTCACACTCACAGTTTTAAAACTAACAGTAACAGTGATAGTAATACTAAGCTTGAACTATCTAGTGGAAACCAAGCAAATACGGAGAAAAATGTCGATGTCATAAGTTAATTGTGTTTCAACAAGTCTGGTTGAAGGAATTTCATCATGTGCAAAGTGAAAGTAAGTTGAAAAGTGTGTCGACTAAAACTATAAGTGTTATCATGATGCATGTTCATACTAATACTGCTACCATTTTATTGTAGGTTTTAAATCAATTCTTAAAATCTCAAATTGAAATTTGTTTAGTTTCCAAGATCAATGTTCAAATACCGGTATGGATAAAATACTAATTATAGACCTATGATTGAGTAATAGTAGTAGTAGTACTGGTATCCACAGAAAACTGAGTAAACACATTAAGATGATCATTTCAGGCTCAGCTGTTTCAAGTTGACTCAACTATTCATTTTGAGTGATCTAAATTGAATTATTTCCAGGTTATTGTTACTGGATTCCAATTTATGTAGAAACTCATTATTAAGTGGGCATATTCTGATTAATTTACGAAATTGAAAGACACTGCTATTTAAATATTTTCTAATATATTTTAGCTAGTATTCATACATGTATACATCATACAAGCAAACATCATTCTCCATCTCTTTAAAATTTTATGCATCTGGGTTCCACGGTTTTTTTTTGCAAATCTCGCTTAGCATTTTTTGTACAATTTAAAAAGTATAGAAAAAAAATTTACATAGCATCTCTTGTGTTATATAGTATAAACTTAATCATTGCTATTTTTTGTAGATTAGCTACTCTAAGGACAATTGTGTAAGCAATACAGCATAAAGGTTGAAGAAACGATGAATCTTAACAAGTGATAGCCAACATCCCTATATTTATGGATAGTTGTGTTTTGTAAAAGTCTGCCATTTATGATATTTACTGCAAAAATAGATTACTACTGTTTTATAGTATATCTGCAATTTATGTGATCTGTACATGTTGTATTTTATTGATCCAAGTTCAAGAATTTGCATTTTCAGTAATTGTATTTAGTGAGTTGTAAAAATAAAAATGTATCTTTGTAAAATTTATAGTAAAAAATTGTATTGATGATAAAATAGTATACTGTGTGCATAGCCATTAAGCAAAATAAAAGAGTAACAGATTGTACATAGTTGAGTGATTTAATGTTTTTCATTTATATACATATTAGTTTACTGCAACTGGAATAATCTAAAAAAATAGAGTAATCTTTGTGGCTTCATAATAATGCCTCTTCATTAGAATAAAATATAAGATAAATGTAATGCAACATTGCATGTTGAATATGGAAGAACCAATATTTGATGAATTGTAATGAACTGTTAGCTATCAACAAATAGTTTTTGCAACATGTTTCCATTTTCCGACCTCTCTTCAAAAATCAAGTTTTCAGAAATGGCTACGCCTATACAATCTTTTAAGCCATTGTCCATTGATTGGAACTAAAATCATCACCTCCTAGCATCTAGCACATTTTGGTATATGTTCTCTTCACAGTCGCTATAATTATTCTGCTGGCCAACATCGTCATATGCTTGCTGTTGGTCATCATATGCTTGCTGTTGGTCATCATATGCTTGCTGTTGGTCATCATATGCTTGCTGTTGGTCATCATATGCTTGCTGTTGGTCGTCATATGCTTGCTCTTGGTCATAATTTCCTACGTGTTGATCCGTTGTGCCAGTATTGCTAGCAGCATAAGTGTATTCCTCTTCACAAGGCTCTCTCTCAGCAACTGCTGGTGATTTGCTGTAATTAGCAGCGGCTTGTAACAACTTAATAGTGTGTTGAAGGCCCTTTGCAACTGGAGCATTAGTATAACCGTGTCCAGTCTGATTAGTATTAGTATCACTTGTAGTTGCTTGAGAGTTTTCAGTCATCGACAGGTAGGAGGGCTGTTGGTTGCTGCCATCCATTGGTAAATAAACTTGTTGTGACTCTCTATTAGCTGGTGTTTGCATTTGACTCTCTGTTGGACGTCTTGGGCTAACAATTTCATTGTTCTCATATATTTCTTGTTCAACAACTGTAGGAGATGGTGAGAAATTTTCATACACTTCTTGAGTAGATGAATCTTGCATTTCCACATTTTCATAATCTTCTAAATTCTGGTCATCAATCTAAATTACAAGAACACAAGTTTTTCCTACAAAATTGCGACTGATGACTATAGGCTATGCATTCTGTATATTACTATTCTATATAATATATATTAATATATAGTTTTTTTAAAACAAGTTAGAAATAGTAAAAGATAATCACTGTACTAACTGGGAGTATACGTTAGAAGGCCATCAGAACTTTCAAAGCTATGATAAATTAATTTTAGTAACATAACCTTGTTCAAAATAAATTAGCAAAAAATCCTACAGCCACAAAATTGCCTTTCTCTTGTTGGCTCATGTTTAAGCTGGGAACAATATAATATTTTCTATAGGATTATCTGCATTTATAATAGTTGCATGTCTTATTTCATTGTTAGAGAAAAGTTGTTAGCAGCGAAATGTGCACACAGGTGCACACAATATAAATAGGCTGTTTATTATAAAATGTGAATTGTGAAAGAATATATAGAGTGGTAGAGGGTTTTAATTATGAAGGTACGAAAAACTTAAACCCGGAGCATTTATGAAAAATACATGTTTTAGCTGTTGATATTTTTACCTACCACCATAAATTTGGTGGTAAAACAAGCCATTTTAAGGATAATCGCCTTTCATCAAGAAAAACTCTAAAAACATTGACATAAGTACCTGGGATTGCAGGGGTTGCAGGGGTTGTATGCTGTCTACTACACCATAGTCATCCGCTGGTGGAACGTGAACTCCCTAACAAAAGAGGAAAGAAACATTATCCTCTACTCTCGGACAACACACTATGCATGCATACAATGAGAAGGCATCAGTTCTGTGACAGCTTTTAAAAAATAATCTACAGACTCCAACAAATGTAAAAAATCTGCATAATGTCACAAAATTTACAAAGTGCACACATGTGTAGTTTGTAGGTTGTCCCATTTTGATCAACATGTTATATACAATTCAAGCTGAAGATGCATTCATGCTATATGCTATTTATTAGTATGCTTAAGTTATTAATATTACCGGGAGAAAACATTTCTTTATATTGAGAACCTTTGAGTTGAAAAAATAAAAAAAGATCACATGAAAACATATTATCTGATTGGTTCTCTCAGTTAAGATATGATTGGAGAAAAGTCACTTGAGGTCTGAACACAATTTGAGAAGTTTGTGGCAAGAAAAGAAAGTTAAACTTAAAATTTAGTTGCTTGACCAATAGTCTGCAAGTGGGTATTGCGAAGTAAGTTTACTTTTGCTTTTCCAGCTGTTCAATAAAATGCAGTTCACTAAGTTCACTAGCTATTTAACTAACACTGATTATCAAACTCAAGACAGTAGTCCATCTCGAGAACTTCCTTGCTTTTGTTTGCAGCAAAACATGAGACAGTAACTCTTAAACGAAATAATTTAGTACCTCATTCTGTTTCTTGCTAGCTACTAAAATTTAAATTTTCAGTGATTCACTAATAATCAAAATGAAGAAATTATAAGTTGTTAGTTACAATATTTATAGCACCCCATGCACCACTAGAAGGTTATAAATAGAATTATTGAATAGATTAGTAAAAGATGTAGGAATATTTATTAGATTATTGGAGAGTGTTAGAGCATGTCATGCTTTAGTAAAAGAAGCATAAGGATGCGTTGTGTTGCTATATCGTTGTATATCCATCATTGGTGAGATGTATCATGCTTTATTAGAAGGTGTAGAAGTATATTTCATTACATTCTTAGTGAGTATGAAAACATCTAATGCATTGTTATCTGCTAACCTGTACCGTCCCTTTCGATCCCTTGTAATCATTAAATTTAGTAGGCCTTCTATTACTTAAATTTTTCAATGAAGGGCGGGCAAATCTTGAACTTCCTTTTTTATCACCAAGCTCTTCTTTCTAAAAGAACAGAGTTAGGATTGTTCATCATGAATTTGTAGATTTTACCTAAATCTAAAATTTCTGCTCAACACCTAGGTTTGTAATATTATTGGAAATTCCAACAAGTCCTTCAACATATAACAGTCTAAATATATTGCATATAAATTTCAGAACTGAGCTAATAAGTTATGATTTAATATTGTTTTTTTTATTCACTTTGTACCCTGAAAAATACTTGCTGGTGAAACTTTCTATACGTGAAGTTAGCAAAGGAGTTGTGCATACGTGTGGGGTGCAGCTAAATCTGATTAATTCAGATGCTGATTGTGTAATCTATTCAAAAATTATACGTATAACTATAATGATTTCATAGCTCTTCGATACAAAATAACTATTAGAAGATACTTTTGATTTAACTAAGACTGTATAATAACATATAACATGAAACAAGTTCTACTTTGTAAGAGACACAGAATTTTACATTGAAAAAGATTTTAAAAACTGGGTCAACATCATTTTTCTCAACATTTATATAATGACGGTCAATATCAACCAATAATGCAGCAGCGAATAATTCAGCTATAGCAGTTGTTTACTAACATTTGGGACCAAAGGTTTTATCTAATCATATGCAAATAACTTACTTGCCATTTAATACTGATTCATTGTTTAACAGTTTGAGCAAAAAATAAAGGATTTTAATAAACAAATTATATATCTAAACAAGCAGCACATTTATTCTCAGCTGTTTTATTCATTTTGTTGGAACATCGTAAAAAATTCAAAACATTCATTTTCAAACAAATTATGCAATGAGCGAAATCATTTGTATTTCAGTATAACCACGTTTAAATTTTTCTTTATTATTTCACCATAAAGTATTTGTGCTTTGTTTAACAGTCTGATTATTCAAAGGCTTGTTGGTTATTAAGTGTTAACAAAGTTATTATCTCTACATGAAGCGAACCAATCTGCTAGGTGGAACTGCAGTTTAACTTCCTGGTTTATTAGTCATCAGAGAGTTGGGGTAATTTTGTTGGTACAAAGAGAATTGAAAGCAGACAATACGCAGTATGAAGTATTCCTACGCGGTATTCTTCCACGAATTACAGTCGTGAAAATGGGAAAAAATACTTTCCCTTTATCCAATAGAATAGAATTAGTTTTAGCATTGTAGGCCCGAACAGTAGTTCATATTTCGCGTATTATCTTCAATCATTCTATAGGTGCTTATCCTTAATTCTCAAGTACTTGTAAAACTGTATAATAATTATTATATTTTCAAAACAAATTCACCTCTTTACAACATTTTCTACATTTTCAATAGAATTTTATTCTTTTTACTTATTTGCTTTAAAGTTCTTCAATAATACTATATAGCAAAGAAAATTATTATTATTACGCGAAAGAAAATACACCTCTAAGGACTATAAAGATCTAAAATAGCAACACACCTAGCATGCACGTGGCACACCTCTTATATTATATATTATGGCGATGTAATACAGTGTAAGATGATGCAAGAAAGAGCATCATAATTGCCCTTTTATAGCCCTCTTATAAACCCTTACCATCTGGGGTACTCACAGGGTACAAACCCTTTAGCATCTGGGGCACTCACAGGGATATAAATTTTATATAAGAGTGTCATTGCACTAGTACTAAATACATAATATAATTAAGGAGATATTTAGTATTTGTGTTGCAATGTCACAGTTACTTACAAATTTATCCAATGTACGCACAGAAAGTATTTCAAGTGCATACATTTTAGATTATTACAAAAAAATATGATTTGTGAAGTTTTTATTTGATCTGTTTAAAGAATAAATGCATCAATAGAGAAATAATACTCACACCAGGTGGTGAATTGGTCACTTCTGGGTTTCTTCTTCTACATCTTTTACAACAAACCGCAACAAGTATAATAACCAATATCAGAACAGCCCCTGCTGGAGGTATAACAACAAGAAGGTAGAAGTTTGGAACAAAAGGAACGCATTTTCCGTCACCAGTAACTTCATATATCTTAAAGAGCAGCTTGTTGCAGGGATCTTTTTTGGTAGGCGCAGCAGTTGTGCTAGAGAATGCAGTAGTGGTTTGGTCAACACTTGTGGTTGGCATGAAAATTGCTATGCATTTGGACGAAATCAGTTCATAACCACATGGACAGCTTCGCACGCAGGTATTGTTGTATACATATGTCTCATTACAAGAGGCTGAGGGTAGAGTTGTGGTACCATTAACACATGTATCATTTACCACTTGACACCCAGAAACTGTTTCTAACGGGGATTCAATTTTGCATCCTGAATGATGAGTGTCATTTTTTTCTGTGCAGCACATAATGTTCTGGGAACTGTTGCAATAGAAGACTGTAGGTAAGACCATGGTGGTGTTCTGGCTACTGTACGTAGTACTGCCATAATTGGTTAAACTAACAGTTGTGCAATTGTCTGAATGACAACTACAGTTCGGGTATGTTGGATGTGTTTCCCCCTGTAAAATAGTCAACAAATTTTGAAGGATGTAATATGATGCATAAAGTAACAAAGAATAGGAGTTTGATTAATTAACAAGTAAACAACAAGCAATTATGAATAATTTGTAATAATGATTAGCCAAATACTAAATAACAACTGTTTGGTTTAGAAATGAATTAGCAAATCAGGCAGTCAGGAAAAGCAAGGAGTTATCTTTCCTTGTCAACAGAGCATGGTACCCTTTTATCAATAGCCAAACCTAACATTAACTGCCACATAAACATGTTATCTTTTTAAGCTAGTTCAATGTATTTGAAATACTCGAGGCAAATGATCTAACAAATAAATAACTTAGTCTAAAAGGCCATGGTAGATTCTAGATTATATAGTCTGCGTTGTCTACAGTCTTTTTAGCTTTCAAATTCATTTAAAAAAATATATTAAACACATTTTTGAATAAAAAATGTTTGTCCCAGATGAGTCACTTTCTTATAAAATATCAAATTATCTCTTAGCATAAAACATACAAGTTGATAAAGAAAGCAAATAAACTTTGGCTACAATTTGCATTACTTAAACTGTATGCTTACTTTCACTGGAGTGCCTTACCTACATATATACACAAGTTCTCTCTCTTTCATATATAGTGGTTTATGATAGTTATTGTCATAGTTAGCAATACAGAATAGTTGTAACTATTGGCTATATAACTTTCTAACAGGGTTAGGCTGTTATAACTAAGGACATTATAGTTCTATCTAGAGTCTATCTTATAGCAATGTTCATGCAGCTGGTAGCTTTACGTGGCCCATGAACTACGTTCGTAGGTTCTGTTTTCATCACAAGATCACATTAATAGTCTCATGTTCTAATATTTCCTGTTGATAAAAAGTAATGCGCATTGTTGCTTCACAGCGATAAGAAATGACAGAGGCTGTGACAATTTGATAATGACTTTGGCATGCACAGTATATTATAATCTACTGTGTTATGTTGTAATATATAAGGAAATGTGATGCATCAA
This sequence comes from Bugula neritina, assembly GCA_964035545.1. NCBI lineage: Eukaryota > Metazoa > Bryozoa > Gymnolaemata > Cheilostomatida > Bugulidae > Bugula > Bugula neritina. The sequence continues at coordinate 3,388,791 of OZ037771.1, forward strand.
ATGCCCTATCCTAATTCACACATTGTTTCAGCAATTCACAAAATTTAATTGAAAATGAGTTAACAGTATGGCATTTGCTAAAAAAAACTATAATGCGTAAACCAAGCCTGTCTGTCAAAACCTGGCCTGTAAATTAGCTTTTTTCCTTGTTTATCATCACTCACAATATTCACAAAGGGTTCGTGGTTGAAGCATTTCATGGGAAGACTACTCAGCTTACTTATTATATCTTCGCATTTATATGCTATAATTATTAATAATACTTTCACAAGTTTGATAAAAGTTTAGAAAGTCACTGCAGTTATAAAATATTGTCCGAAATAACTCAAATGCTGTACTGCAACAACGAGCATTAAAAATCACTATAAATCTGTGACAGTCTACCATATGTTTATCATCTATATTCTATAACATCATAATGTTTATCATTTTATGTATTTGTAACCACTTCACAGCATGCATTACTTGTAGCTTTAAGGAAGATGGCTTGAAACTGTACACTGATAAGATTGAGTTACAAACTAGTTTATAGTGGTTTATGATTTGTAATAAAACACTATCATCAGAAAATGTTACATAACATTGTAGAGTTTAGATAGTATGTAGTGGTGTGATGTAGCAGAGCAGTTACATGTACAATCTCTGAATCTGTTTTAGACTCAGTACCAATATCCTATATATGGAATCTTGTTGTTTCTACATGATTTATAACCAATTCAGACAAACAACTATAACTTTCAATAATTAGTCTAATAATAATAATAGCATCAAATGCTTGTCTTCCCCAAAGAAAACTCAACAGTTGTACTATATGTTAATTTTTTAATTACCATTATCATTATCACTTTGAAACTTCGATAACAATTCAAAAGAGAGAACTGGAGCTGCTTTAATGACTCATTACAGCAGAACCTTTTTGAACTTGAAGTACTTCAAGTCTAAACTTGTTGTCCAATTCAAGTCACCAAATCTAGTTTGTAGCTATGCACATTCAAGTCATTAAATTTAGTTTGTAGCTACGTTTAAGTCACCAAGTCTACCAGGTGACACCTGTTTAAATTCAAGTAATCAAGTCTAACTCTAGCGCTCTGATACATTCAAGTATACATAGGCTACATGATTGAGAATGGAGCAATATTGGCTACGACCTCCAACACGATATACACAGAATTCGCTACACACCCGCACTAAGAGAAGCTGTAAGAAAACCAGGAGTAGTCCAACGGTGATGCTGCTTTTCCATCTGCGGTCAACTGATGAAGTTGCTGACACCATGTTGCATCTGTCTTCTGCAAGTCTCCCACAGGTGAGCGCTGACTTTAACAAGGAAAGCAGACTGCGCAATGAGGGCTCCACAGAACGTAATACTTGAGTTTTTATCAGCAGTGAGCTTCAAGTCTCTATACTGTTTACTAAGCAAATATACTTATGCCTCCTCCTGATATCATACCACTGCTGATAGTGCTTCAAACTTCCTTATTCCACTAACAAACGTTCTGAGCTCCCACTATAACCTTAGCCAGCCAATCACATTGTCTTTTACATCGAAGCTCTCTGGACATGTATTTTCAATAGCTTTTGGGAAAACAGCTACTACTAGTAAATGGCTTTAGCCTCTTGACCTTCCTCATTGTGTAGCCTAAGTTCTTATGACTAGTGTGGGGAGAGGGGGTAGAGCATCAGTCCCGTAAATGTGACATGTAAACAGCTATATAGCAAGCAGACGCAGAACTGGATGAACAATCATATTACAAAGTACAAAGCAAATATTATGGCTCTACCAACCCGATTGTTAAACTGAAAGAACTTGATTGCTATTATGAGTTGAAAATTCCTTTCACAGCCACAGCAAGGATAGCAAAAGATGTTGAAAGTGTTTGTATTCATGGAGTTTGTAGGGCGTTTTCTGTGTTCATACAATTCAAAGAGAATTTTTTGACACAACAAAAGATGTTTAGCTTCTTTGAGTACATTCAAATGGAGTTTAGAATTAGTATCCCTAATTAGGGATGAGTCATATCTAGTGAGCATATTGGTCTAGCAGGAACCTATAACTAATCCAGGAAAAACAAGTGGCATTAAACAACCGGAGTGCCTCATAATGTAGTCATCCTATATTACAAATGAATGAAATGCAGTGAAGTAACTTACTAATTGGGAGGGGAAGAGAGAAAGGGCAAAGGTGGGAAGAGCAGTAACAGGAGATTTGAGGTCATACAATGTTTAGACTAATAAATAATGAAAGTGTATTAATAGTTTATAAATATCTCCAGAAAAAGGTGATTGACATCATACAATAAAAAGTTGCAGTCTACCAGATGCGTATGCTACATGCTACATGCTACATGCTACATGTTACATGCTACATGTTACATGCTACATGCTACATGCTACATGCTAAATGCTACATGCTACATGCTACATGCTATATGCATACATGCTACATGCTACATGCTACATGCTACATGCTACATGCTAAATGCTACATGCTACATGCTACATGCTACATGCTACATGCTACATGCTACATGCTACATGCTACATGCTACATGCTACATTCTACATGCTAAATGCTACATGCTACATGCTACATGCTACATGCTACATGCTACATGCTACATGCTACATGCTACATGCTACATGCTACATGTTACATGTTACATGCTATATGCTACATGCTATATACTACATGCTACATGCTACATACTATATACTACATGTTTTCAAACAAAGAGGAACTGAAACAAACCAAGTTTTTTACTAAAAAGTACATGTAATTATATACAAAAACTAAACTTTCAACCTATATTACATGCGCCTATCTTTTATCCTTTGCCCTATATCCTGTATTATATTCCAATGTACCCTATATGCTATACCCTATGTTAATGCAATACAACATAGGGTACATATATTGAATATAGGGTGTCAGGTATAGGATATAACAAATAGTGTATTACTTGTCGTCATTTACATGCAGTATTACATTTGCACACCTCTTGGATATGAAAAGACAGGTTTAAAATTGCTGTCAAATCATGTTGTTGTTTGCTCTGAAAAAGCAATAGTTGAGCAAAGACTTTTATCAAACTGGTTGCATTATGGGCATCAATTACTGTAGAGAAATTACTACTTTGATCAAGCGATGAGGTTAAAACGGTGGGAAGCGGCAGGAACCAGTGAGAAATAGTGAGAAATAATGAGGAACAAGACATGAGGTATAAGCAGGAAAACATAGCTTTAGTATGCAGTGTGCTGGCTTGGCTTTTAGTTTGTGCTATAATAAACATATTATTACAGTAAACAAATCACAAATACTTTTTGATTAACTAGTATTGAATTCTACAGCTCAACAACCTTTATACAAAGAAGAAATCTGAATGTAAACATGCATAGGCATGAACATGAATTTATATATTCGTAAAATAATTATGGACATTAGGGGAGGGGTGGTGTATAAACCCGCAATATGGTAAATTAGTTAGGTTGCTGTGAAAGCAGTACTTAATAATATAACATAAGCAATCAGAAGAGGAAGTATATTGTTATACACTTTAATCTGTTGGGCTAAACTGCTTTGATAAGAATTCCCATATTCCACTGTAGAAGTTTTCTGTTGGTTGTTAACGCACAGCTGAATGCAATTTAGAGTAGTGCAGTGCACAAATTTGTAAAATAAAACTGCTAAAGTCATTTGAAAAATACACAGTTACATGGATAATTTTATTTTGTGAAAAATATCTTTGTAGTAACAGTGGATTTCAAAAATGCTAATTGCAAACCCTATAAGTAGTTGTTCAAAGCATATAAAGCCACAAAAAATATGCATAGGTTGTAAAATATTATGAGTTCTGGTGCTTTGGAGCTGTGCCAGAAACGTTAAAAGAATAACCTTGTACTTTGTCATCAGCCATCGGGGAAATTGTTAATAAAGTTTGTTACTGACTAGCCAATCAGGATCTGAGATAAAAATTATATTGTTTTATCATACTCGAGTTAAGCTGACTATTTATAGGAATGCTCTGATTGGCTACACAGTAGGCCTATATTTGAAGTCGTCTGGTGACAGTTAGATATGCTGTTGACCTTTACACTGGGAAGACTAGACAGTGCCAACATGATAGCATTGAGTAGTAAGTTATGTAACTTAACCCAGAGCAGATGGCAGAGGAATTTAGCTCTAGTTCTTACTACCCTTTACTAGATTACAGAGGAATGCTGTCTCTGCCTGTAACATATGCATCTGTTTAAACAAGCAACATAACATGATGCTTGTTTTCTGTGATGATGAAATTAATTTCCCTCAAAAAGGGTGTAAATTTCAGAGAATTTAATTGTTTGGCCATATTTCATCTGCTCCATCATACCCAAGCATCATGATGTTTCCATGTAGCTAAAAGGCATTTGGAATCGGCTACTATTGGAGTAGCTGTGGTATGTTTTACAGTCAAGTCTCACAGAGCGTACTCACTATAACTACTTCAAGTCAAACCCGCAGCCTACTCTACTTTGACAGAGCAGTGCCAAAAGAAACTATGCTGTTGCTAGGAGCTTATCTTACTGGGTTACTTACATTGGCAGCAACTACAGACTATTACTACAGCAGCAACATCAAAACAAGCACTTCTGTAGTACAGTCCATATAGCAGGAAATATGAAACTTCGAAATCAACTATACATGAAAAAACTGCAACAGTCACACATCGATAAAATAAATGGTTTGCTAAACGATAATTACAACTTATTACAAACACTTTTCAGGAAATTATTCTTATCAAATACCACTGAGATAACTCATGTTTGAAATTCATCAAGTTGAGTTGTTTGTCCGAAAGAATGGATCTTAATTTAAATTACTTAAGATAGGTAGTGTGTGCACAACATGTTAATATGATATTGTGATAATGATATGTTATAGTATACCTACCTACTGAGAATGCACTAATTTTTGATAAAGCAAATTCATATTAAAAGTCTTTTTAATTTCCTTGTCAATCAAATATGCCATAAAATACAAAACTTTAGACAATTGCAAGAACATGCCATTTTATAGACAGAAAGGTAATGCTTTAAAATTGTTAGTTGAATAAATTATTACAGTCCCTTCATAATGCCTAACTTCTTATACAATTAATGCTATAGGCCTAGTTGCTTGTTCACAAATTAAAAATGCTCCTAATCGAGGTCATGGGTTCGAATCCAGGTAAAGCCATTGGTGATATGCTAGGAAGAGCATCCAGACATAATTGCTCCTTTACGACAATAGAAAGCAAGTTATTAACTCTCTTTGCAAAAAGCCCTTACTATCACGGATGGAGACTTTAAAAAAGAGAAGGG